>JASXSY010003495.1:0-353949 GCA_034509805.1 Sipha maydis | reverse complement strand
AATCGGCGGATCGCGGAAGGCAAACAAGTGGACCGCCGGGCGATGGTAATTTGCGCCATCAGTAGTACATGTAATTTACACCACGTCCCAAATGTCATAAATCACGCCTATTCGATTATTCGATAAAATTATACTGTAAGGAATTGATTTTTTATGTCAACACATATCTATATTAGAGTTATATTGATTTTAATATATTCAAAAACTATATTGTTTCAGCTAATATTTAAAATTATTACACACTTCTCTGAGTATAATATAAAATAAAATAGAGAATATCAGTTTTACAAATTGGTGTAACATATGATAGTATTATTTGTTATCGGTCATGGCAAAAGTTACATTTATACTTTTTGAACGTGACGCAGATTACATTTATACCTTTTTGGACATGGCGCAGATGATATATATTTTTTTTATTTTTTTTTTCCAATCACTTTTGACGTAAACTACATACACTCGGACTGTTTTTGATGTCTTACCATAGTACATTAACACATTTTTTACGCAATTTTTATGATGGATAATAAATATAGAGAAAAATGTTCTATTCGAAGTAGCGCGTTGAATCGATCGATAAATTATACTGTGTACAATATCGGAATTGTTTGAAATGCGTTCGTAATAATTGGTACAAAAATAATAATATTAATTGAAAATGCCTAAACGAAATATATATATATATATATATATATATATATATATATATATATATATATATATATATATTGTATCACTCCAGTAGCGAGGTGTGTCGTGCGTGTGTGTGTTTGTAACCCGTCATGACAATGCGCGCGGTCGCGAGATGAAGAGCCAAACGGAGTGGAAACATTTAGTCCATTGATGGACATTCCGTGCACGTCGCCGTTGTACTGTGTGGTACATAACAATGATGATGACGATCATGACGACGACGACGACGACGATGATGATAATAGTAATAACAATGTATAATACGAGAACGCATCCGGGAAATTTGTCGAACCGCCCCCGCACGTATAAGTCCTTTTCGCGGTATACGGCGGCGAAGGTATAATATTGTACTATATTTAGGGTACAATACTAGCAGAGCAAGAGTAATCACAATAATAATACACGGTTGAGACGGAAAAAAAATTCGAGGAAACGCGTTCGGGCGGCATTAGTAATAGGTAATATAACATAATAATAATAATAATAATGCGCTGTCCATTGTGCGGCGTTGGCAGGACCTACACGGCGACAACGAGAATGGTGACGACGACACGAAGACGTACCTCACGTTATTATTTAAGTACGGAAATTATTCGTTTGGCCGAAAGAGGTTGGGGGTGTTTTTTTTCTTCACCTTTTTCTCTTTTTCGAAACGTCCGAGAAACGTCTCAGTCACGCCGGACGCGTTCGTATTTACTGCTCCGTGCACACAACATTCACGCTTCAATACGTTAATCGCGCTAATTTCTTTATTCTGATTCGCTGGATCCGTGCGGCGGGGACTCGCACCGCATCTATTATCATTGTGTCGGGAAATGGTCGCATTTTTAAACCCGTTTCATGCGCGTCACAATAACGTCGTTCGCGAAACGGTCTCTGTACTCGGTGGTACACAGCAGAGGCATTTCTATTATATATATATATATATATATATAGACATAAGAGGGTAGCAACCCACCGATCTATTATTGTAATATACATGCGCGTCTGATCGCTTTTGTTTCCTCCGCTCGCTCTGCCGCCAAGACGTCCGCAAAGTCTACGCGCGTCAGAGAATACTTGAATTCTGTGGACGTGAATACGAAGAAAAAATCAAAAATAAAAAGAAAAAATCTAATTCATATACGTCCGAGTGCATACACACGCTTGCACGTTTACGTGTACAAGTATTACCTGCAGATAATACCTTGACAATACACATAACACGCATATCGCCCATGGTTGTTCTATTATGCGTACCGATCGGCGAGTATATAAGACGAGCACATCAATCGATAATAAAAATGCAGACACGAATATTTGTACGACTTTGAAAACAACCCTTTTGTCTGCTATACTTATATGTATAGTGTATTTAATACTCCGAACTACGATTTCATTCGATTCGCATTGACTCATCGCGTCTTCACTGTTTCGCTCGTTTTATCATCGCGTTACCGGGTTCAAGTCTTGGGAGGTCTGGGTACAACTATGGAAATTGGGAGCCTCTTCAAAACAAAAATAAATACAAAAAATATACAAAGACAGTCTTGTCTATTTACCACTGTTAAAATGAAATTATATTAAAAAGTATATAAATATATATAATAGTAATAATATGAACGAGTAAAAATAAACCAATATCCAATAAACAATATTACAATTATTTGTTTAACATCTGTATAAATTGTCCAATCACGATTCAATGATTGATGGTAAAATGTTTTTGATACAGTATTTACGTATTACTAAATTATTACTTATTATTAATTACTACTTCTATGCTAAAAAGAAAATCTTGGATCGAAATATATAGATATGACTGTAGCTATAATAACTAGAAACCTGTCGTCTATGTTGATTGGCCAACATACCAACGAGTATATTATATGCTAACGTTTCGTGAGACGTCTATTTTACTTGTAAATAATAAATGGACAAACACACACGCTCATATGGAATTCGCATTGAAATATAATCCTTTTACAATCAACCGTGTTTAACAAAAAATTAATGAATTTACATTTTCATACGATTAAGAAAGTTAACGAATAACTGATGAACACACAGAATATTTCATAGACAGTTAAATATTTGTCATAAGACACTTCCAATAAACGAACAAGTTTGAACAAAAATGCGTACTGTATTGTGTAACTCAATATTCATAATAAAATTTAGAAAACTGAAACTCTTAGCAATAATGAATTAACAATCTTGAACACTAAAATCTGGTTTAAAATCTATAAAGTTTACCTTTCATTTAAACTTATTGTATAATATTATATAATATTATACTATAATTCACGACAATGTAATTAAAAATATGTGTCTATATTGTATCGTAAATAGTTTTAATAATTTTATTACAGTCATGTAAAAATAAAATTAGATTTATAAAATTATAGTTATATTTTTCTCCAAAAATATCGATCTAAATAAACCTAATATCGAACATAATTTATTAATTGAATGAGTATTATAATACGCCACAAATACTTCATAAAATGTTAATGTACCTACTAATCCGCTCACCTAATTTTTAAACACTTATGTAATATAAATAATATACGTATGGTTTGATAATAAATTATTATAAATGGAAAATATATTCCACTTCATATTATAAAATAAAAACTTTATGTTATCACGTGAAAAAAAGAAAAAATTCCAAAAAAAAAATAATTAACAAAAAAAAAAAATCATAAATGTTGATAAAAAAATAAACAAACTGTAAAAACTATAGGTTTACCATAACTTAAATTTTTATACTTAAAAGTCAAAAATTTTGTATTTTGCTGTACTTTTGTAAGTATTGTTCACTGAAGAAGAAAACTAAGAAATGTAACGGCTCTATTAAATGTTATAAATAGTCTTGAAAATGAAAAAAAGTGCTCAAAGTGACTTTTTTTAAAAAATAAAGGGAGTATTGAAAATAATGATATTTTTTGTATGTTATTGAAAAAAATTCAAATTTGTAGTATATGAATAATGTTTTTTCTTAGTGTGTTGTATTTTAGTTGATGATAAGAATCTATTTTTTATTTAACTATTTAATATGATTAATCATAGTTTAAATAGAAAAATATTGATACTTAATAAAATATGCAGGAACAGGTGTTAGCGTAGACTAAACATACTAATTCAATTTGTTGAAACACTGATGTAAATAAAGAAGTATTTAATAAAGTAAACGTGCAATAGCTCGTGTCAATGCGTGAATTTATTCTTAGAATGTTGTAACTGGATATGATTGTCCAGCATATATGAGAGAAGTATAGAAAATTATTTTATAAAAAAAAACATGTAGTGGAACAATGGGATTATTATAGCGAAAATTATAAAAACCTATATATGGCAAACTTATTTGGGCTATATTATTTTACACTATTGAACGTGTTGTTTAATTGGTTTTTCTTCTTTTAATCCTCTAGTAAAAATAAAAAAATCATTACATCTTTACTAAATTGTTGCATTTAGTTTTATATATACACAATGGCTTTACATAATACATACATGTCGTCTTTCTTTTTACCTTTTCTCCAAAACATATGCAAGACCCACGTGTCTGAATGTAATATAAAATAACGTCCTCCTGTGTTGATCTAATTGATACTTAAAGTACCTCTGAATGGTTGTTTAATTAATTTATTGCACAGTTCATGAAATGCTTCAGAGTCCTACGAAGAAAAATAATGCGACTATTGTGAGCAAGCAAAAAGTTACACTTTACTTTTTTAACACTATTAGTACAATATACTTAATACAATCATAATTTTTAACATTTATATATGACTTTATATGTTGAATTATAATCATCAACATGATTAACATACATATTAATAAGTTTATTATGACTTGTAACTACTCAGTGTATAGTTAAATTATCAACACGACATTATAAATTACTTTAAAAGTTTTTAATTCCATGTTTTTCGTCATTTCCGAGCTATAGTCGACCATTTTGTACTGCCGACTTGATCGTGGCAAGTGTAATCCAATTGCTTTTTTGTGCTCGGATAGTAATTTTTTGTAACCACTTTTATACTTATAAATGTCGTAGATAGTAGACTCTCCAAATTCGAGCTCTTTAAATTCATAGCCTAGATCCTTGGTTTCTGAATGAATAATAGTCCCGTAAGAGGCGTTGATATTTTTGAGTAAATTTGGTAGTATGGGTCGTAACTGCTCCAAAAAATAAAAACAATTGTTTTCATTTGTTTATAGTTGTTAATATAATTAAGTAGACGTTTGAAAAAAAATATTAAAAAAAATATTGCGTATTCTTTTGTTACAATTTTCTTTTCTTTTCGAATCGGTCCACACACACGATGTCTTTGGATCACAACAGGATGCTGTAAAATGCTTTTGTTTACTTCTTTCGGGTCGATTTTAAAATCTAATACCATCTCGGTTTCCCATTTCAAGTGTGAGATCTATGTGACGAAAAAAAATAAATGTTCTTGTGCTTATTCAAAAACTATTCAAATTGTTGGCGTTTATACTATACTCTTAAATCTGCTAAAACTTTCAACGGCTTTGGAATACGTAAAAGCAAATTCTGTGTACGCGGTCTCCGATTACTTCGTTTTTTTCTCAATTGCAGTGTACCATATTCCAACAAACATTTACCAGCCATTTTCGTACTTTTGAATGTTAAATTTCTACCGAGAACTGTATTGTATTGTATTGTATTGTATTGTATGAGGATAATTAAAAATTCTAAATTAACAGTTTGAATAAGATAAGTAATTTATAACCAAAATAAAGATACAAGTAACCGTAGAAACTGATGAATAAGTATATTCATACTAGTATATCAAGGCATATTGGCAACCATAACTTTAATACTTCAAAAATTATCAATTGATGAATCAATTCAAGATAACTTAATCGAATTCTTATTCTATTTTATAATTAATGTAAACATTTTAATCTGTATTTCAAAAATTGATATTTTATTAATTAATTGACTAATTACAAAAGAGTGGAACAAACAACAACACAAAAAAATTATTAATATTATTAATTATTATTGTTCTTCTCAAAACATATATTATTTAAAGAGTGAAATTTAGTATCTATCTTTAAAGTGCGATGTACAAAATGTATAAATAATATATATTAATGTGCATTAAGAATCAGTGTTTGGTGAATTATTCGTGATAATATGCTAGTATTAAAAATATAAAATATTAGTGTAGTTATTAATTATTTATAATTTTTAGTAATATTTCTGTTTGATTGTAATCGTACTGAAATAAATTATAATTGTATGAGATGAATCGTCGTTTTCAAATCGATGAAAATTTTATCGAAATGAGTTCATGTAATTATTTAGAGTGCGCATAATATTTCCAAAAATGATGGTAATCTATGGAATTAAAAATTAACTCATAGAACATATGATGAAAATAATAATATATCTTAATAATTATACATTGAAAAACTACAAATGGCTAAGTTAAACATTATAACGCATATTAAAGTAAGCTCTTTTCGTTGTGATAATACGTAACGATTGTAAGTAACTCGAGATAAGTTTTTAAATGGTATTAATGTGGGTAAAAAGATATGTGAGAAAAAATGTATTTAAGTATCATTCGTCTTACATTAAGTCAGAGAAACAGCCGCGAGCTGTAACCTTTTATTGTAAATCATAAGGTTTAGTACAACAAAAAAACCGAAATAACTGAATGTCCATAATTAATTATGCCGTACAATGTACGGCGTACATGCTGTTCAGAAATTGTTCGAATTCCAATCAACGCGATTGCAATGGTATGAGTCGTTTGATGTGTTATTAATATTTTACTCGTGCTAGCAAATCCGACGCGATGCACATGTATAGTGGCGTAGTGAACTTTCTATACCTATGAGGCCAATACAATTTTAGATATTCACTATTAGGATCAGTGTTAGAGGAGGGGGGTTATGGCTACAACTCATTTGCTTACAATATACGAACAATGGAAACCTTTTTTTCAAATAAATGTATCCATTTATAGAGTACATAACTGCGAACCTTCAAATTTTTTAATTGTTCATTACTGAAAGTGAAATATTATTATACTCAAACAACACTTTTCTTCACCCTTTATAAAGACCTACAACTTTCTGTCTCATCATATTCTGGTGATATAGATTGGTGAGTTTAATAATATTGTTTGAGATATTTGCTTAAGAACAGCTTCTTTATAAAGCCATTATCATCGAAATTTTGACAAATTACAAATACAATAAATTATCATATTAATATAATAATTTCATATTAATAAATATTTTATTTATTTGTTAATACATAGGTATTTAATATTTATTGGTACGCATTAAAAATGTTAAAAGATTCGACTCGTATACTATACGGTATGTCTAATAAAGCAGCCCAAACACGATCAATGTTATTATTGATCATGTATTGACTATATTATAGGTACTATTGATGGGTCTTCATCAATTATACTGATCGTGTATGAGCAGTTTAAGATACCCTATACACCTAAAACTGTCCTACAAACTGGTTTTCATTGTTCACTATTCAGTGCGCAAACAAGTCTTCATCAGTTTCTATACATTTAAGAATCATTATACTACTGTTAAAGTATTAATATAAATTTACATACCTACCTGAATAATTAGCATTTATTATTATAGTTTATGTATGTTGCATGTATATTATAAAGTTACTATATATTAGTGTTACAGATTCGCATGAGCCAACCATCCTTCTATAAACAAAAATTGAGAGTCCAGGTCCTCTCAAAAATCTCTTCACTATACCACTATATTAAAACACTATCGTTAAACGTCTTGTAAGAGATTTAGAAGTGAATTATTATTGCTGAACGTTACATTGCAGAGCGGACGGATCCGTGTGTTTTCTCGGGGATAGGGTCGAGCACACTCATATCGTTACTATTTATTCTACGGATATAATGCAACGTAAGCCGATGCGCCTTTTGAGTAAGTCTCGTCATCAGATGGCAAAATGTCAACCGCTTACTTGCCTGTTGACTGTTCCTATAATAATAATAATAACGTGAATAACATAATGTGTGTTTGATGCGTACACGCGCGCGCGTGTGTTTGTGTGTGTGTGTTTAATACATGTAATAGTAGTATATCTCGCATTCTGCAAGTTTTACAGTCGGAATACATTTTTGCCGTCATGGTCTTGGTCGGCTGCTGCAGATGGCGAACGAATAATAATGATGAATTGAAAAGGACAAACATGCAGTGGTCCATTAGCGGTGACTGTGGCGGCGTTCTGTGATCGGCCGAAAGGGTTTGCTTTGATTATTATACACACGCGCTCACACATATAAGTATAGGTACATTATCAGGGTTCAACACGTGCCCCGGTTATGGCTAAAATAATAACAATAATCACGCGCGTCCGTAAATGACGTATGTATAAGGAGGACAAAGTAAATACGGACATAATACACATCGATCCGTTTGACGGACTAATATTTTAAAAATCATTTTCGACATAAAATGTGTACAGAAGTTGTGAACCCCATCATTGTGCTATTTACATAATAATAATGAAAATATCAATTTTCTATAAGGAAGCGATGGTCGAATCGTTTTAATTTTCAATACGCAAAGAGTAAGCCCGCCATAAGATATTCTATAGATTAAGAAACACGTGCGACGACTGCAAAAATGCCATACAAGTTAAAACTTAATTAAAAAATAATCTTAAAAAATGCATTACGGCTGGACGAAGGACTCTGATATGGTTGCTCAAAATTATTGTAATATTTGTGTGCAATGTGCAAGCTCACACAAATGATTTGTTTCATACAATTTGTATAACAGTAATATTTAATGAATAATTGTCCTAGTTGTTTCTTTTTTTTTTTTTCATAGAATTGGTTTTTTACGTTTCGTTTACGTGAATAATGCTAAAACACTATTGTTAAGAGAATATAGTATTTCATTTAGCCGTTACTTCAGTCGTTAAATCAATTGTTACGTATAATAACTGTTACGTCATAATGAGTCTGATAGTTTTAGTAAAATTCTAAATAAATAATATCCGTGTAGTACCTATACAGTGTTTTATAGAACGCTGAGAAAAAAGTCAAATAGTTATTTATGTATTAATGTATAATATGTATATGTATTTCTACCCTCTGCCATATGTACTTATTGTGCCTCTTAGGTATAGATTGTATACTTCAAATAAAGAAAAAAACAATTATTTATCAAGTTTAAACCGGTCATGTTTAATTAATTTTTCATCTACATTTTTCAGACTGCATAATAAATAAAATTATATTTATTAAATCTGAAAATTCACAACAAGTTCATAAAACATTTTTAAGAGCCCTTTTAAAATTTATTTCTGAAATACAACACAGAATATACTTTACAACTAATCATTTTAAAACGATTGAATTGAAATTTGAATTTTAAGATGAACGACAGATTTTAGTTCATCTATTTTTATTGTCGTTGTCGGAAATCGGTAACGTTAGCGAAACGCAAGTCGGCTAAACAAAATTTTTCATTCAAAAACTTGAAAATCATTAATACAACATCATAAAAACATCAATGAGCGTTCCGCAAAACTATAATTAATTATTTAAATTTATATGTGCTATAGTACTACATTTTTAGATAGGAAAACATCGTTTTACAGATAATCCGAAAAAAAATGTGCAAAAGTCATAACACATCTGGACACCAGTCCCGACAAATGATCGAGAAATAATTTTAAGTGACACTAATTGTATAGAATATATTAAATTTGCTCTCATAATATGGTTTATTTTATTTTCGTCTCAGTTTATTATGTGTTGATACAACGTATTCAGCCGGGATTTCATCGTTCAATCCACAAAATATGTAAAAAAAAAATATCGTTCGTGCTTGGTCACACAAAACCATAACTCATATGTGCGTGAGCATTTGAGTGTGTTCATAGACTAACGGAGGCCGCGGGATGTACGTTAGTTACCTTTTATTGATCCGGGGAATTTGAAAAAGCCGGTTAAGATAGTCTTGGTGCAGCTGTCTGTCCGGTTTATGATAAATCCAATCATATTTTCCAAGTGATCTTTGAAATTGTGAAGTAAAAATTACGTCACACTTGTAAATATTATTTGTGTACCTCCTTGAAAAGCTTATTCATGTGAATATAATATTGATAAGTATAGTTTTATTTTCATAACTAAAAAACGCCAAATAATAATGCAAAATAACTGACATTTCTAACGTTAAAACGGAAATGTATTTTTTATAAATGTGTGTGTGTATATTAAAAAAGGAAATAATGTGACAAAGCATATTAGAATTCATTGATGGTGCTCGACGTCAATGTATTTATACGGTTATGACGTTTGGACGTATGAGATGTACATGTAAAAAATGCAGTTATTTTCGAAAAAGAAATAACATTGAAAGGATTATGAAATGCAAATGATACACGAAAAGACAAATGTAGAATAAATGGCTGTACAGCGAATCGTCAGTTACCAAGCACATTTTTGACAAAAGTATAAAATTAAGTAACGAAATAGCTATTATAGAATTCAACCAAACAACAAAAACGATCGTCAAATTCCAGAAATTGGATTATCTTAAACCTTTCGTATCATTCGAACTATATAAATTATTATTAATTATATTTATTGGTAATTTTGGTCTTCGATAGCTATTCTTTATAATAGTAAAAACTACTGTTAGTTATTAATTACTGTTAATAATAATAATAGTATGATTAATATTACATTATTTTAATCAGAATATTGCGAAAATAAATATTGATAAAAAAACGTATTTACCACAATGTTAGCGCGTTATATAAGTACAATATAAAAACAAATATTTATTTGTGTAATCTCTAAATAACTCAAGTTTAATTGGATAAAAGTTTAATAAATTTAGATCTCGTGCGGCAGAAAGTCATTTGACGATAATTTTATGTTCCTTAAATTGATGTAGGTACATTTTATTGATAATTCGATTACGTGATATGAAAATGATTTAGTTACTTCGTAAACTGTACATTATTAATTCTTTACCATACAAAGAACAATTTAATTAAAAAAAAAAAAAAAAATTATTTCGGACCAACTTTAGAATAAACCACTTCTAATAAATATATTTAATATTAGTTAAGGTTTTAATTTTTTTTTTCTATTTATTATAAATATGTTAAATGATATTCCTGCAACAAAGTCGACGAGAAATAAAAAATGTTTGCCCGGATGTTTAAGAACGATGAGTTAAAAACATATGAATTGTTTCTAAAACGTTGATATAATAACCAAACTCCGAAGAAACAAAAATATGCTAAATATTTTTCGGTTTTATTAGCAAATAAGGGCTTCATAACATTTTCAAGAAACCGAAAACGATAACTTTATTTATTTAGCATTCATCTTTTCTGATTTTCTAATGTTGTACAGTCGGCCGTGATGATTTTCAACAAGCGAATCAACGTATTAAACCATTCAAAATTTTAGCCTTAGAAACGATAAATACTTTTTTGTTAAAGTGTTGTAGTGTAAATCATAATACGTTACCGTTTATTAATAGTACGTATTGTGCAGTGAACAATATTGATTATTTGTTGTTATTTTTTTACTCGAAACATTGCATAATCGTCGTGTTATCTGAACACAATACAACCGGTTAAATTCGATTGTGAACGTATTCGACCTTTCTGACAACGTACGGACGCGTGCATGCGTGTCGTCAGTAAATCAAAGACCAATAAAATATCCGCGGGGAAGTGCTCTGAATAATAATAAACAAACAAGCGATTGCATAGTAGCACTCAAAACGTCATGTTATAATGTATGCTGCTTATCTATTTTAAATGTTTGAAAATCGAAAACACTAATTCAATGTTTTTACGTACTCACGCGTGCACCTGACAACGTGCTTAGTGAGTATACATCGCAAGATGTTACGTTTACAATCTTATTATTTTCAACCGGCGTTGTACGCCAGGAACTTTATAGAAATACAACATTTATGGCGGCATTAAATCGGAAACGAATTACAATTTATGATTGTAAAATCAAACTGAATCTTGATAGCACGATGCGATGCAGTACGGACTGTCAAATCAAACATCGAGAACGTCAGAGTTCATCGTAACTATCATAACTGTATATGTTCACGTGTTCAATTAAAGTATTTCAGAAGAAGGAAAAACGTGTCTAACACGTTATATTGAACACCGAACACTAAAACAATAACCGTCGTACTATTTACATTGCTTGGATTTCACCACCCGTATAAGTATGACAGTATACACAATTATAGTGTGCGTCGTATCTATTGTTCGTATTAAAACCCGTTTTGCATTTTCAATTTACTTGTATTTCATTCAATTATTTCAAGAAGCTCAGAATGTACGTAGTGTACTATAATACATATATTTGTATAATTGTTCAATCCGATTTCATTCAATTGTTGTTATCATTCCCGAAGAGTAATATAATCAATGATCCGGTGAATGCCTTGATAATTTGTTAACATCATTAATAGAAAATGAACATTTTATTGGATTAATAAAACTTCGAATACGGTTGCTCATAATTATAAATACACTATATTTTTAAATACATTTTACTAATTACTAATAAATAATAATCTAAAATATATTTTTGTTTTCTCCGTTCCACGTTCATTTATAATTTTAATCAGTAGTGTATTTTGGGGGTTGTCCTGACAATACTTTATCTTCAAAAATTTTATTTAGTTATATAGTATTATTAGTTTAATCACAAAATCATATAGTAAGCTTCGCTTCCCTACAACAATCGCCCTAAATATTGTTAAAGATACACATTTTTTGAAAATTGTTAACAATTTTAATCTACTACCTAATACATTAGAGCAGTAAAAATATCAACATAATCTTTTATTAAAAAGTGGTTACGGTTATACTTCTATAATTTTATATAGACTTATACAAAAATAATTATAATACACATTGATATAAAAACATCTTCTAAGTGGTAATTTTATTGCACAAAAAAATTTAAGATAACTATTTTAATTTTTGGCTATAATTATTGCTAGAAAAAAACATGAAAAATTTAACTAAACAAAATATTAACTAATTTCAGATCTTTTGGTAATTTCGCAATTGAATTTATTAAATTTTGCATAAATATTTATGTAACTTTACAGTGTTAAAGAAAAACGTCTTTTTTTATTTAATGCCAATTCGTCTAATACATGATTACTTTTGATACGATTCTTCTGACTGATTGATTGATAACATGGCCAACTCATTAAATAGAAAAAGAAGTATAAATTAATTACATATTATAATTATTTTCTAGGCTTAGTAAACCTACTTGGTCCATAGTATTACATAAATAAGTTTTTATTATTTTTAATGAAGAAAATGATTTTAGTTCTGTGCAGTTGAAAATGGAAGTGTGGCGAAAATGGTTTATAGTTAAAATATATTTGGATGTATTTATAAATATCGACAAAGAGTTTATTGCACTTTTATAATTATTAGTTTTTTTTAAAAAAAATTGAGATTTGTTTTAATCCCTAGAATACTTCCCTTAAATATGCCACTGATTTTAATTTTGTATTATTTTTCATTAATAATTACTTGATGACAGCTAAAACTTTAAAGGAAAACGCACATAAAAAATTTTTTTTTAAATTGAAACAGGTTGCTTATGGATAAATTGTGCAAAGAAAAAAATTGAAAGTTGTCTAACTGACTAGAGAAGTTATATGTAATCTCTTTTACACTAGGTGTAATAAACGTTAAAGGAATAAGTTCTCAAATTTGTAAATATTTTTCGTGTATCTAAATTAAATTTAGAGTTCATAATGTCATGGTATACCGTTAAATCCGAAGTTGTGGAGTTTAATATCCTAATCGTTTTAAGAATAAGTTGAAATAATGACAACGTTTAGTAAGTGTTACTTTCAGGTAAATCATTTTCAACGTAATGAAAACATATTCATTCTGTATATGACGCGCGTGCGTTAACATTTTCTTTTTCTCAATACGCCTATGCGATAACCTGTAAACTTCTGGGTTATATCAAATAATGAATTTATAACATAATGATAAAAGTGATTTTAAAATATTAATTGCCTATGCATATATAATTATATACACTATAATTTGCTAAAATATTATTCGAACTATATTTTATGTATTACGCGCAATATGGGTTTACGCGTGAAAATAATTTAAATTTGATGAGCTATAACAGCGAACTTGAATCGACTTTCGATGAATTTTGATTTTAGTGCCGTACCTACAACCGATCATAGCGTTTGTCGTTTGTATTAATTCATTATTATTACATAACGTGATCACCGAGGGTGTTATCCATTTGCACCAAGAACAATTGATTCGTTTTAGGTATAGCTCATTTGTGCCAAAATAAAAATGTTTGTTATTTCCGGCAGCCTATTTACGCCAAATTTACCTGCGTAATTCTATTGTTATATTTAATATATTTTAATGATGTCTTAAGACAATTGTCTTGTAAACTAACTTCTGTCTTTAACGTATAATAATGTTCTTTTTATGATTTTAAAAACAAAAAACTAATATGTTACGAATAAGTACAAATGGTTGCATTTAATTACAATGAAGATTATAGTGATTTGTTGAAAAAATCTTTATTAATATTTTTTTATTATTTATTTATTATGATTATTAAAAAAAAAAAAAATTGCACTATTGACTATGATTTAAATAAAATGTTATGATTGATTATTATTTAAACAAATAAATATGTCGTAGCCACTTAGTGAAATTGTCCACTTCATGATAAGTTGACCATTTCATGATATGGTCAATTTTTCATGAAACGGTCACTCCAATTTTACATCGTGTAATTGTTTTCACAATCTAGTCGTTCACTTTGTGTACCGAAAATATATTTTATATTTATCATAGTTTTATAATCATTTTCGTTTGTTATATTGTGTAATATGGTAAGTATATTATATTAAGTTTAGTTTTGATATAATTAATAATAGTAGTATGTAGGTAAATAAATAAATTATATAATAATTTTAATAATTTAGATATAATATAATTTATCATATAGTTAATAATTATTTATTTAAACAAATTAATGAGTTATGGCAACGGCTGTTACATTTAATACTATTTTTAAAAGAACAAGAATTTGAATAATTTGTTTTAAATAGCTTATTTAGTTTATATATATAAATATATCTTACTTTATATCATCTTTGTCATGTTTTTTTATGAATACTTCTTCTCGGCTACAGTTAATACATCATATTTTTGTAAAATATAATAATCGCGTCATTTCTTTGCACCTTTGTGAAAAAAATACCGTATCTTTTAAAATTTAAACGAATAACCGGTACTCGCGATTGATGCGTGGTCAAAATAATTCATTTTGTTTCAAAATACTTTCAATATCCACAGTTGTATATCCACAGCTGTATATGGCTTTTTTACCGGTTTGTCCAAATAATACTTGTCCATTTGAATGTAGAATTCAATTTTTGTATTAAAATCTTCCATATTATTACGAAAGACTATACAAAAATATTTTAAAGCAAGTACCTAAAATGCGTGAATATGCAATGCGATCCGCTCACCGACTATACACTATTGAACTTTAACAAAAATCTAATATGATAAGTATATCAAAACCAATAAAATATAATCTTCATATTTCAAATAATCAGGTAATTTTATTTAATAGATATTATTGTATTACATAATTTGTGTTAGAGGAATTTCGTGCTTAAATCAATAGTTATAAGTTATAACTTATAAAAAATTTCATATCTACAGATAAAAATGATTTTAAGACCATGATAAATTTAAAATATATTTTCTGTACACAAATTTCATGAAATGGTCAATTTTACTAAGTGGCTACGACATATATATATAAATAACGTGGATTGAATATCAATTAAATTCATAATAGCGCATAAGTGCCAATAGATTAGGTGTTGAGAATTATCGACTGCGTCATTGAAATAATAAGTTAACGCCACCACTGTATATATATATATACTATACATATTTTACTTTATAAATAAATCAGGTAAATTTTGCGTAAATGAACTATCGAAAAAATATACCTTTTTATTCTGAAGCAAAGAGATGATCTCCATCACCAACAATTGTACGTTGTGTTTAACACATCGCAATATTTCCTTATATCAAAATAATATAATACAGATTTATGCGACTTAAAAGGTCTTATAGCATTTCTCTCTCGTTTGTATAGCATGTAATTATTTCATAAAATAAAAAGGTTACAATAACTATAAAAAAAAAACAACAATTTATGGTTTCTTAAATAGTTAATATCAAGAGTATTCGAATGGTTTTCGAAATTGATTTTTAAATAAACGGAATAAAAATAAAAATTTGAATGTTCGTTACGAGTGTTAGATGTAGATTTTAGCAATATATTCATACATACTAAATTGTAAAAATTAATAAGATTTTAGTATCAATATACCATCATATGGTTGCTTACATTCATATGAAATTATTACCAATATAATTTATTATTAAACACACACACACACACACACACACACTTCTAAGCGAGATAAACTGAATTATACTATGTAATACTTTTTTTTTTCATGACTTAACTTTTTTTCTCTATTTTTTATTTTTCATAATGCGGTGACAATTGATTATGAATTCAAGTACAGTATTAAAATTGTATAGAACGCAATTAAGCGCTCTCAGGATCACGATGTTGATATTGTAATCGTTTAATGCACTCATTTTTGTCTCATCGGTATAAATGTAAAATACGTAGTAAATGTTAAAAAATTAACGAGAAAATGCGTCTCGCATGTATTACACATATACAACGCAGTCTGTGCAGATGTAAAGGAATATTATGTATATATGTTCTTTTGGTTTATTAATAAATCGTTTCAATGCACTGTGTGAAAAATGCTCATCGTGTGTTCTTAATTTGTTTGTTAACGTTTTCTTTTTCCGTTTCGTATTTGGAACATAATGAAATTTAATAAAAAATTATATTTGACTATAATTGTATAAAATATAATATGTAAATATATATGTATAAATAATATGTATACAATACTGACAAGCCCACACATCAGTGACCATCTCTAACCATCTCTGTGACAATAGTGTAAAGATTGTTGAATATTGACATCCGCATTTTTTACATTTAGGTAAATAATATTAACCTTACGTTACGTAACGTAAAAACAAATTTTTTCATTTGATAATTTACTATAATGATTTTGAATGAATATTTTGATTATTTTTAATCATTCATTAATCATATATCTAATTTTTCGACTTGTATAGAAAACTTATTCAATATTTGGAGTTTGTTTTATAATGCTATTATACGTATTTGAAATTAATTCTTCTTAAGTACGAATAATTAATGGTATTAAAACAAATATTATCGGCTATCGTTAAATAATATTTTTAGTTAACTATAGGTATGTTTATTGACCATAAAAAAAACATCAACGGAACAAACAAGATATTTAATTATATTAAATGTTATCGCACTATAAATTATAAATAGTGAAAAAAAACTAGTGAAGTCAAAAGTAAGACAATATTTATCACCAATCATTTGAATACCCAATTGCGTTAAAATGTTTTTTTCTCTTATTTAACATAATATAATATATTTAAATTATGCATGTTGTTATCTTTGATAAAAAAAATTATAAAAATACAAGACTTCTTTATAATCAACTAGATAAGCGATATTTTCAGCTAGTATTAATATTCGTGTGTTACATTATTTACACATTATATTATAGGTACTATATATTGGATATTCTACCCGAGGATTTAATTCTTGCGATAATTCAAAATATTTTATTTTTATTTACTTACTTCTGAAATAATTCATCATTACTGGAGCTCTCCGGTTAATAAAATATTTTGTGTGTTAACATATAATTTAAATATAATTATCTCAGTGGGAGGTGTTTATATTATTATGACGTATTCAAATTGATAAATGTTCGCTAAACGTAACACATCAAACTTAGGTCTTGATGAAAATCATAACCGATCCAATATAAATATTTAAATCTAAAAACCCGTATTCATACACCTCACCGACCGAAACTAGTATTAACATGGTAGTGAAACAATGCTGTTTTCTGATCTTAACAAATGAATGAATCAAAGTCATTGGTTCAACTATTAAAAATGACACAAAAAATGACCATATCCGGAATGACCAATACATAACGCAAGGTTAGATAATAATTTTTTTTCTCAAATATGACACATAAATTTTAAAAACACAATTTAAATGTATTATAATATATTTTCGACGTCATGTCAGAATCTGCGCACCACAATAATATATTATTTGTCAAACAACGAAACTCGTTGAGATTTTCATTCACAGTTCCGTCGTATATAGATCATTATGATGCTAAACTCAGAACATACCTGTATTTTAAAAGACTTAATGTTTTCCACGATCGTCCGACTTTTTATTGTTGTTTCGATTCCATTTACTTAAGCAGATTCCACAATAATAAAGACTGGACAAGTTAATGATATTATTAAACTCATTGTGTTAGTAAATATGTTAATATTTTTTATTTTAAATTTTTTAAATTTATGTTTTTCTTGTAGAAAAGACATTGTTTTGGCAGAGTCTGGTAAATATAGGTTAATAATATAAACCAATATTTACCACACTCCGCCATAGATATTATCCTACGAATAAGATTATGCAAAAAGTCTTAGCAAAATATACAACTGATATATTTAAAATATGATTAAGTTTTTCGGGTATAACTTTATATTAGTTTATTTTTGTTTACTTTTATCGGATATTGAGTATACAATACAACTAAAACCAGTGTATCTTACATTACATTAAAAAATGGAAAAATAATATGTCTACCTTATCGTCCAAAATATTAAATTTTGTTATCGTTTATATTTAAGACCTATGACTTAGTGTAGAAGTGATAAATTAATTAATTTGCATGATTCTCGGTAAGAATATACTCGTAAGTACACAATAATATAATACAGTCGACTCTCGATGATTCAAACTTTCGATAATTTGAAACTTTCGGTTATTTAAAGTAATTGTTTGTTTCCTTAAAAATCTCACAGTAATTTGAATAAATACAATGCATTTAAGTACACTTGGTAATTCGAATTAAAATTTAAGATATAATCTAGAGTAATATTATCGTTAATGGTTTACTGAACAATTGTGTTTATAAATTATTATAACTATTTCCGATAAGTATTGATCTATTTTTGCAAGTACAATTATATATAGGTATATGTATAGCCACAATATACGTGCATTACGAATCATACAATAAGCATTGATGAACATTTTGAGCATTTTGTTGCTCTCTGAATATTTCGAATCATTCAGTAATTTGAACTTATAGTAATTCGAAACTTTTGATAAGTTCCAAATTTGAGTTATCGAGAGTCGACTGTATAATAATACTTATAAAACTGAATTTTTAACATTAAACACTTATTTTCATGGTCAACGTATATATATATATATATATCAGGGGCGTATACAAGGGGGGCGATAGGGGCGATCGCCCCCCTGGACATTGTTGAATGTATTTACAATAATTAATGTTATGGGTTATTAAAGTGGGTAAAAATTAGAAGTTTAAGCAAGTGAAACGATCGAAAAATTTTGATCTGCCAATTTATTTATAATCTGTACACTGTCGAAAAGAACCTATGATTTGAGTTCAAATTTCGTCCCTCCCCCTGAAAGAAGAGCTGAATACGCCCCTGATATATATATATTAAATACATAGAGTTTATACTACATTTCAGTTATATTTATACAAAAAAAAGAACCGGATGGGCCTCGCTCTGCTGTACAGTTGGGAGTGGAGTGCACCTCGTTTATAGGATAGGTCATTATTACAATGGATTTGTTAAATTTGAATGCAATCATAGATATCATTGTATACGAATAACGATTCTGAACGGAGTTAATATGTTTGTCTAGGATATAATACATTGTAATTTATAAATATTGTAAAGAGTATATTTTATTTTGAAACGATAAATATATTTTTCAATTAGGATGGGTTGGCAGTTGCATACAGCGACATAGTTAAATTATTTAAAAATAATGCATGTAGTTATTATAATAATACCATATATTAACATATAGCATCAATTTTAATATTTATATATGTGATATCGTATAATGTATGTTGGTCATTACACATGTTGACGACATTGACGTTGATACTTGATTGCGACTTTTAAAATTAACAATAGATTTATGTAATTGATAAATTAAATAATTTCAACATCTCCAACATTTTTTAGTAACGATAAGTTTAACTCATTATAAACCTTGTATTAAATTTTCAAGAGTTTTCGGTCTGCCAATTAAATTTGATAAATGTTTAAAAACAAAAATTTTACAAAAATCGAAAATTTAAATTGTCTATAAATAAGTCAAAATATGTCAAAATACTTTGAAAACTTAACCATGTATAGAGAACGTCAATATAAAGATTTGGTGAAAATTTCAAGTTGTTGCGGTTTTTCGTTTTTGAGTTAGAGCATTTGAAAAAAACCGATATCATTTGTCAGTCTAGAATATTATACATTATATTATATTTTACATGTAATTTTATGTCAATATTCACTGTTCAAACGCTTATAAAAAGAAATTGTGCCAATGGATTTTAATAATTTTTGAATGACAATAAGAACTACTTCTGTGGAATCTTCTATTAAATTTTCAAGTATTTTGTACGAGCCAAACTTTTTTTACCACCGATTATAAAAATAAAATGTAAAAGAATCGAATATTTTAAATGCCTATAAGTGGCTTAAAAATCAATATAATATTTTGAAAAAAAATGACATAAAGAAATTGCCAATCTTAACAGCTGGTAAAAATTTCAAAAATCTGCGACTTATACTTTTTGAATTATAACAAATATTTAAAATCGTTTGAGAATAAATCGCTATTTTATGCAATTTCATCCGTTCAGAATCTAAAATGTTATTTGTAAAAACGTGATTTTGCGTAAAATTTCCCGTTTTTTCGTAATTTTTTATCGTTTTTTTCGATTTTTTTAAAAAGTATTGAAAAAGTTGGATTTTTGACTTGCCAAAGTACCATCTACATTCACTTTCCTTTCAGAAAAGTTGCTGCTTAAGTAAATCGAAGCATTTTTACTGCCAAAAAAAGGTGTCGCCAGACACAAAAATAAAAAAAATAAAAATAAAAAAATAAAAATAAAACACACATCATTGTAAAACCAATAGATTCCATCACTCCGTTCAGAATCTAAAAAGTAAATATATTTTTATCGATTCGTTCATTCCAATAAGTTAGTTAACTATTAATTATAATGAAAGTTTAATTAAACCCATGATACGCACCAGAGAAAGTGCTCCGAGACATTTTGTGGTGTGTTCTTTCTATCACCACTCACAGCATATCTAAACAATTTTATATACTTAAGAGTAATATATCAAACGATTGTTTAAACGTCGAAAAATGTACCCTAGACAACATAGGTAAACTATGTGGGGACTAATTACTAATTACATTTCATATCGAGCATTGATATAATCAAATTTTGTACGGGCGATAAGCACGTTTACAGTATATTACTGGTACATATTTTATTAAATATAGAATCCTCTACATGTTATATATTCAACTAACAACTGGAAGAGACACACTGAAAACATATTTTTATTATCACCATAAACTAATAAATTTACATTGAATAATGTTGTGTAGAGTAATAATTTAGGTAAAAGTTAAACTGGTATAATACGTTGTACAAATTTAATTTTATTGAGCTTCCGGTTGAGATAAAAAAAAAAAAAAACAACAGTCTCGATAAGATACATACTGTTCGCGCATAAAACGCTATAGATAAGAGTTGTATGCTGAACCACCTAAGTACACATATAATAATCGAATAAGCGCAAACATATAAATAATTACAGTTAATACGACCTATAGTAACTATACGAGTCTCAAGAATGAACTTTGTTTCTAAATTCATATCGATAAAAATCCGGAAAGAGACCAAGTGTTTATTCTCCGTTCCATAGTTTATCAAACATAATACTGTTTATATTTGGAGGTGAGTGGTTGAAAAGTGAGGTCATACTTCAAACCTTTTGTAGGTAATCAGAACGAACGTTTTGTAGTATGAAAATAACGATTATACTTGAAAAATGATTTGAAACGAAGCGTATAGTGGTTCATTATTATTCAGAATTTAACGACTACATTATTTTTGATTATTTTTCAGGTATTAAAGATTTATAGACAACACATTCTGCATTGTGTTAAGCGTAAAGTTCAGCCATATTGACATTTAAAAATTGAAATCAAAATTATTTTTAACAACAACTTTTAAATATTTAATGTTAAATTTTTCTTTTTCTTATCCGTCACAACATTTACTTTAAATGTAGTTCATACATAGTTTGATACTAAATACTCGCGGAATATATTAAATTAGTTAAAACAAGAATAATGATATTTTCTCATATTAATGTTGAATGTATTTATTTTGGCTATAAAAATAACTTTTATTAGTTAACTTACTAATGAATATTATCATTATTGTTCATTTACAAAAATACAACTTGAACATAATACAGGTGATCAATTTGAAAACAATTTTTAGTGCCATAAATTTTAACATTTTGAAAGACTTGGATGCATTATAATTAATTGAATGGTTAATTTACGTAAAAATCCAAAATGATGAATTCGAAAAAATTAGGTCATCGTGTGTCGTGTGTGTTGAATTTAAATTACTTCACGGATGAATCTTAATATTATTATAGCACAATAAGTACTTTATTCAATCCTATCGGAGTATAATATTACCGTACTATAACTGTGATTTAACATATAATTCATCTAACAGTACATTGTTGCATTAAATAAATTATCGGTTTACAATGCGAAATATGAAAACACAATTGGCTTGACATGTGACAATTTTTTCCCGTGCCTGTTTATGATGATCTTCCACGCGATTCGTATTTATTTTTATTCTTACAATTTGCAACGTCGTGAATTACCACATTTTTATCATATAAACATTACATTTTCATTTCCAAATACTACTCGTACTACATAACAAAAAACACACACACACACACGTATATCCGGCTTTATGTCGTGCTGTGATGGACACGAATCCCCCAGTGCCAGGATGGAACACCGCGGTTCGTCCTTTCAACGCCCGCTGAAGCTACTGCGTGAACACTTTAACTTCTTACATGTTATCTACAAAGAAGTCGTTGTGTTTTGACACCTGAATATTGGAATTACCAGTACATACGTGGTGCGGAGAAAAGAGGCGCAAATGTCAATGTTATTACGAAATACGCATGCACTTATTGTGAAGACTTGCTATCGCAGACTTCCTATACAAACATGTCTGAAGTACCTTGCTAAATTACAAACGACCTATTCGATACAGCGTAAATAGTATTATGAGCTTTATGAATGTTCGTTCAGTGTCGTCACGAAAGTGAAATCGCTGTAGTGTTTCACGTTATGTGATGTACCCATGTATGTACGAGCATATGTATATTAGGTGTGTGTCTACCGATCGCACATTTTACTAGACCGATCAAAATCAACACACATATACATGCAGTTATTATGCTTGAACAACACTCGACTCATAATATTGTTGTATCGTTTTCTAATTCTTTACATTAAGACGGCCCTCGAGACCTTTGTCGGTGCTTATCACAAGTAGAGCTACGGAAATCATGTGATCGATTAATATGCGTACGCATTAAGTTACACTCTTCCTCCGAGAGCAGCCATGAGTGGGTTACGCTCCCATTGGAGTGGGTTCTGGTTGGGTACCGAATGACGCAATCGCACCACCGTCACCACGAGGAATGATAGCCGCGCACAACTGTACGTTTTACACGATCATCTCGTGTAAATCGAATCAATATCGTTTGTGTAACCACTGTGCCGCAATCTGGTACCCATAATTTATGTACGAATAGTGCTGATATCGATTATAAAATTCATTAGTTGTAAATTCGGTTCGAATAAAAACGTAAAAATAATTAAAAAAAAATCATGAAATTATCGTTTTTCACATCAAAAAGCAAGTTTAAGAGCAGAAACAGTTACGGCATCCGAACCCTAAAATGGTTGTTGTGCATACTGTTGTTCGTTACACTTATTCTATTATATCTATAATTAAATATTCGACCATGAGTACTTACTCGTTATCGTTTTAAATGTAATTACTTCAAGATATAGAAATACTGAGCGATCGAGAGCGTTAAACTATCATAGAATTTAAGAATAAAATCGCTTTATTTAATCATTTCCTTTATACATTAATGGGTACCTATATATATATATTTACATACGTATATCCACATTGAGTAGTATCAAACTTCTAAGATTCTAAGAATTGAAAAGTTTTGATTGACACGTTTGTGTACATCTACATCAAATATGAAATACGTATACAGTCAAAAAATAATAATATAATGTGCACGTGTTTTTAACTCCCGACGATGTGTTCGTGTTACTCGGTTACGTTTTTATTCAACTCACAAGTAGAATATCGGACTCGTGAGTCGAAAGATATTGATTTTCGACATATGATGCGTATAAGTGCACAAAGACTGCATCTAAAATGATTATTTTAGACAAGTGTATCTATTTATTTGTGTAATTTGGATTGTAATTTTATTTTTAAAATGTTACATACAGGACATAGGAGTATTACTTCTCTTGTCTCGATAGTATTACACTAATTTTATTATTATAAAACAACTGAGCGATAGAGAAAAAAACTTATAAAATTATTCAAACCTGTATATATATATATATATATATATATATATATACAGTAAAAACTCGCTTAGACGGAACTTTGGTAAAACGGAAACCTCGGTATTACGGAAAATTTGTTTGGTCTCGTTCCAAATTACATATAGTTTTATCCCGACAAGACGGAAACCACGTCAAGCCGGAAACGGATACGTTCTTGTAATAAAAGTTGACGATAACCCTCGCTAAAGCGCGGGTCACATTATGCTGGTTGCCAGCTGCTGCTTACCAGCGGCCGGTAGTAATACCAGCAAGCGGCGGCGGGCAATCTGGTCACACTACTGTTGCTGCTACTCGCACTCCCCGGTTAAAAAATATCTATAATATATGAAAATGGATAGGGAACGCAGGGGATATGTATCTTTAAATTACATCTTCTCTTTATTTTAACGATAAATATTACCAATACCGTTAATAAACATAAAATTCACTACAAAATATAAAACTATTGTGAGCATTTATTGCATTATTTGCATTTATACTTATAAAATATGCACTGTCAAATTATACTTTTTGGCCAATCATAACATAAGAATTTACTTAATAATGATATAAAAATGGGGATAACTAATCGAAAATGTTTACATCAGCGTACTTTTTCAAATTAAAATAATATTTTTTCCAATAAAAATTTTTTTTTTTCGAAAATTGTTTACATAGTACCATTTATCAACAAATAATCTGAAATGTTTCCACTCTTTTATTTAAAAAAATTTGATTTTCGACCAGCTTTTTTCGATTTTAAGACACCGTGCGGCGGTCACGTGATTGATTATTCGCCGCTGCCTGCTACCAAAAGTTAAACATGTCCAACTTCATCAGCCGCTGACAAATACTCGCCGGATGGCGACGCCAGAGCCGAATTTTGTTGTCACACCGAGCTGATCCACGGCTGGCAGAAGCGGCTTCTTCAACTCGCGGCTACAAACCAGCATAATGTGACCTGCGCTTAAGACGAATGACATGATTTAAGTAAAATAAGTTTATTTTCGTAATATCTATACCCATAGATAATCGATATATTTGTACGATGACATTACATTATTATGGTAATACAAGTACAAAAAAATCAACAACCAATTTTTTTCAAAAAATATAAATATTGTTTATGTATACTGGCTAAAAATAAGTATGTAATTTTTAATTTAATTCAATTTTATTTCCCCGTCAAGACGGAAACTCCGTTAACACGGCAAAATTGCATGGTCCCAATCGATTCCGTCTTATTGAGGTTTTACTGTGTATACAATGTATATAAGTATCCTTATTGCCGTTAAAAATGTCGTTTAGGTATTATAAATACACTAAAGATGTAATACACGGTACGAACAAAATCAGTATTTTTATTTGAATACTTTGTGTATAGTACATAGTAATAAGTTGGCAGATTTCATTAAATTTTAACACAGCAATAGTAATAATTTTTATCGGAACAGCAAAATAAAACTTTGTAGCCTTCTTGAACAAAAAAATTGTAAACTATCCGCATTCCTATTTCACGCAGTATTTCCGTCTGATTAAGGTAATTTGATAATTAATCTTTAACTTCAATAAAAATTCAAGTGCATAACGCACCGAAATATAAATAAAAACAAGCGCGATTGTACAGTTTTCAGTAAGATTTTTTTTGAGCAATAATAGTTTTATGCAATTGTACGACACGTGGATATTTTGTTATTTCTTATATTCGATCAACAAGAAGTTACGGGTGTAGGCTTCACACCATGTTCCCAACACTTTAGGCTGCGGCGGCTGTTTACGAGTTTAATAAGTAAACCGTACCAGTTACGCGTGAACCATACACACATTTACATGCCTACGACGTGCCAGTGTTCACCGTGGGCCAAATGTGTGAACATACACGCGTGAGGGGGTGTAGCAGGTAGCCAGCTGTTGCGCGAACAACGGGTTGGTTTGAGAGCGCAAACTAATATCTATAGGCATGCAAGTCATTGTGATGTCGAACATGAGAGTATGGAAAAGTTGACATTTTTTTTTTTTTTGCACAAAAACGAAACGATGGACGTGTGTGTGTGTCCTAAATACAGTGCATACTGATAATTCATTCAGATAACTATTTTTCTCGGCTGCAATATTTCGTGGAATTCGATGTAGCTTTTAGTCGAAATGTAAACGCGTGCCGTCGTTTTATCGTATTTACGAGACATCGAATGACTGCGCGACGTATGCGGACAAACGGGAACGCGCACTGCAGCAGAGATCGGTCAGTGGGGACGACCCTCACATTGTTCTTTAGAAAAACGCACAATTCGAATGGAATATTTGTTTTCATAAAACTGTATCCGCTGAACAGACGCTTGTTCGTCTCCCTCGTGAATTTCAACTTGTGAGTCTCCCTTCGTACGCACAAATTATGTAGGTCCACCACTGCAGGATCGACTGTGAGCAGTACACGAAACTTAACTGAAATCCGTCTCGGTGATCCGAACACATTGTAGTATCTAACGCACGTCTTAATTTTTTTTTTTTTTTTAAACGTTCCGTTTCGTGTAACAAAACCGCGGTACGATAACGACAATTGTTTAGTGTCAAGTGGTTAAAAATATGTACAAATATCAAACGAGAATAGATTTTTCTTCCGTCGATCGCGTTTGAAGGGACGTACTCAATATTGTGATTCGTGAATTCGTATTTTCGTATTGTGCAATACGAGTCACCGCGATTTCCGGCTTTCCGTTTAATTCATTCGATAAACGAGAAAATCTCGAAAAATCAATGTGTACGATATACAACCGTATAGCAAAATCAATAAATCCCTAGTCAGACGGTTAAACTGAAATTCTAAACACCGTACTAATGTACTGTACTTAATTAATTCGTGTGCAGTATAAGATGATAAAAATATAATTACTATTCGAGTACGGGTGGTTTAAAAAAAAAAAAAGGTTATTTTTCCAAACGTTCGATCCTTTTACATGTGTACATGCCTACTGTGCTTACGATCGTAAAATGAGAGAAAAATAAATACGTCAATATTGAGCGTCGAAATGACTAGGTAAAATTCAAAGAGAAAAAAAAAACCTCGACGACAATTATAATTACTGTTTATATTTTTTTCCTTTTTGTTAATAATCAATTATTGATCGATAGCGAGAAAAAAGTGGTTTTTTTCTCCTCTCGGCACCGTAAGCTCGAGTAATTTTTGGTACGAAATGTCCGAGATTAGTTTTCGGAACATCGTCGTTGGGTACGTTATAGAGCAACGTGAAACTGTTCGAGTGCAATTCCGCCGGCTGCTGGCGTGATGAAAAGCTCTGAGAAAAAACACCTGTGACGAAAGACTGCCTGCGGGTCACGGTGCATACTTCTCGGTCGTCGGCGCGTGACGTAGATGTCACACAGGCTACACAGCGGTACATAACGGTTTCGGGTGTTAGAAGGGTTTTGCAAGGTTTTTCGATTGAACAACAACAATGATGACGGTTATGGTATGTAAAACTTCTCTCGTGCCGCGCAAACACATTTCCTACACCACCGCGAACAACCGGTCACCCCTCCGCGCCGACCTCGACCGTGACACACTTATGAATAACCGTACGCGGACGCAGAGCGTGCAACCCTTTCGCGACTGTTTTTAGCGCGATTACGGTCCCTCCGTCACCGGAGCCCGCCGGGGATCGTAATAGGAGCCGCCCGCGCGCGCGTGAGCATTGTGTAAGCGTAGGCGCAACGCGCGTACACGAGCACGCGGCCCCGGCGCAGCTGCCGCGTCACACAACATTATGTTCGATGTTTACGGTTCCCGTCGAGTGGTCGCCCCCACAGGGCCGTCGTCACCCGGGGCGAATGTGTGCATTATGATGCGCGCGGGGGCGGAGCCGCTGCACGGGTTGCAGCGGGACACACCACTAACCCACTAACGGTGTTTGCTCCTCGTGACCGCGCGCGCGCACCGGTGGCGCGTTTTCGCAGCTGACAGGTGTGACGCGAGGAAGTTTTTCGCCCGGTGTGCGGCCGGAGCGACGGAGAATAATGACGACGACGACGACGATAATAATAACAATGATACGCGCATAGAGATATTTGTGCGAATGCTAGTGTGTGCGTGTGCGCGTTTTCGCGTACGTATTGTGTGCGCTTCGCGAATCGAGTGGTCGCGTCGCGAGGATGGGGTTAACGGGGCAAAACACAATTTACTTTTGGTAAGGTCGAGAGAGACTCGTGCCGAAAAGGAAAAATAAATAAAAATCAAATACAATAAAAACGTGTACTCCGGCTGTGCCCACACGGTCGCTCGAGCATTGTCCACGTCGTTTTCACCTGTGCACGCGCGGTGCAGTTGTCGAAGACGCGTTACATTAATGTCCCGCCGTGAGTACCTACGCGCGTCACTGGATCTCTGTTATGTCGGCTCTCGAGTGTTCAGGACAGGGACTGGCGGACGACCCGCCGTTATAGCTGGCCCGCACTGAGTTTGCGGAACGTTCGATGGCGAATCGAAAACGACATTTGTTTCAATATCTAGTCGCTTTCTGAATCGAGACCGTTTTCAAGACTCCGAATCGCGATCAACTGAACTCGCATCGGCGGTGGGTGACGCATCGATTTCGGGTTATCGATTATCCAGTTGATAATGACGAGAGAACGCCGGATCGTATTATGACGGCCAGTACCGTAGCCAGGGGGGAGGGGGCAACAGGGATATCTGGCTCCAGTTGAATTGGAAATACTCGGCGTTACCCATTAGAAATTATTGATAGGTATTAATAAACTATTTCTTAACTGTTCTTTTTTTTTTTTATTCTCCTAATGAAATAATAATAAAGTTAACTGAAATTTATATAAAATCGCTATTATACAGACTACATTTTCAGTTGTTCTAATTGTTGAATAGTTACAACTGCAATTTATTATGGTCATGGCCGGAGTGTGAAGAAAGACATAATTTTGTCCAAATTTACGTAGAAATTCGTTATCGCATGTATCTACGGGACAACAACCAAGTTATTATTTCCTATGAATGTTGATAAATTATCTAGAAATAAATTAAATTTTAATTAAATGTAATAACTGGTTACACATTGTTGAGAAGTTATTAAAAACGTTATTCATTGTATCGATGCATTTAAATGATATTGATTGGTTGAAGTTTGAAAAACTATATTTACTAACATTTTACAAGCTTAATGTATTTTTTTATCATACTCGTATATCATTGTGATGATTGAAGTTGGTCATAGATTTAAACTTTTCGTAGATTATTAGAAAACTATATAAGACTTATAATATGTACTGCAAAGAAAGATGCAGTACATACAGTACCGAATCTAAGGAAATTTGACGCTCGGGGCTAATAATAATGAAACGATCTTATGCAAGTAAAAAAGGAGGTTTTTTCATGACCTTTTTTTATTTGGCATAAGCTTAAAAACACCGTTATACCAAGAGCATCTGGGGCAAACATACTCATTTGCTCCCTCCTAGATCCAGCACTGGATACATACTATATTGTATATAAATACAAATTTTGTTGGACCATGTCATCAGCACCATAACGAGTATCAGTGGCTCTAGGGTTTGATACTGAGGATGGGATGTCATAAATAACACACACATTTTTTTTTAATAAATTTATTCAAATGCTTCAAAATCAGTGTCACATTAGTACAAAATATTATACGAAATAGTACACGTGTCAATAAAATAAAAATTACAAAACAACTACAAATTATATTTTGTAATAAAAAAACTAATTTATTGATTTTTGTTTTTTGCAAATCGATCTATTACTTGATCTACATCTATAAATATGTATCGATGAATGTACATGAGAGCGATACCATTAAGACTGTCCTTGACCACTCGAGTTCGCAACCATGTTTTAAGCCGTCGCAATGTCTAAAAGGACCTTTTAGCAATAGCTACACTGACTGGCAAAGTTGCTGAAATATGAATTAAAATATAAATCGTGGGAAACATCAACATCACAAACATTGAGCACCTCTAAAGCTGTTTCTAGAATTCTGCTGTTATTCATATTCACACGTTTACGCTTTGCTAGTCACACATCATACTCTGCTTCATAAACCGCATAATTCTTCAAAACACCACCTTCAATTCCTGACAATTTTATTATTTTTAGTTTGGTTCTATTTGCTTCTTCTGAATTGTTTGATGCTTCAAAGACACAAAAACACGATAGTCGTCAAACATATTAACAATAAGAAATCAACCGAATTAAAATCAGAAATAGAGAACCCGAGAGTGTCTATCGGAAAACCACGTACGTACGACGAACTGGTGTACTAGTGTGCAACACGAAAATATGAAATAACGACTAATGAGAATTTACAGTTAAACAATTTCTCATATATTAATATAATTTTATATTATAAACCTTAATAATAAAAGCGTATATTATAATAAATTTGCTTTTTTATAATATTTGATGTCGAGGGTGAGGGGCATGGATCCCTGGGCCCCCCTAGAACCGCTACTGACGAGTATAATTGCAACCGTTGATCTTGAAACTATTTTCGACACTGATTATTAACAGGTATTAGGCACAGCTCTCTGTACACCTAAAAAGTATATAAAACAACGGCGCAGTTTTACAAATAACAAACAAATAAACGACCTGTAGCCGCTTAACCGAGACCGACCGGTCTGGACCGAACCGATGCGGTTGTATTTCAAAAACCGTGCCGAACTGAAATACGTACAGCCCAAACCACGACCGGACCGAAATCTTTCATAAATATGTGAAGTCGGACCGAACCAATGCGTTTCGCCTGTTTTCATGCGACAAGACCGGACCGTGCAGAGCACTATCGTGCACGTTATACGTTCTTATTTCGCAGGGCCGTTCTGATATTTCGCTTACCGCGATCGGCATTTGAACGACGCGAGTGGAAAATACTTGCACGAGGACTCTTCGTAACGCGTCGACGTGTAAAAAGTAACACACGCACGCGCGCACACTACAACACGAGTATATCATAAACAAAACAGAAGTGCACAAATATAACAATATGATGTACCAACAATGAGTACGGGCGATGTGCACTCGACATCGTAGGCTTGGCTGTTTGTTCAACACCGATGGCAACAATGCGTATTGTTGTCGCACGAGGGATGGTACGAACGATAACGATTTTTTATTTTATTTCTTCTCCTATCCGTCCCTGTGCACAATAATAACGTAATTAATCGTGTCCGCGGCGTTCGCGATGTAATGCGATTTTCCACCGAAGGGTTCTGCGGGAGGCTACGGCCAATCGGCTGTTCGCATTTTATTTTGAAAATAGGGGAAACGCAATTCGTCCGTCGAGTATAATTATCGTTGGATCGGGTACTGCTCGTGTGTACGCTATGATAATTCGAAACACTCGGACATTGATGTGTGCGGATGTGCGAAACGCACTAGTGAACAGGATCGCACGGGCGATAGTAATTGCAGCATTAATCCTGAATAAGGTGAACTAAATCGAATTATCACCACGGTAAAGCCTCCATTAGTATCAAAGGAAATTAGATGGTTTTATAGCTTTAGTTATCTTAATGAAAACATGCATACGCATTTTGCCATCATTCATTTTATTTAAAAGTTTATTTCATTACAATTATGGTGATCGCTAATCGTATATTTTCCAGATTGCAGACCTATCAAACATATGAACAGGATGGACGGACTTAACGGTATACTATACGGTAAAAAAATGAAACAGCGAAGTGGTATCAAAAGAAACTTTTGGCCACCCGCATGGTGGGCAGTCCGCTTAATAAAATTGTTATATATATATATATATATATATATATATATATATATATATACATATATATATAAAAAATCATTAATAGATAATCAATGAAAAAGTAATAATGAAATAGCTTTCGTTGTTAGATTAATAACGACCATTGTACAGCAAATAAATAAAATAACGAATTCAGTGTTCGTGGAAATATATTAAATAACTGTAATAGAAATATTTCTGAATTACTAGTATTGAAATACTTTTGTCTGTGTTGGGTATACGCTTTTTGAAATCCTTTTTCGGAGGATATTCTATCCAATATTTTAAGCATTTATGATGTTTTTTTTTTTTTTTTGTATCTGGGTATTTACTACAGTTTAAATTTGTACACTTGTACATTCGACAAACTTTTTTTTATTTTTCCCGTGACCTTTGTAAAATATTTAATCGATGTCTTGAGTCGTCACTTATTTTATTTGAAATTAACATTGAGCGTAATACATTTGTGTCGTGTGTGAGTGAAACACGACAAAAGAACTATTTCATTGCGCTAATCAAGGGGCTCGGTAAATCCGATTGTTCTGTAATTACTTCGTCCATTGTGATTTTGACGGTACCATTTAAAGCGAATTGAACTAATTTTGGAATTACAGGCGAGTTGTAGTTATAGTAGTTGTAGTGATAGTATATTATGATATTATTACAATAGCGACACAGTGCGCGGAGGGTGCACGCAATGTATGCTCACTTATCAAATGTACACCTAAGAATTGAATAAAAAATTGAATACGTGACTATGCGCTCGTATATAACCACGGGCAAATTAAATTAGCTATGCATATCAGCCGACAATATTGTGATGGTAATTGTCACTAATAAACCACTATTTAATATTTTGTACCCGTATAAAAGCCATAAAAGCCGTACGTATAGATTCACTATAAATTTTGAGTAGAACTTGCAGAGATTTAAGACGACGGATAAATATTTGTAACAATGAATAAGTGTTTTTTCCATATTAATTTGAAGTATTTTTAATATAAGACTCGTCGGCCTTATATTTAAGTAGTACAGTGATATTCTCATTGAAATCGAGATCGAACTGGGATTACAATAAAAAAAGATAATAATGTTTTTACATAAAAGTCTTCAAGAGATTAACCGAAATTAATTGAAAAAACTACACACATTCGTCAGTTTCTCGAAATTAAAAATTATATATCTTTGCCAGCTCTCGATAATCAGGTTTACCATTTTTATAGACGTCGTAAAAGGTTCTCATATATTGCCGAAATAAATTGAAATCATATTAATACTCTTCAGGAAGTTTTTTCAGGCCATACATTGATTCAATAGGTACTATAACAATAATCATTTTCGTCGAGTGATTAAAATATTTATTTTTCTAAAGTTATCGTCGAGTTCTATATTAACAATAGAATATTAAATATTAATAAGCCTATAACTAATAACGTTAACAATCTTTGTACGATTGACGAATTTGAATACAACAATGAACTCATTTGCGGCGCTATTAGTTTTCTTACAACCTATACAAACAACGTAAACGCAAATATCTAATTTAAATGATATTAATACAGTGGCCAAACAAACATCTACGGCAGATTACAGATTAGATTCGTTGTTCCGTATAACGATGTTAAAGGTCATTTAATTATTTATGCTGCGAACTCGATGTTCATCGAAAAATGCCCATTCGTTTAGATTAATTTTATGGGCAATCCTATTAATGACACGTCGCGATATCGTATTGCGGTCGATGCTTTCACACATAATAATATTATGTTATAACGAAATGACATGTTGCGTGCAATGTTCAATTAAAATCTTTTATTCTTCTCGGAATGATAATGTCAGCTAAAATAAACGTCCAAGACTAAATTCAATGAATATATTTAATGGTATTTTGCAAAATTAATTACATTTATTACATTCGATGAATAAATTAGTACATTTAGTTTTCTAGTGACAATTATTATTAACGAGATACGCAGCACTACTGGTGTTTCAAATTTTGAGATTAGATATTATTATTATAGACGTTATCCGGTAGAAACAAGCACAGTTAAAATCTAAGTTAGAGAAAAAAAAAAGTTGTATTCTTGTATAATATTGTAATTATTTTTTTCATAGCTCATTAGCGATTTATGACTTACTAAGTATTCATACATGTAAGTATGTGTAAATTTATTTTATTCCTAATAGCATTTACCATCCGACCGGGTAGAACGGAATATATTATCGTCCAAACGCGTGTTTGTATTATAGAACGTTATGTATGGATCACCTAGATCATTTTATGATTCAGACATGTAGCGAAATAAATAATGTCAATATTTCAACGATATTCTAGCACCAAGTTCCAGTCTCACTTGTCATCGTACTGCTTAGAGCCGCTCCGACCGCCGAACTCACTCTGTCTACTGTGCAAGACACGCGTGTGTACGCCGGACGTCGACGGCGGTTTGCTCCAGTGAGGAAAGTGTAATTTTGCAATACGACATGGAAACGCATACGAATTACGCAAACAAATTATTATTATTATAAAAATATGTACAAACTCGTATTAAAACCCGAAATTTGCCAAAACTGATTTTGGTTAGTTAACACTATTATTAACTAAGACTTCAATGTAGATGCTAGTTAATTAAATCACCGGTTAGTACTACCGGCCAAACTCGTGTAACCCAAAAAAATATAAATCCGTATTTGGGACAAGTCTCGCTTGCTATCAATAAATTATGATAACTTTGATCGACCGGCGATCAAATATCTACCAACATAATATAATAGACTATCATACAATATATTTAACAATGTTATTAATAAAAATGCTGTAGACTAAGTATCTTGCTTCAAAAGTCATGTGGAATAAATAGTTGTCTATATGAAAATAAAAAAATAACAAATGTATTTTATGTAACTCTAAAAGCTAGGATAGTTGGCCTTATCAAAACAAATAATAAAAATTATACTTATTTCAAATTTATTTTTGTTACAAAACTGTATTTTAAAACTATTATCAATATTGATGTCCTGGTTAATTCTATAGTTTAACTAGTTGAAACTAGTTTTGATGTATTCAATTATTAACTGCGACATCAACGTTGAAATTCTGGTTAAAACTAGTTTTGACAAATTTCGGTTTTTAACTGTTAACGTGTTATATTGCATTATTAAATGAACAGGAAATAAACAGGAATGGCCGTCTTATGATACGTACATGTAGTCAATCTGGACGGTTTGGAACGGTTGAGAGTGCTCGTTTCTAATTGGACTTGATTACTTCACAATTCACAGACGATTATTGTTATTATTTTCAACGAACAGGTGAAAACAATAACAATGCTAATAAATAACAACCCATGTCGGTAAAACGACCTAGTCAGTGTGTGCCGCTCTCGGTGTTTCTTTTTCGTGCTTAATAATTTATAAAAAAAATATCTTACAATGTCATATGTGTATTCATACTATTATTGTTGAACAAGACGTAATTTTAATCACAATCATTTTTGCACCTCGTTATTGTATTCGATATTAAAACGGTGTTGAACGTAACAAACGTTTCCGTAAGCGATACCGTTGGGATACACTTAAGAGCATAGCTAAGGATTTCATACAAGGTTTTTAATCTCTGCAGTTAATCCATTTACAGTTTTAAACGTTTTTGCATAATAGTTATAGTTGTAGCTTAAAAATAGGTAGCATTTTTCTTAAGTTATCCGGATAATGGGCTAATGACCGAGGGTAAGAATTAAATATTTCAAAATGTCGTTATATGTCGGTTTTTAAGACTCTTGAATATATTAATTATTCATATGTAATTAATAATAACACATTGTTGTTTGCGGGTAATACGATTACTGACCTAGGTATGGTTTTTGATCGTGAGTTAAATTTGCATGCTCATTTAGATAGTATGTGTTGTAAAGCAATAAAAACATTAGGTTTTATCAAAATAATTTGCAGCGAATTTAAAATTAGTAACTCCTATAAAATCTTTATATTGTGCGTTTGTGAGATCAATATTGGAATACGGAGCCATTGTGTGGGATCCAAGTACTTCTTGCGGTAGAAATAAAATTGAACGTGTTCAACGTAAATTTTTTAATTTTGCAACATATGCACTAAAAATTGATCACACAATGCATGATTATTCATCAGTTTTATACCGACTTGGTATGCAAACTTTAGCTGACAGAAGACTTGAAGCTAATTTGACTTTTCTAAGACGTCTTATTGATGGGCTAATAGATTCTCCTGAACTATTTGCACAAATTGATTTCAAAATACCATCCTTTCATTCCCGTCACAATTATCCATTTGTCTTACCAAAATGAAACACCAACTACGCAAAAAATCAACCATTACACAATATGATGAGTTTAGCCAATTTATTAACATATTTTAAAATATCCTGTACAAATTATATATGTTATCAATAATATATTAAATTGCACACGTCTCGTATTGTTATATAAATAAATAAATATCAATAAATAAGTTCCATAGGTATTAATCAAAATCGTAATAAATTGTATTATCGAATAGTTATCACAATAGATTTATTTAATGTGAATAAGGTGCTATATATGCATAGCATGTTTTTGATATTTTGTAAAAAAAAAAAGTTGTATGCTAAACATCATCCGAAAATAATAATAATAATTTTCAAACAAATAATTATTCAGAATAGCGAATTCAAAAATTAATTATTTATCTTCCTGTACATTTGTTCAATATTTTGATTAATTTCGAATATTAATTTAAAACTTAACGCTTTCGCGTTCACTTGTAATCAACTAAATTCTAAAATCTGTTTATTGATTTGATTATTGATTTATCCGCTATAGTGTTAGCTATAAGTATATAATTTCCTTATACATTGGGCATAGTAGGTAATATTTGGCAACAATATAAAATAAATATATATCTGTGTACAACACGTGTGCGTATGCGATTATCATCAGTATTGCTGAATAATATGTTATACGAAGGCCTGTCATTGTTGAATTAATGTCAATGTTATTAAGTCGTCCAACCGAACACGGGGCAGCATGTATGTGTGTCTTTGTGTGTGTTTATGATTGTGATGGCATCAATGTGGAATTTCCGAGAACGTCGCAAAAAGAGAGAAAAAGGTCGACGTAGCAAATGTATATTATGATCGTTTCCGCGACGACGTCCCCCCACATCGTGGCAATATGGGCAGGGCCCGCGTCCTGTTCTGGTTTGCAGAGAAAGGGTGGAGCTCCTCCGCGCGGAAGGGATGGTTTCGGGGGTAAAGGCTCAATTACGTTCGTGTCGGATGGTCATATAAATAGCGATCGCTGCTTGACGGTTTATTGTCAAAACTGCAACACTCCGCTGAGGATCTTACGATACGCTAGTCTCCCATCGATCGTGTCCAGACGATTTCAACGCCATATTTCCTCGTCGACTTCAAACGTTCGCTTCAAGCCAGTTCTGCATAAGGTAAGATCGATTCTCAATTAAATTTCTGATTGCCTCGCGTGCGTTCTCGCTCATGCCGTTTGGAGAGTTTGTCTTTACCGTAATCTTGTATAATACTCGAATATCGCGGAAAAATATTAAAAAAAAAAAAAAATCATCTAGCATCGCGTTTTCTAACAAATATATTTATAATACTTAACTTAAAATACTCAGTTAAATTATTTAAATGCACGAAAAAACGTTCGAGAGTAATGTTATTAATTTGTAACTTATTAAATTAAAAAAAAAATTAAACATAGACTCGTTAACACTATTCAACATACCAAACGATATTTAAATAAATAATTTATTGCCATTTAACAACCACATATATATATGTATATTTATAATAAAGTAGTAATATATTTCAATAGAAAAGCATTACTTTATGTTGTACGCAATTTATCGATACATAGTTATGGGTGATCTGTAATAATGTGACAAGTGTTGTCAAACAATAAGTTAATATTTACGTGTCACTCTGTAGCGTTTTTGTGAGACGTTCGAGTATGCTTTATTTTCAATGAATGTTTTAAAAACAAGTCCCGTGTGTTTAATAAATGTGCTGAATCTTGGCTGATATAATTTTGTAACGTAATTGTCGTTATTATGATTGTTATTAGTCTTATTATTACTAATAAAGTTTTTGTTATCAAACACGAATGTGCACTGCGAATATACCAACACCACGTTTGCATTAATTTTAGTAAATTTGAATTAAATTACTTTTAGTGGTGATCTTAACGGTATCACTTCAATAGTTTCTAATAATACTTTTATTTTCACAAAACGCAAATTTCCGCTCATCATACACTTTGTAATTTTCCTTGGTCCAAATGTGTGTACGTAGTTTTTGAGTCACTTACCACGTAAATTTGTCATTAATAAATTCGCAAAATGAAACTGTAACTGTTACGCTTTATTGTTTTCCTATCAAAATCGCGATGAAATTGCTTTTTTTTTAATTATTACTAGCAAATAAATATTTGTGAGTGTGTACGTGTACACGTGTGAGTATGTGTAAATGAAAACAATTCTCGAAATTACGTATAAATTAACGTGCGCAAACATAATATGTGCATGAAAATGTCTACTCGCTTTAACCATATAACACACGGGCAGTACAATGTATATCGATTAATGGGTTTTCAATGATGACTTTGACGTGATGCGTTCGAAGAACCCGAAAAATTATCATTTTAACGTACGCTTGTAAGTTGTTCCCGCATGACTGTGTGCGGAAACTTTTACGACGGCAAGCTACGGACATTTCATTTACAGTAACGCCAGTAACAGTAGAATTTACTGCAAACGTGAAACCGTGTTTCCGTCCTCGCGTATACATACATATACATTATTATGTTGCGACGATGTTATGCGCTATAATATTTTGTGGTTCATGTTTTATTTTATTTTTCACCCCCATCGCAGACGAAATGATGTCTTCAAGCTGCACGTCGAAATCTACCGATTACTATCATCAGATGAGGCAGAAGAACAACGAGGCGGCCAGGAACAGTCGTTTCAAGAAGAAGGTGGCCGAGATCGAGATATCCGCTCAAAAACGCAAGCTGGAGGTGACGTACGTTCAGCTGAAGAAGGAAATCAAACGCATACAAGTGAAGGCGTCATAACTGGCGAGCGCGTTCAGGTCTGTATACGTGCACGGTAACCGTTATGCACCAATGCACCGGTAGACAAAAATGTTACCGTAGCGGTATGTGTTTGTTTATCGGGAAAAAAAAAAATGAAAAAAAAAAATAAAAAAATAAATACAATCAACGAAGTGAAAAAAGGAACGCGCGACGAACATTGTGCGCGTCTATGGTGATCGAATACGCGATTCAACGGCGGCCGACCGGGGGATACGCGCCCGATCCATTGTTCCGCGCGAAACCGCAAAACGATCGCACACGGCTCAGTTTATTATTATATTATACATTACAATGTAACAATAATGATATTTCGTTATATTGTATTGGAAACCGGGCACTGCGGTGCGCGTAGGTAACTGCAGGACGGGCTCCGGACACCTCGAAGGTCAAGCGGAACGAAAAACGATCGGTCAACATGCGTATGCACTCGTTCCGTGTACGTACAATGCGCGTAGGCGCGTCGTTCGTTTTCGGAGATTTATTTATGTCGTATACAATGGAGCGCTTACGAACGAAAAAATTTCTCCTAGGATTAAGAGTAGTTTTTTTTTTTTTATTATTATTATTATTATTATTATTATTAGTTGTACATCGTATCGCGATCGGACCGGAAACGGAGATTATTTTCGAACCGCGTTTACTTTCGATCATTACTTGAATAGGGGTACCGCGTCTACCTAACGCCGTGATATTATTAATATAACAGTCTGCGCAGCGTTACGTTGACGATCCCCCGTCTCTAACAATAGTGATCTCGATTTGCCGTCCAAATTGACTCGAATGAAATGAAAACCTAAGACGCTGTGACCGGAGTGCATATAATGTTTATACAGTGTTCAGTTACCGGGGTCGTTTGGGTTCTACGCTACTATACGTGACAACAACAATATTTCCGTGATGAAATACGGCTGTCCCTGTATAGATAACGTACATGTTGACAAACAAAATAACAATAAAAAATGGTGCAGAACGCTAAAAATGGTATAACGTATTATTTTCGGTTTATAATAAAATAACGTGTTATTTAACGGAATAAAAAAAAAAAAAAAATACCTATATCGCTACAATTCAAACGTTCAGGTATTTCAATATCCCGCACACAACGTCTTCACCGCTCTTATAACACTCGCAACTATTGAGTAATGCAAATAAACTAATGCTATTCAGGTTGACGTTCAAATATATATTATATTATAATATTTTAGGTACCGCTATAACTTTCATTTCTACGCTTAAGACGTTTTTTATGTATTTTTTATTTATTTAATAATTTTTTTTTTTTTTTTTACGTTCAAACAACAATTTTTAAAGACGTGCTAAAAACATGTGATCTCAAGGTATTTATTTTTTTCAAACCGAAAGAAAAATTCAACAGGTATCGTTAGAAAGCTGTCGTCGACATCGAATTCGATAATTCCACATCGACAGTGCACTACCGATTTGTAGCATTAATTATTTCAAGTTTTTTTCTAACACGTATCGACCGAATCGATTTTATATTATTTCTTGATTTTTTCGTCAATACGTCGAGCCCCGGAAACGTTGACCTTGGATGTCTCGGCGGAGACTTGGTGCTTACGCGCATACGTACATATATATATATATATATATATGTACATGTACAAATAATTAAGCGTTTCTAAACCTTTTCGTGCGGTTCCGACCCGATCGTACGGCCGTTACGCGAACGGGTATTCGGTGAGTGCGAGTGCATAACGTTCGTACATACGAATTGAACAGTGACCGGCATTCCAACAGATCGCGGGCTACGCACATACCGCTAAATATATACAACACAAAGGGCTGTATTCGTTGTGTACAGTTTGATGTCGCACTATATTATGCGAAAATCCTTCTCGTTGTGAAAACGTCGAACGTACGCGACCGTCGTGTCGGTGCACATTGTTGTTGTGCGTTGCCAACACGTATTTTTACCCGCTATTATGCTGTGCACCACGCAACAAACGGACCATTACGCGTCGGAACGGTATTGTACCGGTGCGGTAAATACACCTGTTTCGGTTTATGCCCACCACCGACGTATCGATTCCGTACCGCAGGGTACGTACCGTACGGCTGCTGCGACGCGCGAGGTTTTCGACGATTTCTCAAAGGGACGACGAGCGCTGGCGGCGGAGGGGGATATTCGGAGTACGAGATCGAGTTCCTTTGTCGATAATGATTTTCTCATGGCGCACGTTTTCAACCGAATTCACCTATTACCAGTTAGCGCCAAGTGTAAAAGCTAACCGTTGAACACTCGTTTTTTCTCCGTCGGTCCGACTGTTTTCGAAAAAGTTATTCTTGTACCATACCAATCCCGATTCATACGGAATATTACGAAACGTTCGTTTGTGCAAAATTAGTATTTCATACGTCTAAGTTTTTTTTACTTTACTCTCCCACTAAATGTAATCTGATGTTTTTGAATTCGTATTCCAAAAGTTCTGAGCCATGAAAATCGATTTCCGTGGTATAATTTAATCATAAGTTACTATACCTGTAGTATGTAAATTGAGCGGTGTATGGTACACGATCCTTTTTTAAACTTTATACCCTCCATTTTTCTCCGTTTATTTAAATGTTAAACATTTCCGAATAATTAAAAGATTATTTTGCATCGGAATATAGAACTGAAAACGACACGTAATAATAGTTGAAATGTGATAAAAATAAAAATAAAACTCCCGGAAAAAGTAATACGAATGGGGGAGGGGGTGATTGATCTACTAACCCAATTGGTCCCCCCCCCTTAAAATGTACTGTATAAAGACAAGGTGTTCATGATATATAATAAAATCAAATTTACTCGTGTCGAAAACGACGCGACGCTTAAATTTCGCGAGTATTTAATTTTGAAAATGTTTAATATCGTTTTTCAATCACTTTTGATTATCGTCATATGAGGGCCAAGCAATAGTATCGTGACAAATGTGAACTGTTGTTAAAAATATAAAAATCGGTCAAGAACGTATTGGGCACGTGCACGATAGGGTTCCGTAGCTAATGTTATCGTGTGCCTGCATAACATATAAATATATAAGTACTTGTTTTTATTTCTGTTTAAACCTTATCGTATCCGTTCTTCTTCGATCGCATACTGGATTTCGTACGAAAATGTTCGCGAAAACGAAAGGGTTGTGGTGCGCCGACGGATAGAAAGTGCAGTCGTATCATGAACGTTTCAAGTCGGCTTGAGAAACCTTCGCGCGAACGCGATACCCGCTCTCGTTGTCATTTTGCGCACCGCTGTCATCGCAGTCTGTGCATACCGAATTTCGACTTAAGTAACAACTGTTACGCCCGTAAGACATTTAAATCATCATTATTATCATTGTTGTCGTCATGTTGTTGATTGAAGCTCGTCATAGACGCGTGCAATGAAATCGATTATCGCCGAAGGAGCAATGCATTGTTGGCAACGCGTTCGACTTGTCAGTATTTAGTACTTGCGTTCCAATTTTGTCGTTAACGCGCGCGCTTGTTCTTTTTATCTGCAGTCGCCCGGGCCAAGCCGATCGGATCCCGCGTGCGTTTGCCGATCCGCGGGTTTGATGTGTGAGACGTTGCCATCCGCGCAAACATTTGGTCGTCGAACCGATCTGAATGTGTCTATTGCACCGCACGCCCTCGGGACACGCAAAAGGGGTGGGTTAAAAATTGTCGGAAAACAAATGCAATAAAAATACCCAGTGGCCCAAGTTCGTCACTTCTGATAGACGATATTAGACGTACCAGCCACGGTTTAATTATACGTAATTTAATATTAACTAAGTGTATTCTAAACCGCGGTACAAGCCAGGTAGCGTTTTATCTTAAACAAACGTGTGGAAAACACTTCAAAGGGCTCGGATTTAAAAATGATCTCCCTACCCCCCGTTTTGTCGGTCAGGATCCGTCCCCCGGACCACGTGAATACCGTTTTCAAAACACAGTCCAGCCGAAAAACTGTAACGACACTTCAAAACGTTCAGCGGAACGTGTTGTTTTATCCGATTCGCTTTGATAGACTATTTATTTGTTTTTTACATTTAAGTACCAACCACAACAGTTCCTTTCGGCACCACGGTGTACTATGGTTGTGCGCCAACAACGCGAACCGTCACGTTAACCGATCTCGATACGAATAACGGTTTTCGACGAATAATGATTGTTATAACTTATTACTATACGCCATGCGCTTTTTTTCTATTCGGATAAATTCGCACAGATTGTACGTGGTGTACATTTTCTAATCGTTGTAAAGAAAAAAAAAAAATTAATCACAATTATTATTTAATTAAATGTTATCGCCGTAGATAACGGAACAAGTACATATTTGTTGATTGCCACGGAATTTATTATGAAAGTTAAAATAGAAAAAAATTATATTAATCACGTTCAATTCGTTAGCTCAAATCGTGTAACTTTTGATAATGTGCAATGTATTATACACGGTGTTTTATCCGTCCAAAAACAATTTTTCGATCCCAACCAATCAAAGAAATCATTAATAATTATGTTGTACGACTTCATTATTATTGAGGAACGCGTATGAAGTACACCTGTATGTGTATTATTGAAATACACTCTTAACTTTGAGCGTGACGAATTTTATGTACTATGTATAATACGTGATAAATTTATGACTGAAATATACGAATTATTAAGTTCGTGATAAAGTAACCAACATCTCTGTACGTGTTCCCGGTTAAAAATGTTGCTCTGAACCATCGCGATCGTTATTAATAATTACAGAGCTAATGTCCATCGAAATCCCGTTGGGTATTAACATTCAGAGCAACACGATATAATAATAATATTGGTCTTAGACAATTAGCGGTACGAAAATACGATAAATATAACGATCAATAATATTGTAATTAATTGTTTATAGGCTTGTTCGAGATTATGTCTGCAATATGGGAACATTATTTTCAAACCGGAAGACACGTAAAATCACGCAAATGGATTCTGTTGAATTTCTAGTCAAACGCATTGCACACCGTTCAATATTTTTGACTGTCAATTAAACAGAAACGAGAACACAATACAACTTTAGAAAATTATATTTTCATATTGACGATTTGTTTTAAAAATTTAACGTTTTACCTACACTGATTATCCTATATTTATATTTAAATTATTATTATTATTACTATTATTATTATTATTATTATTATTATTATTATTATTATTATTTTGATATCTGATCAACAGTCACGTTTTATGAACTTCTTATTCTTTTTTTTTTTTTTTTTTTTTTTTTTTTTTATTAATATTATTATAATTTGTATTCAATAATATTTTTCATCATATGTAAACTGCAGTATTTTATGTGCTATTGAATGTAAAAATATACTTACCAATTGAATGTAATTTTTCATTTTTATTCAGATACAATTCGTTAAAAAATGAAAAATTTTACGATCCGAAAGATCGTTTAGTACACATAAATCATAACTACCAGCACAATAATTATTGTTGATGTTATCGGGTATTACCGTGTCAAATTGTAATATTCCACCGTGATGTATTTTTCTCCGACGGGAGTTTTACGTAATTGATATTATTCATTCGAACCGTAAAGCAACTGTGTAGCATTGAGTACACATTTAATCGAGCGGTTCTACAATGCGATGCGGAAACAAATTTACGTCAAAAGTTAATTTTATTACGCAATCAATCGAATTATTTTCGCATAAATGTGCATTGCTATATATAATTTATACCCCCAGCACTTAAGGATTTTGTGATGCATATTGACTAAGAACCATTAACACGTTTAGATTTAAATCACCAGCTCTCGGCGTTCAGATTAGTTAATAATATGCGATTTAGTGCGTTATTTCTCTCTCTCTCTCTCTCTTTCTTTCTCTCTCTCTCTCTCCCTCGACAGAGAGCACTCGAAAACGCTATCTTCAAATACCCGTCCATGTTGTATACGTTAAGACAACAATTGACGTTTGCGGCACTGCTTATAGGTACCTATATATCACCGCGGTACTCGTCTGCGTCTCGTTTAAAGGATTCTATTAAGTTTTACGGATATTGTATTATTATTATTATTATTATTACGTAATTATATTGCCTCTGCTATCGTACACGTGCGTGCTTCGAGCACAGATATTATAATAGTCTTAGTCGCTGAGACGTTGAGAAATTAGATTATAACATTAACTACTGCATTTGTGGTTGCCTATTATTTTTATGTCTGTGTCCAGTATTTGCATTGGAAGGATTGCTCCATTATACACAATTATGAAAGATTATCATAAAATAATTATAATTGCAATACAAATAAATCGTTCCTTTGCTTGCGTAAAAATAAAAAAAAAAATAAAATTACAATCGTTCGAATAATATATTTTTTATAAATCGATAAAATCACGAAAACCGTATATATATATATCCAATATTTAAGTATCAAAATTTAAACATTTATGAATTTCTAACTATGATAATATAGCGGTTTTCGTGATTTTATCGATTTATAAAAAATATATAATAATTTATAATTTATGTAATTTTTTTATTAATTCTAATTATTTTTAATCAAAAAAATTACTGAAAAATCACCATAAAGTTTTATAAGCATTTCAAATTGAAATTTTGACTTAATCGTTTCAAATTTCAACGAATTTCCATTAAGAAGTATCTGTTATTTAAATAAAGGCAATATATATAAATAAATATTAAATATTTTAATTAATTTTGTATTGTTTTTTAGATACTTGAAATTTTTGATTTTTCCAAATCTTACATATCTCTTTTTGCAAATTTTACAACGCTAAATGTTCAATTTACCTTAATAAGAAATTTGGTTCTTCGAAATCGATCTTTTTTAGATTTATAAACTGATCAAAAAGACTTCTCTCATTCAAAATCGTTATTTTGAGAGTTAATGTATGAGCTATTAATTTCAAATTTCAAATATCGATACAGCAATATCATCGACCAACCATTTCTGAATTTCATCCGAAACTCTCAATTCGCCTTTTTTTTTTTTTTTTTATTTGCTACCGACGTAATATGACAGTCTCCGAATAAAAGGGGGCTAAGTCAATTTTTGGTAAACATGGGATAATATTTTATAATATTAACTGGGTTTTCATTCTCTATAGATGGATAAAACAGGATATCTTATTATAATCAACATTGTGAAGCTATAGTTAAAAGTAATTTGAGATGAGAACAAAAATATTTGAGTAAAACGAGACAAGTGTAGTTATTCCTTTTTGATCACTGTTAAAATTTATTTATAAAGGGAAAAGTTAATTTTGGCTTTTAGCCAGGGAACAACAGGATAAAATACCGGTACATTTAAAAGTATAGAGATATGTGTATTATGTTGAAATTAGTTTGAGTGTATCTATTTTTCTTTAATGTATTAGTAATCAGTGGCGGATCTAGGATTTTTTTATGGTGGGTGCTTTATTACATAATATCATAGACAATGTACAAAAAGTAATGTTTTGACAACCAAGCAGCCGACTTATCAGTTAACCTGTTCTAACTTATAGAAAACCAGTGTACCTCAAAATTCTGCAAGATCGCCGACCGGTTTTTGCGTTCTGGTAGTCCATACCAAACATTTGCCTCTCGGGGGATTATTAATAATTTTTAATAAAAATAAGCGGAATGGTAGGTGCTTCAGCTCCCGAGCACTCCCCCCCCCCCTAAATCCGCCACGGTTAGTAATTTAAAACATATATGTAAAGTTAATAATCTCTTTTCCGAAAAGTCGTTAATTGTGTCATAACCTCTTTTACCCGAAGACCTTCGAAGTAATCCCAAAACAAGCACATATTTTACATGCGACAGTACGTACTTTATATACGATGACGTCCACACGTCGTACTCAAACAACACCGTTGCGATAAAACGTTTTGGGAAACTGTGTAAGTACCTACATCGATGCATATTATTATAACTATTAGTATTATTATTGTGAGTACGGGCTAAGCAAACGTAAACTACTCGTCCACACTATTATTACCGAACACACCGTTGAATATAGACATTCTACAGAAATATTATTTAAAACCCCTCGTGCTTGTAGCGCGTTGAATTTTAAACCGTGCACAGACGATCAATACAAGTCTTGGGATTTCTATGGAATGCATAGGTTAAGTGTGAAGTTAAGGATAGTGAACTGTAATCGAAATATATTTATTATTTTATTGATTTTTAAATTTATTTAGTGCATCGTGGCATTTTGAACTGCATAAAATTGATTTTATCTTATACGCAAACATTTTTTGTTAGACACTTCGACATGTATGGGCATCTGACAAAACCTTGTTTTCCTACCCATTTTACATTGAATAATCAAGCATATTTTTTATAGAATATATAGTATTGTACTTAGCACAGTAATTTATTAGCTGGATTACCAGTGGCGCAGTTATCGGGAGTGTTGGGTGTGCAATTCACAGGAGCCCCTAGATTAAAAATCTCATATACGATATTCCTACTATATTATTCCTATAATATTAAATACATTAATTACAATAAGTTATATTAACCATGACATAAAAGAAAACGATATTTTCTAAAAATATATTAAAAGGTAACAACGTATGATTGTTTTTCATTTTTACTATTAGGTAAGGGCCCCGGTCCAGAAATGTTCACATGGGCCCCTTATCATCAAGTTGCGCCACTGTGGATTACAATTAGTTTTAAGGTATAATGTTGATCGAATCAATAGAGTGCATGATGTACACTTAAACGTAATTTGGGTTGCTCAATGGAATTGAGAATTAGTATACTAATAAATAAATAAATAAATAGTATACGTAATAAATTAGTGTGAATAAAATGTAATTTATTTTAACTATAATACGTAACAATAAAAATTAAAATATATTGATTATTTTAGAACTATTTTTAAGAGTGAAATATGTGCATGGCCAATGCATTTGTTAGTCGTATAGAAAATAATCCATACAAAACCTATGATAATGTACAAGGAATTGTTTTTTTTTTTTTTATCACATTCAGCTTTAGCATTGTGACTTTTAGCCTTTCCATGAATACAAAACTAATTTAAGTTTTCATTTGATATAGATAGTGTACTCGTATAATATTTTCTTTTCAAGTGAGGGCGTTTCAGCGTTTTATTATTCTATTGCTTCGTTGGTGAATGGATTTTTCTAAAATGTTTGATTGTGTTATATATATTTATATATATTTATATATATATGTATATATAAATAAATGTGATATTTCAAGACATCATGTTTAGTTGCGATGCATTTGTCACAGTTTTCACTAAGGTCACGTCAATAGACGTATTCGTTACCGGATATATCACTCCTTTTATATCAGCATCGTGGGATTCTTTTTATTCTAATTGCGCCAATGTGCAACATGCAGAACGGTCAGAACGGCACAATAGGAAGCAATCAGTTCGTGGATTTCCGGGTCATGGTTGACTAGATAAAATGTGTACACGTGTGTTTAAAGTTCATGTACCCGGTATCCGTGTATTAAATGTTCATGTATCCGTATGACGAGTATGCATAGTCAATGCGCCCGGTTCAAATGGCACAGGGGCACGTTAGCTTTTCTAGTGACGTTTAAGGATAGCCACTACGTAATATTATAATATTCATATTTTATTTTTATTTTTTATTTGCACGAATACTGGTGTATAATATATTTAACATTCATAATAAAATATTTACGAGAATTGTATTGTACTTAAAGTAATTAAAATTTTTATACTAACAAATTGAATTTCCCCATAATATTTAAAAACAAGACGATTTTTTCAAAAAAAATATAACAGAACCAAAACAATAATACATGATTTACGAATATTTTTATACTTGTCTTTTCATTGAATATAAATAAAACTATAATGTTTTGTAGGTACTTGAATGACAACATGCAACATATGAATGAAAATAAACCACTCAAAATAATTCTTCCTAATTTTTATTATCGTTGCATTTGCGATAGTGTGGTCGCCATCGAGATTTAATATTTATGATTTAGTACTCGTTAAAGTTACTTCAAGGTCGACGAGTCGTTATATTAAAACTTTCTGTATTAACTTAAGATTTTGACTTTCATGTCGCAATGAATTCAACTGTATCTACGAAAGGCACTTTTTAGGCGATAACAAAATACACAATAACGCAATAAAAAAAAAATAATAATATTGTACAGTATGAATATATTAAAACTACACGATAATATTATCAATTCTTAAAATAAATTTTACAAAAACTTCTGGACTTATATACGCGTGTATCTTAATACACGTGTACGCGAACTTCTAAAACACGTGTAATTAAATATACTGATAATAACACATTGAATTATTTAAGGAACGGACTTCGTGTATACGTGCATATCACTACACGTACCAAACCGAAATCCCTAATTGGTATATCGTAAGTCGTAAGTAGTGTTTGAAAATTTCATGAAATATAAGATTGTGAAATATTTCATGAAATGTTTCAAATGAGTGAAATATTTCAGTATTTTAAAAAATTTGTTTTACTTTTATGTAAGTAAAATTTTTATATATACCTATTGCGCATTTTTTTGGTAGAACAAATTAATAAGACCCATTAGTGATTGTTTTCCTTGGTACTACACATTTATAGTATTTACAATTTTTAAAGGAACAAAAAAATTATATAGGATATATTTATAGTCTACCTGGAATTAATGTGTTAAATAAATATATAATATAACTAGTATAATGACTTACAAAAAAATTAACTTAATTTATATAATAAAACATTATTTTATAAATTTATCATATTCATAAGTTCATCTATTTCAGCACTATCTATATCAAAATGTGAACTTTGATCTTCTTCGTTTTCCAAGTTTACTTTACAGTTACTCTTAAAAATAAAATCAATGTTTCACGTTTTTGTGAAATATTTCACCGTGTACTGAAATATTTCAAAATGAAATATTGCAAAGAAATATTTCACATGAAATATTTCCTACTTCAAACACTAGTCGTATTGCTGTAATGTATCCAACATAGGCAAAAAAAGAAGAAAAAATAATACGATTGTAATTCTATAAACCATTTCATTGTTGCGAGATAGAATCATATTAATAATGTCAAATCGATGAGTTCGGTAAATCATAATAATGCGGTATAACATTTTATTTCCCGGTTTCTTCGATTGTCCAGCAACAACATACAGCAATCACGATTATTAGCAAATTTTAATTTTGTACCGGCCGTAAAAAAAAAATCAATAAATAATAACAAATACTGATGATCGCGAATAGTAACTGTACGTAATCGTAGTAATGAGAAGAAGATTTTTTCGTGCGTTTTCCGTTTGACATTTACACTTCGAATGGAAATGTAATAATCGATGACGTGATAATCTATAAACATTTTGTTCCCACTCGAACGTACAAAATATTTTCAAATGTGCAGTAATTAGGCGGTCGCTCGTTAGCTGTCGCAAAGCCGAAGTTATTGCAATAAAAATAAAACTTATATACTGTACTCAACAAAATCGATACCACCACACACGTATTGTTCATAGACGATTACCGAAATAATGAATGCATTTCCACTCTACAACCCGATCACCGGTAGTTCACATTGACATCAATATGCGTACTCGTACGTACGTAATGATTGATGATACGAGTGCGACACGTGTTTACCGTTGACGTACGAACATTATTGTATATGTTCGTACACGGCCAATGAAATCACAATCGTGGTGAAATTTATGCATTTTTACCACTCTCGTTCCGAACGATGAACAAGAGACGCATTAATATTCCTGACCACGTCCAATTTCGATTCGTTTACGATTTCAAGTGATGGTGACGGAAAAAACCCGTGCGAAAGAAACCCTCGGAACAAAAACGTATTTATTTGTTTCAAACACTCTTCACGGCGTTGGAAGTTTATAAAAATCGAAAAAAGAAAAAAATCGTCATATTTTATTTATCGTAGATACACTATGTTAGACCGTCCACCCGTGTCTAAAGAATAATTGATAAAAAGTGAAAACAGTAGGTAGTTGTACGAGTGCTGAACGTTTCGATTCTACTCGGTTCGGGTTGTGTTATCGACCATAATTGTTATAAATGTTCTTCATCACATTCAGTAAGCTACAATAAATGCATTTACTGGATTTACATGGGCTTGTCTAATAAAATTAATTATCATCAAAGCCGTCCTTGGGTAAGAAAACCTAATCGAAATCAATGTAATACAGTTTTAAAATAACATTTAATATCAAAGAAGCATTAAACAACTTTTAAACTGTAATTAAGTTATATGTTAACATTTCATTTAAATTATTACTTGGAGTAAAAGTTGTTTGAAATCGTTTGACGCTATAGAATAATTTTAAAGTTATTACCTTTCATTAACACTTGTATAGTGTCATTGCGTTAACAAAAATGATCTTTTAATGGACAATTAGTTAAACATAAGAAAATATTAAAAAACAATTAACCTTTTAACCATATTTTTTTTCTCGAGCTGCTTAATTTTAATTACAATCTTAATTTTCGATTACATGTAAGAATAATAATATTTTATTATGTTATACGGCGATCGTTTTTATTGTAAGAAGTATACTAACCGACTATTATACCAAACACTTAATTAAAATATCAAACACTGTTTATTACGTCGATGCGATTGAAATGACACGAGAAAAAAAATTGAACTGTACACCTCGCACGGACTAAATTACTGAAATTCATTACACCGAGTGTAGATCGATTATAAATAAAATATGAAAAATATTCTGATAATTCTATCATATAGGTAGTTTATAAAAATGCCAACGAAGATCCCATTTTTAATTTTTGGTTTAACATCTGTTTCTTCACATTTTGTCTCATTTTTTATACCATTTGTATTATTTATCTACCTACGTTTTATTATTTAATGTTGTAATATTTTATAATTTTGTACATTACTCTTCTTTATCTGTTACTGGAATTTTTTTTTATTTCAAGGGTCAGGCTCGTTTGATATAAAATAACATGATACAATAGTAATCTCTTATTAACATTTTAAGATTGTTGAGTTTTTATATTTCGTTTTAGGCTCGAAATTCACGTTTTTATTTATCAACATGAAAAAATAATCCTAACCGAAATTTCCCGTTGTAAATATTCCAAGTGGGATATCAAATGCAATATTTATTTAAAACCCCCGTGTTAAGAACTTTGTACCCAAATAATCGATGATATTTTCTATTATATTATCATTAACATATAAGTAATTATTATCTACATCATCGCAATACCATCTGAATTTATTTCTGCATATGAACTATTCATAATTTATTTTTGCTAACCGATTTTGGTCGTCTTTCGAAAATTCGATAAATACAACAATCAATTGCGTAAAGACTATAACGATCTATAACTAATTCCTTGCCGTTCTATTGAGGATTAATATTCCTTCATTTATCCGTGGTCAATGACTTCGGTTAATTAGATGTGTAATTGACATCCTGTTATCGTTATATTTGTTTATATACATTTACGTATTTGCTTTCACTACTGTTTGAACTGTGTAGATTATTTTAATCGCTTATCCGTGTTTAATTACGTAAAAACTATTATTTTTGTAGAGCCATGTGCAAGTACCAGTAATGACTACAAAACTATATTTAATTAGAATCGAATTGAAATACAATCAAATAATGTGAATATTTTACTTGCATACGTGTAATTAATATTTGAACGAACGTACGTAAATGCGCTTACGCGGAATATATGAAAAAAAAATTAATTAAAAAAGATAACATGATTTATAGTATCTTATCAGTGACAAGATTAATTAGTCGGACACATTTTGCACGTGTGGAATAATCAATTATTTTTAGGTGCACACTAGCAGCCGAGTGTCGTGAAATTACGCAATCACGTTTTAAAACGTCGATGAATTTTTTTTTCTATAATCGGTTGTCGTTGGGTTTAATTCTTCGAATCGTTAACGTTACGCGGATCGAGTTTTTTATGTATGCACACGCGTACACAGTAATCGTTGTAATACATTTACAGTAATCCGGTATTATTAAACATATGAATAATTTATTTACAACAGTGTTATTAAATATTTTCGGTAATAACAATATAGATAAAATGTAATTTAGGTTAGTGTCGTTGTACGACACGTGCCAACATGTTTCCGACCGGTTTCGATTCACAAAATCATTGTCAGGGACAAAAATCGAATGCATTTTGTATTCACGAGGCGTACTTAATTTAGCGAAAGAATAAATGTTTTATTAAATGAGAACTGTTTTTATTTTTATTATTATTTTTTTAATCAACCAGTTGACATGGAGTTTATTAGAAATGATATAATTATTTTTAAAATGAGGCCAAAGAATTATTTCGTACGCATGAATAAATAACCATTTGTTCGCAACTTTGTGCACGCCTATCTACTGAAATCCATCGGGGATTTACCTTGTAACTGCAGTACGACGTTCTATACTATATCCTATACAGTATGTACGTGTTAAACATCCGACAAAATTATCATTTTTTTCGTTCGGAATCGTTTCAAAAGTCCGAGAAGCGTAGAGATTAGCTAAATGAATAATAAAAATCAATTGTTTTTCTCGTCTGCTGCTGCAGTCCGTTACGTGTGCTAAAAAAAAAAAAAAAATAAATAAAAAATGATAAACACCCGTTTGTCGCGAGTCTTTATCATGAGTATAACAATAGATCAAGTACAATACAGTGCGATATTAAACATTTAATCTACGGTACAAAGCACACTAAAAGTTTTATCACCGTTCGTTGGAAACATCACGTTGCCTCAGTGTCGGTACATAATGTACAATAATCGCAACACCGATAGGACTAATACGATTCATACAATGTTATTTTATTCGACCGTAGAACGTATTATGTAGTGTACTGTCGACGCCGTGTACGTATGCGTAACGTGCTCAAGCGTGATTAAAAAACGGATAAAAAAAATAAAAATGAAAAAAAAAACCGTATTATCATACCGAATGTTATGTAAAACTTCCCAATGTCGTTTTATAACTTGCACAATATTCCGAAATCGAAATCGTAGTCCGTGTTCTGTGCGTTATTTCCTGCCGACAAATTGTACGAGCTTCTTCACGAATATTTACATAAATCGTGCATACGATCGAGCATGCGAATCGCATTATTCGCTACAGGCTCGTATTAATCAACAACTCCGAAAGCAGCTAGAGAATTATTATCGTATTATTTATTTTATGATGTATTATTATTATTATTATTATTGTTATTTTTATTTCATCGCGGGTCAAGGTCGTTGGAAAAAGTCTTGGAATTAATTAATCGCATTGTAATGTGTGGTATATATATATATATATATACACGTGACCGTGCGACGCTCGACGTTTTTATTCTGGCATACAGTTCCTCTAGGCCTTATTCACAATGGAAAAAATAAAATTAGACCAGACGAAATTAGTAAATGGAATATTGCGTCTTTTCGCGCTCACGGACACGTTGACGATTTTTCCGACCACATTGTTTTATCGAAATTCTCTAAAAACCGGCTCGTACTCAATAATGCATTACACAAATTCCATTAACAATTTTTATCTACTTTTTCATAGATAATGGATAACTAAAATCTACTCGTTAACATTATAAATTGTACGTTACAACTGCAGAACGTCTAACTTCAGTACTAAAATTTACGGAATTATTACAAAATACTTTTTTCAAAAAATTGTTGTATATTCAAATGCTTTGTAATATGAGTAATTGTTATTCATTATGAATTAAAAACCTTGTAGAATTGTATTCTGCCTACTAGCATATTTTAGTTATAGAGGACGACATCTCGATAACGGAAATGTTTACACTTTTCTAATTTTTTTTTTCATTCAACGTAACAATACCAACAAAACACAGAGTTGGATATTAATGCAAACTAAAAACGATATACATATGTACTATGTAGTCAATTTAAACTGAATATTGAATTTTATAGATGAGTTGTTATCGATAACAATTTATTACCAGTTCTCTAATTTTACAAAATTATATGAAATATATTGAATAAAATAATAAAAAAAAAAAAATTAAATAAAAATGAATAAATGTAGAATATTCGTAAATAAATAAACAAACAGTTCATATTTAGAAATAAATAAATAAAAGCTAATACTGGAGTGTAATTATACTTATAAATTACAACTGGTTTTGAATTAAGAATTCATCATCAGACGCATATGCAAAGTTAATAAAATTGCGACTAAATATGAAAAATAAAACCGCAAGGGTTTACTAAGAAAGATATTGCTTTGAGTATTAAATGTTATACAAATCATTAGTTTTTATTGTTGGACGAAATGAATATAATATTGTTTATGCTATTCAATGGTTAAGCCTTTAACAATCGTACTAAAGTAATATATAATTTTGTAACACCACTGTATAATAAAATAATTATAATAATATTGTGTTCTGTATATAACATGACCTACATAGCATAATACACTTTCCAAAGGATTACATTTTTTTTTATTTGTGTATCCATTCAAAGTATGAATCTAAGGATACAATTTGATTGTATTCTTATAAAAAACAAGAAACATAAAATTATCCATTCGATGTTTAAATTATTTTTGATTCTGGACAAAGGGAGGAAACTATTGATTTTATATCGATGTGTTTTATCGAAAGAAATTTTGCATGGAGCAGTACCTATGTGCATTTTTCATGAGTCTTTAAGTGGCACATAAATTATTGGGAATTTATAAGACAATTTATAATAACAAAAAAAAAAAAGCAATCATTTTTTTGGTATACACTAATCAATGATTAATACTCGTAAATATTTCGTTGAGCAACGGCGAGACGAATAATAAAAGTGAAAATACGTTCATAAAAAAATAATTAAGACTAGACTGAAGACTACGAGTAAACGAATTGAAGGTATAATGACCGTGTATGCGCGAGTATGAACGTTCATGAAGAGTTATTAATAACCTCTAGATGCCCACACTACCTAACGAAAATTAAAACCATTGAATGCGATTTAAATTGAACATAATAGTTAACCAATAAAAATAATCATAACAAACGCCAGACAATAAATAATTGAGATATAATTCGATATTACCTACCTCAACGTTATTTCGATATGTTTAGATATATATTCTAATGTCATTATGATATTTTATACATTATATTATTTTTTATTTATATTTTATGCATACATGTATATTTGGTTAAATTAGTTGTAGTATTATCAACAATGAAAATATCTTATTAAAAAACATATTTTACAGGTCCTACGTACATTATTATTACTATACGTTGGAGCACGAAATGTAGATAACATTTGATTATTGATGTAACGCTTAAACCTATAAAATATTTTAAATTCGGTCTGCGAGATTATTTTAGTATTTCACTCGGCCGACTCGTACCCGACTGTTGAGTTGTGTAATTAAACCCAAATGCTGTACGGGTCGAGTTGGCGGTTTCTATTATTTTTCAGAAAAACGTGTAAACTGAACACATTTGTTGATACAGTATATATCATTGTTTTAATAATATTTACACGAATCATATGATTTTTCCCGTACCATTTTTATGCTTCACTGTAACTTTAATTATCATGTCAGTCGATGAATAATAATTATCACGTCAACGTTTTGAACCCGAACACTTCTGGTTTGCTGTAAAACAATTATAATACGAAAATATATACATCGATGTAGGCAAATACGTACTATTGTGTTACAACGATAAAATGCAAATTCGACAAACCGTTTACACAATATTCACGCTATTACATTATCAGAAGACACTGGGTCAAAGTTTACGGCTATAACATATTTTAACCATTTTATGCTTGTCAATGTTGATACAATAAACACACACACACATTAAATGACATTATAATTATACGGTTAGATACATAAAATATCCGAGGAGAATATTTATCAAATCCACGCAGTACGCTCAGTCCAAGTATCAATTTTTAGAATTTGAACATCAAGTAATAAATATCAAAAGGTCATCAATATTTAGTTCGGTGAAATAAATCCATTTAGTTTTAATTTTATATTCATGAAGTTATACCGTGTTGTGCAATAAATAGTTCATACAGTTGTGTGTAACTAATAAAATATTAGTAGTTTTCTTAACGCGACAGCGACGTAGGTAAAGAGAGTTTTCGGAGTTCAACTCCACCCACATAATCAAAATCTCAACTAGTAAATAAAAAGGTAATAATAAAAATACATATTACCCAAATATATCAATCTTTCCTCTCCCCTCCGTACATAATCTTTAACTAGTTTTTGCCACGACATAATCTTAAAATCCTAAAGTCGGGATTTATATTTGAATAGTCTAATTGCACTTTATTGTAGCTCTTATATAAATTGAACATGAACCGGATGTTAATTCAGTTTTCATAATTAAATATTTTAGTTAATCAAGGGAATTCGAGTTCGATAATTAATATTATCGCTTTTTTAAATTTTTTTTAATTTGTTATAGTAATATATTATTATAAAAATTACTACTCTTTTTTATCCGTTCACAGTTCGTCGTCGTGTTCACACCATTAAAATGATTAGAATATTTGGTAAACATTAATACAGTTCAAACTATCCTAAGAATGAGTTGGTTATTTTACAAACTAACTAATCCAAGCTGCAGCGTAATTATGGAGCTAAAAATATTAATAAGTAGAAACAGTGCACTATGTTGTTCATGAATTATCATTATTTATATTATGATTTAATTATTAGATAAATAGTTTCTAACTATTACTGAGCATTGGATGTAATACATATTAGTGTACATTTATACAAACATATACTTATGCCTATAGATAATAATATATTTATGCGTCTGTTTGCTTATCGAAAAATAAAGTTTTGTACACACTGTTTAGCGGTACAAACGCTCTACATTTAAAATGTACCGAACTACAGAAAACCCATTCATTTTATGTAATTACTAAATATTTTAGTTAAATAAAATATAAATAATTAAATTAGTTATCTTAGGCGACAATTTTGTATATTTTTGTTGCTTATTACATAAGTATATATTAAAAAAATTGTTAAAGTATATATTATGATTAACAATTTTTTTATGGTTTTATAAAATATATACTGTCCCACTATGGTTATAAACTCTATAAATCAAACTATTAACCGAGGTTTCAAATAAAAAGGCAATAATATTTTATTACACAATTGCCCACCCGAAATCCAATATAATATGATTAGTATTTTCTTTAACTATAATCACATAAATGTATTTAGTTCTGATTAATTTTCAATGTTATATTAATACTTAAGTATAATAATATCATTTTTAATGACAAATACAATAAGTACGAACAAAAATCAAATTCTATGGCGTACCGACGATTTAATATTTGTAGTCACTTTCATTACTAATTACGATCTGATTTTTGCAACTTAACAGAGTATTATTGTATTAATTAATAATATAGTGATGGTGACACGCAGTGATAGATTGTGGTAAATAGCATTAAAAAAATGTTTAATTTGTGAAAAATAACTACAAGCCATTCAAATCCGATCATAAAATGATTTAAAAAACATTTATCTCTGTAATTCCTTGAATTTTTATTATTCAATAGCAACTGTCGCATGATTTGTTCTATAGTGTTTCATATGGGTCCAACACGGCTTTTTAGTAATGTACTCGACGGATAAAAAAATAAAAATTCCATAAAACTGTGAAATATTTTAGGTTTCGAAAATATGATATACAATCAATGCGTTAATATTATTTTAACTTTGTTCTGTGGAACCATTTATTTTATACAATGTAGAGTTGCGTATCAGTATTAATCTAATATACATAATGTTCGAAGCTAAATTTATTCAGCTAAAAATAAAATGAGTCGGGACACGTTGTAAATATAATACTTTACATTTAATTTGGTTGATTAGTAGATATTTATTACTTAATACATTTCTATTGTCCATCGAAACACCTTGTCAAATGTTTGTATTAATATTTTATTAATAATTTACATGATCTGATGACTGATTTTAATAAGCAATCATATTTTTGAAGAATAAGTTATATTATTTACGTTGAATATTTACACAATCTATATATAAATATTATCTAATGGTAAATTATTTAAATATATTTCTAGTGAATAAAAATTTTAAATACTAAAATATGTTAAGAAATATATCTTCATTTTTACAAATAAATTTTTTTTATAATACTTCAAAACTATAGTTTAATTTAGCTTTTCACTGCTCCAACCATAAATTACTATTAAACTTTTAACTTGAGTATGCATTTTTAAAATTAAATTTTTAACATTACTTAGATAATATAAATGGTATAATTCACTTATCAATTATTAATATACTTAAATATTTATACACACACACACACACACACACACACACATATATATATATACCTTTTTTTCCGTTTTTAAATCGACGACGCCATGGGAACAGCTTTCGCATTACTTCATACTTATGGTATATAATTAGTACCTATAAATTAGTAAAATAGTTTTGATTTCACACGAAATATATAGAAATTACAAAATTTCAACGTTAAAAAATGAATACTACAAAATTATTATGAAACCGTGTCGTATAACTATATACATGTCTATTTTGGTTTCAACTATGAAAATAAAATTTGTTGTATAATTAATATAATATTTATGTATATATTTAATATATAACAAAATCAAATTGTGTAAAATATTATTGATTAACATAATATAAACATAATGTTTGCCTAAAATGATAAATATATTATATATAGGTATATATAATTAAATTGTACCTTATAATATTTAATTAATTTTTTCAGAAAGTTATAATGTGTCAAATCGAATTGACCCATTCTAACCAAATATAGGTCATGTATTATATTCAATTGATTTATATGCTTTTCATAAAAATAAAATTTACATACAATACATTATTGTAAGTATAAAAACCACAAAGCAAATTTACGCCATACGTAGTTATTTGTTGTAAAAACACTTAAAGTTAATTATATGCAACCGTACTAAACCAGTTAATCATTTTTGTTTTTAATTTTTTTAACGTGTCCACCTTAATGTCACAAAGATAATTTATTGACTTTATAATATATAATAGCAACAACACAACAACTATTACCACTCATCATAATAATTGTCATCTTGATAATATTTTGTATTTATATTTACGTCTTACTTCTGTCATCATTTCCCATTACTTTGCAATGCATATTGGCAATTATCGCATAAATCATAAAACTATTTTGTTGCTTATCATGATGAAAAAATAACAGTGACATAATTGGCTCGTCTAAAAAAAAAATAAACATTTCTTTTTGGTAATATACATGTTGACATTTAAGCAATATGCTTTACTTTATTTAACTATTTACTATATTTAACAATTTATGAATAACATTTGCCTATAATGTTTAAGGAAGTCATCAATTATATTCAATAGTTATCAAATAATCTACATTGATTTGTAATGTTTTTTTTTTTTTTTTTTTACAATCCTAAGATTTGTTCAATTACTTCGATGGATCTCCACTGGTTTATCCATCACCACTACTTTTAATTCTTTGTAATTAGTAATAGTTTTTCATTTGTAATGTAGGTCGCGGATATTTAAGTAAATACATAATTTTATTGAATGTGAATTTATCAACTCCGATTAAAAATAAGCACGTTTCATAACACCCTGAATAATATGAGATTTTTTTATTTTACATATTTTCACATACTTTGATGCGAATACATATTTTTAAATACTTTACAAATATTTACATAATTCGTAAATATTTCACATTTTCATTCTCATACAGTTTTCATTTACATTAAAATTATTAAATTCAATATGATTAGAGAAAAATTAAAGAAATTATTTCAAATTATGATTTAGATACTGCAATCACTATTATACAAGTTTTTGATATTATGTAAAATAATGACCTGAAAAATCGTTTCGTATATATTTCCACAAATTTTCGTTAATTGATCAAACTAGTAAAAAAATAGAAACATTGAATCTAACAATTACTGAAAGCCTTAAGATAGTGAAAAATTAAGAAAACAAATTCAATTAAGTTCAAAAAAAATTCGGAATAATAATAAAAAATAAATTAAACTACTTACTCGGTACATAATCGTTGACTATTTTTATATGAAATATTATTAAATATGAATAAAAATGAAAATACGCCAAATGATATTGAAGTAACATCATCCAACATATATAGTATGAAATATGCCACATAAACTCGATCAACGTTGAATTCAGCCGTTATCAGTCGATTTTGAAACCTAACCGACGTATACCAAATTCGAAAATTTCGAAATTTATGCTATATCAAATTGTTTTGAAAAAGGTTACAATGAAGATGATTAAATAAAAAAATTATTAATTAGTAATTAAAAATTAATGTAAAATAATGAAATATTTATCAAATATTTCACATTTTTAAATACAAATTTTGACAAAAATAAGAACATAAATATTTTCATACTTTGATTTTTTTTATTGCATAATAATTCATGCCATAGTAATGTACATATGTACCAACAACAGAATATAAAACCATTATGAATTCGTTAGATTATAATAAAAAGTTAGATTTAGTTATCTAGATGAGTTATGACTTCTACACCGAAAGAAAGAATTGAGAAAAGTACATAAAGCATAACGTGAAAGATCCATAAACTAGAAGATTAAAAGACAAATTCTTCAAACTCTCATAACAGGTTTTCGGTTTTAACATTTTGACAACAACAAATACGTGAATAATTATTCATAATCGATATCGAAAACTTTACGACCCAATGCACTATGGACATAAAACGTCAAGATACTGAAGGAGAATAACTACCTACTGAATACTATTATAGACATTTAGAACTTTTAATTAACCCATGTCATATTTCGTTCATAACACATTTTCTACAAATAATCTTTCAGTAAGCTGGAGGATAATAAACGATCGAAGAAAACATTATTTTCACTAATTTCAGTCATTTCAGCACCAGTATAATAATTATATTATTATAGGTACTATGTTATGACTTTGTCAAAATATTATACTTGTAAAATTACGGAAATATGTTTAAAAACGAAATAAAAATAACATTTAAAATACAAAAAAAAACTTAAGTGCTTGAATTTAATCAAAAAAAGAAAACAAATTGTTACGTAAAATTAAATGTAGTATACTTAATCTTTGGTGCGTTGTAACACGAATTAAATGCAAGTGTTGGAGCTTATAAGCTTACAAGAAGCTTATAAGAATACAATAACATGATAAACAAAAACTCTAAGAGTCATTATACGTTAATATATTGGTTTTGGTACTGTTAATAAATTTACATTTTGTGTAATAAGATCATTTTCTGTGGTTGTAGCATAATTATATATAATTTTTATTAAATTTAAATTTGAATTTAATTTATATAATTTGATAAGTAAGCCATTAATCAATAGGTGCCTTAATTTTAATTTTAATGTTAGTGATTGAGAAGGTAGTGCGTAGAATAAAATAAAATTATCTATGAAAATATAATGGCGATAAAAATGTATGTTATATCTACCAAAAATAAGAATTTATAAATAATTTTAACACTATCCTTAACCTTTTAATACGTTTTTATCGAAGTTAAACATTATAACTGACTACTTTTAATTTGTCTGCATATACTAAACAATGTACAATGTACATATTAGGTATAATGCATTAATGACAAATAATATATAAAATATATTATAATTTACTTTAACATTTAAATTAAAAAATAAAATAAAATAAAAACGTTAAAAATTCCATTCTCATCAATGGTTAGACACAGCATATCAATCCAAGGTAATATTTTTCCACTTTGGTACGAATTAAAATTTGAAATAAAGTAATAGTTGATAATCAATTAATGTTAGATGGTGGCGTGATTAAATTAATTTGTTAATTGTAGAAAACATTTTACTTTCTTGTATTTTAAACATGTTTTTATTATAAAATTTCAAATGATATTGAATTATATTGCGAACATTATAGTGAAATTTTATCTATAAACATCGGGATTTTTTCGAAGGATGGTTTTTTATTTTTGTGTTAGAGAAACGTGGTCAGGGTTGTATTAACGATTTTGACATTCAAGGGCAGCAACATTTTCCACCTCTTCCCTAAAGTACAAAAATGAAAACAAGTGTCTTCAACTATTCATTAAAAAGCCACTCGCTGTGCTTGCAATTGGTTTTTCCCATTTCGGTACTCTATTACACAATATTTTTAACTAATATGAAATCCAAATTAATAACTGAGTTTTAATTACGTTGTAGAAAATTGTCTTAAATAATACTGACTGGTGGTACCCTTCGATCTGAATGTCCCACACCCATACAAATCATGATTAAAACAATACCAATACCTCAATAAACTACTTTTAAATATAAGTACATTTTATAGGCTACAAAATAATGTATATAGTTTTAAAATATTACATTTATTTTGTAGATATTATTATTATATTATTTGTCATTCATAAATAACTTGCCATTGAAAATACGAAAAATTCGATATTTTTTTCATAGAATTACCGTAAAATTGTTGCCTCGACCTTAAATATTTCAGGGGCAATTGTCTCCCCAAAACACCCCTTAAACACAGGGTTGAGCATTGTATTAAAATGTATTTATTTTTGGATTTTTGTGTCTAGTCACCACTTATACATGTATACATGGCTGTAATAAAAACGCAATTTAGACAACATGAATATGGGCGTATTTTTATATTTTGTATCGTGTATTGTTTAATTACATTTTTCGAAATTCGATTTGTAGCGCATTCAGTATGTTGTGTGTAAACATGAAGCAATAACAAACTGTAACTGTAGGTATATTACGGCAGGATGATTCACGCAATGAGGAATATGATACGATATTACAACATATCATAAACCATTAAAATCAAAACATATTTTACTATTTCTTCTGATCAAATAATTGAAAAAAAAATAATCAGCTCTTCTGAGAATGAACGTTTATTGGAAATGAAACTTATTGGAAACTAAGTCCCGATAATATGATACCAAGATGATGATATTGTGTAGTAGAGCACTATATTGTATTATTCATTTATTAATGGAAACAAAATGTTGTGCATACGGTTGTTAAATTTTATAATTTTTCAACCAAACGATTTTATTTCTTTTTTTTTTTTTTTTATTTTATTTCGTTTTAGAACAAATTATTTCCGATTAATTATACGAAAAACTTGATGATTATTAATGATTAATAATAAAATCATTATTTTTTCACAACATTGATCAAAGAAGAATCAAACATTGCATTTATATGTACCAGCGAAATTCTATGTTCTTAAATAACTACTATAATTTATTTGTTGATTTGAGGTTTTTGAAACGTAATTAAAATAGAGTCGCGATTTATTGTCTATTTATATACCTGATGATAAATTTTCAACTCGTACTTAACAAATATAATAACATTTCAGCCTAAGCATTTATTTATTTCTATGTATAAACTATTTGTTTATTTATTTTTATATGAAATGAAAATATTTATAAAAATTCGTTACTATCCTTGTAAAATTATTGTCAAAGCGTTGACGTCTATAAAAAAACTATTATTTTTTTAATTTCCAACCGAACTTTTATTAATAGAGCTAGAATTTATAAGGAAATAAAAATAAGAACATTTATTATTCTCTCCGAAAATGTAAAAATATGCATTTTTATTTTATTTTTTTAAGATAAGTACACACAAAAAGAAAATTTATTTATTGAAATAAATAAGTTATTGGCTGACTGTCTAAAATAATATAGTTATGATTAAAAATTAAAAATGATTTATTTAATTTTCGCGTGTATATTTATTAATTGTTATATATTGTATACCTATTATTGAATACTACTATGTTCGTGTGTTACATGCTCCGGTCCCATTTTTTTTTTAAAAAAATTTTCAAACATAAATAACCAACGATTGGATTGTAGTACTAATTTATATTGGCTGAAACTTTTTTCGACGTTACAGATGTGATTGGTGCATCTTTAAATAAAATAATGTGTCCTGGGGCTAATATACAACAAATTACAACTGAAATTGTCTTTGTCTGATTCACCATTAAATATTTTATCCATGGATTGTTAAGTTTTATTTTTTCTAAAATCAAGAAATTTCGTTTTTACTTTGTCTGCAACTAATTCGTCACACTCAAGTAATCCATCCCTAGTCGATTATATATATAATAAAGATATTAATATATATTATATTATATAATACAATTTATCTTTGACCAAAAAATCAAGTTATATACTTTGATTAATTGAACTATTAACGATTAAAATACAATAAATTCGATCATATTAAATATGTAAAAATATGCAAAATAAAAATAAGACATTGTCGTAATCGTTATAAAAAAGCAAAAGAGACACTAATTTTATTTTTGACGTTTCTGACAACATGTCTCCTAAATAGTTTTTTTTCATTCTTAAAGTTGTAGAAAATATATTAGTATACATTTATATCAGATTCTTAGTATAGAACATATATTATTACTTGATGTACTTTCTTATTAATTGTATTTATCAATATGCTTGATTATCCTGTTAAATGCTGTCCGTTGATTTCTTCATGTATTAATAAAAATAAATCTTTGACTCTCGAACGAAGTCAAACATAATTAAATAGGTATTTGAATCTACAGGTGATATATTATAATTGTACTCAATTTAGGCAATCGAGATAATGCTGCAAGTGAAACTGAATCAACAGCACCCTCGAGCCATAAATGGAAATGTTTCATAATTCATTAGAACAATAATTTGGTAAAAACTTATGCTATTAATGTTTGTAAATTTTAATTTGCAATAATTTATAATAACGATGACTTAAATTTCTAACTGTAGCGTATTTAGTCGATATTAAGACTTAGGAATCAATTATCCTATAATTTGGATTTATTGATAAATTTGAAAAAAAAATGTTACATGAATATATATTTAATTTTTTTAAATTTCAAGGTTAACGGAACTTATTTTATTTTTTAATTTTATGATTATAACGTGAAAAATTATTATATTAAAATATAAGTGTACTCAGTTTTAATTGATAGACACTCGTGTACTCTATAATATTATACGTATGTGCCACAATTATGTTATTATAGTTTCGATAATATTTGTCGGATCCCGAAGAAAATAATTATTACTTTATTCCTTTTATGAACTAAATCTACTTAAAAATGTGCAAACAAATAAAGTATGTCTTATCATTACGTAACCATTACGCGTATTGGAGCTTAACATCTTGGGTTTGCATGGAGTTTTATGAAATAACATTAATACTTAAAATCCCCAACATATAAGAGTGATCCGAGAATAATTGACGTATTTGATAGTAGGCGTTCAGTTACAAAATTACGCTGAACAATAAGTGAAAGTTCTTAATAAAAGTTGTTGTACTTTTGAACTGTGATCGGGTAAATAAATTTCATATCAAAGTTCAAAATCTTCCATTAGTTTTCATTGTTTACCTTTTGTTTTTATATCTTTGTAGAATTTCTCATTACATTCACTTTGTAAGTATATACAAAGCGCGATTGTTCTAGCGCTCCTGAACTTCATTATCAAATGCAAGCACATTTCATTCGCAGATATACGTCTTAACTCGGCCATGTAATAAATGTTATGAAATTTATTGAAAAATATGTGCATCCACGTAAAAATAACTAATATTATTTAAAAGAAATTAAAAAAAATTGAAACGGAGAATATTTTAACTATGTTGCGTTTAATAAAAATGAAAACTATACTAATAGCTTCTTTATATTTTAAAACATTTTGAAAATACATCATAAAAAAAAAAATCAAAATCATGAACAAATTTGAATAAGGTCTATTGTTTTTTCAGAGACATCAAATCTTGAAATAATATATAGAAAAAAAACCGTTATCGATCTGACAGGGTCCGTCTGCTACATAGTTAAACAATAAACACACTATTTGCGGGCTACGGTTTCAATTTGTGGTATTGGAATATATGAACGTCTAACAGTCAAACAATGGTCTGAAATAATTAAGGAACAAATTTAAATGTTTTTAAAAACGAGAAAAATGCCTTTAAAAATATGATTTAATGCTATCATAACAGAATATTTATTTTAAAAATGCACTAAATAGTGTTCTTAACATTATTTTTAACATTGAAAAAATTTGTTTTGTTATTAAGTAGATTTTTTATTTTATTAATTATTCGTATGATTTTAGTATTAATCTCCAGTATTTTTTTTTACACTGTAAATTATTCCCAAAAAATGAATATTTATACAATTTAGATAGACACGTTCGTTATAATTTTACCTTGTGTTCAATGTACGAATATATGAATATTAACTAAATTTAAATCAAATTCTATTCATTTACATATAAAAATGGCTAAAAATCATAAAAATGCACTAAAAATATAAAAAAAATGCTATAAAGAGTAAAAAAAGTTTTATAAATCTAAAAAAATGAAAAATAAAAGTTACATATTTCAGTTCCTTGTTGTATGAAATTAACTTTGTACTTGGAAAGCAATGTTTTTGGACATTAGGAAAATTTGCGTTCAAATCTGTTCCCTAGTAATAAGTGAAACCCGGATTTTTATGTAAAAAAGATTGTTAAATATGCACATATTTATGCACACGATAGTTAAAAATATATGCAAAAAAAATTCTTTATTATGTACTTAAAAAACTATTATAAATACATTACATCGTATAAATTATTACAATTCAATATTACTTACAAATAACGGAATAAGTTAGTTATTAATCAATGATATAAATTCAGAATTAATTATAAAAAATATTAATTTTTAGAACGCATACCAACACGGAGTTACAAAATATGATTTCAGATTTTTTTTAATTGGAAGCTTTTACGGTTGTCGCATAGGACAGACTTATACTTAGAAAAATTTCTTTCTACGTCGCAAGACACAATTAGCACACATTTAAAACAAGATACGCAGGCCCGGCTTTAGCTGTAGGTAACATAGGCTCACGCCTAGGGCTGAATTTTTCCGGGGGAATTTTTATGTATAAAACAAAATATTTTATGTGTTATTTACATATAAGGGGCGGCAAAACTAAATTTTGCCTATGTTTGTTTAGACACTTGAACCGAGCCTGAAAATACATCTTCAGGTGACAACTTAACAATGCCTCAATTTTCGTAATTTTATACTCCGCTTAGTGTTCTACAATAAGTTTTATTTTGAGAATACCCAGGATTTTTGGACAATACTAGCGATAATTTAAACTTTACAAATTCTATGCCTATTCCTCCTTTTTTTAAACATACGAAATATTTGATTCGAAACAAAAAACTTTGGATAAAATATTAGAGTATTAGTATAACACCACTCTAACTAACAATATAAAAGAACAGTCGTTACCCGTCGTAATCCGTTTCCATGTAATCACCGCCGCCGTGTATCAAGTTATCTGAACGTTGGGCTGTTGATTGGTCTCTGTGACAAAAATCAGCGCTTGAAAAAAATTTTACATGAGTAAAACCTGAGATAATATGATGAATGCATATTTTATAGACTGTTAAAAATAAAATATAAACATTTAAAAAAATTCATTTTGCGAATCATAAAATATCTTTTAACTTACTATTTATAAAATATGCATTTTGTATGCAATTATGTAGAAAATGCAATTCACTGTAATTCTTGTCCAAATATTCAAAAACAAGAATTATTCATAAGAATGTATAGAGTGCGAGACGTAGACATTTATAATAAAAATTATTCTAGATAAACTATAAAAAAATATTCATTTGCACAAAAATTCGGGCCCTAGTTATGACAGCATATCTAATGCCGCAATATTTTTTGAACCATAATACTCTGAAATTTTTGTTTAGTCTATAATATACTATAATTATCTACAAAAATATTATCATTCACCTAATTTATGTATAATTAGGCTACACTTTCAGCTATAATTTCAAAATTAATTCGCGTAATCTGACATATCTAACCTATTTTATTTAATTAATAATAGTTATCAACTATGCTTATGTCTTATATTTTCACACTTTGTATTTACCCATTTTTCTATACCTGTGGGTCCATAGTTTTAATATTTTACACTAATCCACAATTAAAAAAATGCAATACCCATTGATACATATACTCGTATTTATCAGTTTTGTTGTTCATTTAATTTTCTAACGATCCTCATGCTGTAACTACAATAGTAATTGTAAAGTAAAAGTATACTTATAACTGTTCTGTACAGAGGCGTATTAAACCATCGTTTGATCAGCAAAGGCCGTCGGGATCCAGAATGGCCAAGATTGTAAATGCTTAATATAGTGCAGTTATTATTATTTTTTTTTTTTTTAAATTAATAATTATTCCAAATATGCTTATTCTTTTGGAACTTACTCGATTTCTGAATTGCTTTTTGAGGTTTTGTTTAGTTGTATATTCTTTATCGATGTTACAGCATTTAATCCTAGGTTTTTCAATATGTTTTGTAATTTTGAATCAATTAAAACTTCAATTTCTTCAGGAATATGTTACAGTTGCTTTATGGCACTACTGATTATTTCTAGACTCTCCGTTAATGGAATTTTAGAAGTTTCTAATTTTGAAATAGTTTTATATAAAAATCCAAAATAAGCGAAAATAAATAACAAATTGTTTAGCAAGTTTTTATTTACCATGAGCTCAATAGTTTTTTTTATTGCAATAGCAACATCGGAATCTAAATTTGATATATTTTAATATTAAATAAAAACGGAAATTCCACAACATTAAATTACCAATAACAAAGAATATAAACATAATTTGTAAAATACTTTTAATGAACACGAAAATTTTACAGTAATACAATACACACACTTATGTATTAATTTGAAAAATATTTTAAAATATTTAAAATTAATTAGCATCAACTTAATCAATAAAAAATGAAACTTACTTATATATCAAAAACTTTCCGATTTTAAACTAGATAAAAATATTTATTTAAATTAATATCCATTCCCTAATAATTACAATTGTTGAAACATTTGTTTATTGTTGATTGCAGCAGTGTAAATTATGTTCTTTACGAAATTGTATTTTAGATTCGTGAACAGCAAGCCACCAATTAACCGTAAATAAATTATTTATATTATTATTGACATAATGACACATGTATTATATGTTATATACCTAATTACTGTTCGTTAATAGCGATGAAGTTGTTATAATATCATTATATTATCAACACGGGTGTATTATAATATCAGTTCCAATAGCTGTTAAATAATCGATTATGATTTATCATTTTAAATTGTGTGTTCCGAAAATTATGTAATTAAAATGTGATTGCATACAAAACAACAACAGTACCTGTAATTTGCAGAATGTGGATAATGATTATAATTATTATCTAAGTAGAAACCGTATCAAATACTAATTGAGTTTTTACGTATAATTATAGATATAAAACAAAACGTAATTATTATTTAACCGAGTTGAAATAATCTAGTCTTTTTAGTTATATTATTAAATGTAGGTAATTTAATTATATTAATCCTAAAGAAATGTACAAGTGTATTATTTTTGATGTATTGATTATGTCGGAGATCAATAATATTAATCAATAACTTTTAACTCCGAAAAAAAAAATGTAAAAATTATTGACATCTACGTACCATTAATAAGGCGACAAACATCGTTTCTTTCCAATATCCCCCTCCAATCTAGTTCAAGATTATTAAAATAAAAGTTTGTAAATTCATTAAACTATGCGATTTGTACGTCGAAATCAAAAAGAACATGACACGTGCGTCACGAGACAGTGATTACAGTAGCCATATATTTGCAATAATTCTTGTCGACGTGCTCCGTGGTTTTGCAAATCTATTAAATTTACATAAAGAAAAATAAAAATGGAATGTAAAAAACATCACAAAACATAAAAATATATTATAACATATCACAGGCTGACAGGACCATATCAATGGATGGGGTGAGAGGTGCTTAAGCTCCAAGCTTACTACTGGGAAGGCGCAAAAATTAAAAAAATTGCATTTTATGTTGAAAATTGCAAAGGTCATTGTTGTTTATATTATTTACAAAAAATGTCTACGTTCTTTATTTTAATTGAAGATTTTTTCCGTTAAAATAAAATTTCAATTGTTGAAAATAGTATCTAATAATTATAATACATATAAATATAGAGCGCATTTTGAAGTTTTACCCCGGATGCAATATTTGGTTGCTACGGTGCTGCAGGCAAAAGAAATTCGTATTTTATACCAAAATGCGTGAAAACTCGTTCTGCGAGGCACGAAGAATAGTCGAAAAACCATAATATCAGTATTAGCCTATAGAAAATAGTAGGAATGAAAACATTATCATATAATGTGTTGGTACTGTTTACGTCGAACAAATAAACTCACACTGGATAAATATATTTATAGGTCATTGAATTATTAAACCAAAGTAAAATGTAACCGACCTTCGGTGTAAATCTGATATAGTAGTGCGGTAATGGCACTAATAGTGTAATATTATAATAATATGTAATATTATATTGGAATTGCTAAATAGGGTATAAAATATGTAATACGTATAAGCACATGTTATGAATAATACGCGTTGATTATTTCATAGAAATGATACAAGTCAATCAGGAGGGTGTAAAGTTTAAACATATAGTACACCATTGACATTAATACTATATACGACGTCGAAGTAAACTGAATTTGAAGTCTACGTAGAATTGCCATTTTTTAATAACGATGCATTATTGACGTTGTATATACTTGATGATGAATTTTTAATTCAAAATCATACTATACAAATATAATAATAATACTCTAGACTAAACATTTATGCATTTATTTACGAGTATTAACTTTAACTACTAATTTTTTTTAATTTTTATTATTTTATTAAAAATAACAAAAGTTAACTTTAAGACGTGCCTACTCTGGTTTCTCGGAAAATATTATATTCATGCGTTTTAACGAGTCAGTGGCACTAAATTATAATTATAATTATAATAAAATTCTAATTTGGTCCCTCCACCACTAATATTCTACGGCAAAAAGTTTTTAATAAAGCATTTATAATATGTTATACTTTTTAAAATTATTATTTACAAATAAATATTTTCTTTGCATTTTTGCCAGAATTTCAATTTCAAATACACATTACCCTTAAGGGTACTATATATATATATGTTATCGGCAATATGTATAATCCGGTATTTTGCAAAATGCCTAGGTATTATGTAAAATGCCAAAAATCACTCGGCAATATATATAATACGAGCTTTGCCTAGGCATTATGTACAATGCCAAACGTCAATTAGGAAATATGATAAAAATAAAAAAAAATTGGGTACCACCTATTACCTACGATTTTACTTATCGTTTATCGTAAATGCGCGTGCTGTGTGTGCACGATTTAATGAAATTATGATTAAGATTAATATCCTACTATAATAATAATTCTGAGGCACAGTAAAAATGGTAAAAACTAAGGTATAGCCAATCTTAAAGTAGTGTAGAAAGAGCGAATGTTGAGAATATATATTACAATATGGATGCAAGATGAAAAAACCTAACACTGAAACCAAGGACTTCGATTCATCCAGCTAATGAAAAACAGAGCATATCATTCTAGCATTAAAATGTCTCCGTATGAAGCTTTATTTGGCTGCAAAATAAACACTTCAAATTTACCAAACGATGTAATAAGTACGATAGAAAATAAAGAACAGTTAACTGAATCACAGAACAATCCCAAGAAATTAATTCAAATGTAGAAAATGAAATAGATACAGAGCAAGTAGTAATAATAATGGTACCCATAATTATAACAATAATAATAATAATAATAGTAATACCAATAATAATAATAATAATAATAATAATAATAATAATAATAATAAATATATAATAACATTAAATAATTTGTTTTTTACATTGCCTAAAAAAGAATTGGAATTTTACATAATGCCTAGGTATTTTATACAATACCTAGGTTATATGTAAAATAATATTGAAAATCCTATGTTTTATTTACATTGCCTAAAACCGATTGGCAATATGTATAATACCTAGTCATTTTGCAAAATACCTGAATTATCCATATTGCCGGTAACATATATAAGGGACTATGGACGTCGTCTATAGAAAGTGTAGTACCAAATATCTGCACCTCTGAACCAGACGAACTTTAGTCCAAAAATATTTTAAAACTATTACAGTTTTTTGTATGTATTATGTATGTGTTATATTTTATTTTCATTTAACTCTAATAACGGACATTTGTTAAAAATACTCATTTAATTAAACAAAGTGTAAGGTTTGTAAGCAGGCGACATTTTACTTTTATTTATTTTTGTTCTCATGAAAAGTTAACATATTGTGACTTACGTTAGTCTGGTTCTGAGGTATAGATATATAAGGTGACAAAATTATGTGGTCTTTCAAAATCGTATCGTTCTGACATCGTTATAGGTATGTAAATTTAATTTTTACCCTAGTTATACATAATTTTACATATTTACAATTTAATTAAACATTAAATAAATATAATTTTAAATTATACCTTTGTCTATTGTATCCCTGTGTATATTTGTAAAAAGCATTCTATGTAATGTCTCTGAAGTTCATTGATTTTTTAAAAAAAATTATAAAATATCAAATTATTGTATGTTCATTGATAAAGTTTATTTATTCGACCTATTAAAATAATCAAGAATACAACAAAATAAATAATAATAAATAAATTATAAAACATAATAAATTATTTTGATTTATTCTGTATACATTTTTAAAAAAATATTTTACCATCCATATATTTTTTCCAATTATATATTGTATATTATCAAAAAATCGAAAAAATTCAATATTGATAAATGTATACAATATTTTATACTTGCATCATTTTTCTTAAAATCCAATGAACTTGCGAAAATTCACTTCGAATGTTTTTTTGTAGAAAATATTAAAATCTATCATTAAGTTATATGCATGTTCACACTAAATCCTATGCTTTCTGCATTAAATAAAAAAAACAAGCCAACTACCATATTTTACCAGTAGGGGTTCAGTGAGACATTCAAAATTTAACCTTATTTACATATCCAAATTAACAAATAAGATAGGTACTGAATTAAATAATATATATTAGAAAAATAAGAACCACCCTAATATACATATACATAATAATATCATACATAGACAGTTGGAGTGCGCCGGCAATGCTATTCGCACATATGCCAAATTTTTTCGGTTAATATTATTTTTATTGTTGCCGACAGCAACGCAATTACGTAGAGATGGACATGAGTTGTTTTTTTGAGGATGACATATAAAGACAAAGCATGAAAAATAAAAATAGAAATGTACGTTTGCTTATAAATAATTCAATTTCCAGTTGATCTTTAAATATCTAATACCATACGTTGTTAAAATGTAATCAGATATTTATCGATTAACCAACAAAATTAGACGTTTGTCAAAAATTTAATTTTAAATTTATTATTTTCAAGGTGGTTTTTAATCATATGGATCCAATCGTTTTTCAATTAGGAGTTTTGGGATTTTACATGACATCTAATGTTAGAAAGCGCATTATTGTGTTGTATATAGTTAGTTTAATATGTCAATTTGACATGGACCGTTATTTTGATGTCACAGATTTTTTTTAAATATATTCTCTATGTAATGTAAATGATTCTTTAGAAATGCACGGAAAACGATGAAAAAGTAATAAAACAAGCATTATGACCTCTTTCAAACAAATCTTATTACCATTCTTGACTTTTGTAAGGTAATCCAAGCTTTGAATTGTTTTTCGAATGTAATAGTTTTTCATTACATTCAAATTTGATGGTAACCCATATTATCGTGACTCACTTAACTCTTGTATTACTTTAACTAGAATTTATATATTCGTTTATATAATATGCGATATATTTTAACATAAACATTAGGTATTTATTCAGTAAGCAACAATTTATTAAAGGAAATAATAATAAAATAATAACTATTTTATTCTAGACAAATTCGACATAGACAAAATAAACTATTCAATAAAACAATTACTTAATAATATTTCTCGGAAAAAAAAAATGCATGTGTATGTATTAGTTATACATTTACTAAATGGCACTTAAAATTAAGAAAAATGCTATTATAATATATATATATATACATTTGTTTACATTTTCCCTGAAATATTTGTTAATATTTATTATAGCTAGAACAAAGTACTTGTAACAATAAAAAAGCATTAAATATGCAAGCACCTATGCACTAAATATATGCTCATATTTTTTTAAAGCCATTTATAAATAAAACAATTAATTAAATAAATATTTCGTAACATTAAACCGTATTTCACGCTCTACTTTAATGTCATAATACTCATGTTATAGGACTTTATCTTCAGTCAAAAACACATCGACATCAAATTCCAATAAATTACTCTTTTTCACCGTCTGTTTAAAGGCTATTTCTCTTTCGGTATTTTAATATTAAAACAGTGCACAAAGATGAAAAGTTGACATGAATAACGAATAGACACATATGCTCATACGCAAACGGCATAAGTAATTAAAACTAATTGACTAAAATATCAAATTATTAATGAACAACGATTGATAGAAGTCAGTGCAATGAAATTTTTTGGTATCGTTTATAAAACCCTATGGGAAATTTTATGATTGAGACTACGTGTTTTCTGTTTATAAATTAAATTAATCTAATCGGCGACCCTCGAGAGGTACCTATTTTTAGAAAAACCATTTGTCTGTGAACGGACGACAATCCCATATTATATGATCAAAATTTAAAATTATTTTTAATTCAACAATATTTTGTTGGTCGTGTATTAGATGAAATATAAACGTCGGCAGAAAGTATTGATAAAATGATGAATTAATTGAAATATGCATCTAAAAGTACGAGACGGAATAAATATGCCTTAAAAAGAATAATCGGAGTGTTTTTACATGCAAAATAAAACTTCAAGACTAGCTTTGCGAAAACAACCGTTCTTTTGATTGCGCAAAACAAATAGGCAAACGTTGCAAGTCCCGTATACTAATTATACCTAATATTGGATGGACCTATTATACTGCGCTTCACGTTAGTTATCACTCGGTTTAAAATCGGAAAATATCATAGTACACGTCTAGATGATCTCTGGAAAATCTCAAACCTTTCCACGCAGACAATCGCAATAACGTTTCCGTTGTGCACACGTTTTGTGCGGAGGTGATTACGGAAAAATCGTATTTTTATTACAATAAGTCAAGCGATTTACGCGTCGTTGAACCAATAAAAATAAAGAAATCGGATCGCACGTGCCAAACGTGCTTTCGTCGCGCATTATTTCGACGATAACGAAAGAAAAAAAAAAGAAAAAACCTATATACCTACGGTACGAAATATCGTCGCGGACCCGCGCGTAATCGTTACACATCCGCGACAATATTAAGCACGGTGCACGCGCAACCAAGCCCGCGGCAAAGGCCCACGCGCATACTACTATTAGTATTATTGTTGTTGTTATCAGTCACTATTGTTTGTATATTGCCGTTTACTCGATCGAATGCAATTACAGCGCGCGCTAGGCGGCACGGACGCGCACACACGCTCGGCGGCTCGAGTGTGCCCACACGCAGTGCCGTGTCGATGTTTCGCGAGGCCCTGGGCATCTTAAGAGTGTGAGGCCCCTGAACACATAATATATTGAAACTAAAATAAAAATTTTGAACTTTGTTAATTGTCATTAGTAAAGCAATACAATATCTTTTAGTTAAATACTTAAAATACGGAAAATTAGTGTGTGCTTGCGTGTCGACGGTAACTTAGAACAATCTAAACTCCAAGTTGTGGATAAAACGCTAAAACTGTTTTTATTTTATTTATTTCATAATGGACAGGATATCGTTTAGAGCTATCTTAAAACGCGAGGCCCTGGGCAAGTGCCCCGTTTGCCCTGCCCACGGGACGGCACTGCCCACACGCGTCGTACGGACGGGAACGGCTATCGTGTTGTTTGCCCGTCCGATAGCCTATACCGTCATCCGTCCGTCCGTCCGTGTGTGTTTGCGTACACACCGAATGACGTACTACAGTAATGAATTGTTGTTTGCACCGGTGCTTGAGTTTTCGCCGTTACAATCGCAACCAGGGCATGGCTAGGGTTTTCCGTACGCTTTTCGATGATCACCCGGAACGCAGTTGAATGGTGCGGACATTTGTTTCGCACCACCAGGAGTCTGAAGCGATCGTTACCGTTCTGCACGCTCAGCTCTTTTTCCCCGATAAGCGCATGCGTTCGTGTTGTATTTGTATCATTTTGAGAACACGTTTTGTTTTATTCAGAAAAAATAAAAAGGGAAAAAACTATTTCAAACGATGCGTGACATGGATTATAATGTTTCAGACACACTGCACCTACAACAATATCGTATGTTAAGTATTATGAATTATCTGGGCATTGGAAAATAATTCATCGAAACGATTAAAAATAAATTATCAGATAATCTGTTTACAGTGTTTTTTCCTAATTATTTATGTGTTGTGAAAACCATATGGTGCTATCCGAGTCTATTTCCGTCGTAAGAAGTCCGCAATGAGAAAAAGGAAAAGCTATTAATAAAAAATTACAAAACGAACTGTTAGAATGAAGGATTTAAAATTATTGAAAACATTTCTAATGAAAAGTCTTTGCAAGTAAAATACTTAAAGTATTATAAATTCGCACCAATAATCGAGTTTTCGAGGTATTAAAATTTATTAGCTAACAATCGTCGTTCATTTGTATTTAAAAATATTCGAAACATTTTAATAACACAATTTAATTCATTTTGGATAAGATTTTAAAAATTATTAAATCATAAACCAATATGAATTTATAGTTGACATTTTTGTTTTGTTCAAAGGTGAGCTAAAAAAGAAGAAATTCTAATAATATACAATAAATAAATTTGTAATTTTTGGTTTTTTAATGAAAAATTAAATATTTTTAAGAGCACATTTTAGAATTTTTACATATTTACCGAGCATATATGATAATTTTAAGGACATGAATGTATGCATATTTTAGTTTTTTAGAGCATGAAAACCATAACCTTCATTATAACATTATTTAGTTCATGCTCGCACACGGTTGCGTAAGCTTAAAAGTGCATCATACAAAATTAATAAAATCGTGACTAGATATGAAAAAATAAAAGAATGAATACATTGAAAAAAATTGTTCGTTTTACATAGGAATAATTTATTTTAATAGAAGAGATTATTTAAACTGAGTTTTTATCATAGATAGCTATGTTAAGAAGTATAAATACATTGGTTATTATTTATTCTCATCGAAAATATTTTTAAAATTATTTTATTTTATTTCCTTGTGTATGTGTAACTCTTCTAAAACTTTAAATTTATGTAAATGTTAATTTGGATATTTTATATTTCTAAATCTGTATTGATATCAAAACGTATATTACGGTTATTTTTATTGAGGTTATTTTCTAAAACATGTTCAGTGAAATTTTTATTAAGTGCAGTTTCCTTTAATTTGACGTCAGAAATGTTTTAATTTTATCTTATTTTTAAATTTTTATTTGTCTCGCCTATATAAAATGTATTACAATGTATTGATTTAAATGTAATTTTAATTCATTTTACCCAAACTTAAAATATAATAAAAGTTAGGGAATAGGTAGAGGAGTAAAGCTCCTCGCAAATTATTCTAAAAACGTAGACCAATTTACGCCATAATAATTCACGCTCGCCCGCACACACACACACACACACACACACACACACGATTTTTGTGTATTATATTATACGGATCAATTAAGTCCATTTTGATGTTGAACATTCAGTAATAGTTCAATCATAATTAACTAATTAACCACAACACGCGTTTGCATAATTACTACCTATATTCAATAGGTACACCATTATAGATTGGATATCGCTACGAGTATCGACGTGTACACGCAAAAGTGTACATACGGTGTCCGAGTGTTAAATTATATTATTATATCATAGATAAGTATATGTAAGTGTACATGTGTTATGGAAGGTATACACTACCGAGGTTTAAGAGGACATCACACCAATAATATTTTAACGAAAAATACATGTTCACGTGTACTTTCATCGGGCACTCGTAAGGGTGAATACGTAATTTTTCAACTGACACAATATAGGATAATCAAAATATTGTACTTTTATACTTTCTATATTTTAAGTTTCGCGAGGTTTTTTTTTTTTATTAGACACGAAACCTTAATTTTAAAACCGATTGGTATGATATCTTACTCTGTTCTTACACTTTCCTCACTAATTATAATTATCTAATAATACGAGTAATTATATAATTATATTATTAACACGGAATTTATACCAAAGACATATTATTTATACAATAATACAGTTTTTTTTTTATTTTTGTGAACAAATTTAACATACAATTCAATCGGAATTAAGCTGATATATATAAGGTACAACGATTTTCGGAATTTAAATTGTAAATAACTATGGATGTACTTACCCATTTATTTAAAAATACAATTTGATTTTTTGAATGCCTACAAGTGAAAATATGAAATTCAGAGAACTATATATAAACGATTGAGACTATAAATAGATTTATATTAACTAAAAATTATGTAAATTGTGTTCAATAAGTGACTAACCGGCAAAAATGTAAGTCATTATTAAGAATCAATTTACTCTGATGGTAAATTTATACGGAGAAACTCATTTATTTTACCAGAAAAATTGCACGATTTGAAATCAAATATTCAAATATTCAAATATTCATATTTTTCAAATAGTTATTAACCAGGAATATTTTATTTAAAAATAAAATGTATTGATGATATATTATATATTTTTTTGCATATTATTATTATTATTATTTTTATATATTTACATTTAAAACATGGTATTCGTACTGTACAATGTGATGATTTTAGCGATAATATTTCATAGTTAAAAAAGTGTATCCATAAAATTATATAATTAAAAGTGCCAAATGAATAGAATATCTTATGGAATAATTATTACTATGTATAAAGTTTTAATTATAGTACGTAATAATTGGTTTACATAATAGTTAGTAGATCAAAATAAATAGCACGCTGCATGTATTTTGTATAATATTCTTACTCACTATAATGAAAAATTATAAGAAAATATGGTACATATTGGCAGTTCCTAGTATAATATTAGCGCCCAGTGTCAAGAATCATTTTTAGCGCTCTTATCCCCTCTATAAAATATTTATATACTTATAGGCTATAAAGAGACCAAATAAAATAGGGGTTCTATATAACTACTTATTTTATATTTATTAAATGAATAAAAGAAATAATCAACAACTAAAGAGCAATATAAGTAATATACCTCCAACTGTATAGGTAGAAAAAAACTTGTAGATAATATAACCTACCTTACTTAATCGGTAATATATATAATATACAAATCAACTATATTCGATTGCACAAAAAATAACTTACCTATAAATAATTTCCGGTAAGAAATAATTAGGTACCTATGCAACTTCTGCGTCCATGAACACTTCGATGTGAACAATATCATAGACAGTTTCCAAATAATATAGTACAATTCGTTCAAGCCGTCATTCGTTTTTGTTATTAATGTTATTAAATTAATTATTTCAAGTAAAAATAATGATAGAGTATAAATTATACATTATTGTTAATTTTTTATCGATAACGTCGTTATTTCGGAGAAAAAATAAATACCAATGCTTAAGCTAGCAACACCGCTGATCAAGAGTTCTGATTCAAAACAATATTAATTATGTCGACTATGCGTCGATACCATGACGTTGAACATATTAAATATTATGAATTAAATAATAAGATTAACTTTCAATAATATTACTTGGGTTATCAAAAAGTTTATGACACCCTAGTAGTCATAGCACCCATTGCAGACTCACCCTTAGGCGCAGTCTTGCATATTGGTATCGAAATTTGTCAATGTACGAAGATAAGGGTATTGAAGGATTCAGGTTAGGAGGCTGATTGTTTTTCATCCATTATTATTCACTGTGGTGTGGCTCATTCCTCTCACATTCAAACCAGCCTCAAAGTTCGACTGAACGAGACATGCGTCTGTTGTTGAACCCGACAGAAACAAGTTGATATAATATGTATACCAAAACCTCGCGCAGATAAAGTTAAATCGTAAATATAGTAAAAAGTACTTATGATAATATGCAGTATCAATGTTAGATATTTGGCAAAGGGCTCCAGGCCTTCACGATGTGTTTTATTCGTTTTAACAACAGCATAGATATTACAGTTATAGTTTTTTAGTTTTATAATTATAATTTACTATTAATATATAAATACAACCTTAAAGTATATTCTTACACAGATAACGAATAATATACGACGGTTATAGATTAGTAGGTATACATATTATCTTAGAATAATTTGATTTGCCTAATACGATTAATAAATGTTTTAAAATTTACATTTGCAACGAATAGGGCTGTCGGGGCAACGCACTCTAAGACTTAATTATTCAATATTTTGTTTTTTGGTACAGCCGCGAAGTAGAATAATAAATAAAATTAATTTATTGAACCAATAATACATAACGTAATTAGTTTAACGCGTTGGAAACAACGAAATAAGTATGATTTATTTGATTTACATATAAATGCGAAATCCATTTGGTATAATGTTGTGAAAATACGGTATCTTATTTTTCTGTATTACATCTAATATACACGCATTACAATTTGTATAGTTATGTATGCATTAAAGTATGGTAGGTAGAATACATTTTTGTATTGTTCGATGTTACACAATGTCTTATACACCGTTTTATACGGTATAAAAATCAAAATCTTCTACTAAAAGATAAGCTAATTTGGAACTACACACAAAACTCGATCGACTCGATTACTCAACTACCGTCAGTTTTCCATTTTAAAATATTGAATTTCGTTAACGATTAAAACGAAATTAATCATAACGAATGACCAATGGAAGTAAACGAGTAGGTAATTATTGCACTGGGCGTTCACAAGCATATTGTACGAAGCATTACGCGTATCCGAGTTGGGACCGTCCGCCGCGTTTGTAGAGAGACATCGGCGGCAATAGAAATAATGAAAATTGTGATCGAAATCCTTATGTACAATATTGTACGCGTACTGCTGTAGAAATAATACGCGAGCGGTTCGCGCATCGTCGCCGCCGTTCGTGCGATTCGTTGCGTGGAGAGCGCGCGCGCGATTCGAAAGACGACGGACGGGACCGGGCGGGGGAAAGCGGCGGCGCGCCGTAAGAGGGAAAAAATGAGAAATTAAAAAAGAAGCGACACGCGTTCCGTATCATTTTCCAATTGGCGCTCGTTCACCGCCGTCGGTCCGACAGTTTCCGCAGCAGTCGACAGTCGTCAGCCGTCGCAGCAGCAGCAGCAGCAGCAGCAGCAGCAGCAGCATCAGATACTGAAGCCGCCGCGCAGCAGCAGCAACTGTACGCTCGTACGTATTACCGAATCGTTGCGATTTTCGAAAAGCCCGGTGAGCTTTTTAATATTTTTATTTTTAATTTTTTTTTTTTCTTTCCAACGACATCCTCTTAATAAACCGTTACTCTGCGGTAATTATATTATTATTGTACGCGACGACAACAATGCGATCCGTAGTAAAAACGGTTTTTTTTTCTTTTAATTAGATTTTTATTTTGTTCACTTTTGACTGTTAAATGCGTTAGAGGATTACGAATAATAAAAAATTTAACGTTATCTGAGCAGGATCGGTGTGGAGGGAGGAGATTACACCGATATACACGTATATTATTTGCTATTTTTGTACGTTGTACCTCATAATATTATATATTATAATTAATTATAACACCGCTCCTTGGTTGTGTGTATGTGTGTGTGTGTGTGTGGTATGTTGATAGGTTATGATAATTTTTTTTCAATTTTATTTTATTTTTTCTTTTAAAAAAAGGTTACGCCGTCGGGTTTGCTACGATTCATGCGTTTCGCGCGCTAAAAGTTTGTATTTCAAGTTACATTTTTATTTTTCCTTTTTTTTTTCGGCAGTCTCCGCGTGTGTGCGCGCAGTCGACTACCACTAGTACCACACGCAAATCGGCCGCCACCGCCACTACTACCGGCAATACCGGCACCATCTCTACCTCACGTACCGGTACAACTGCCGTAACCACTGCCGCCGCTACTATTGATACCAACGCTGATAACTCGACGTGATTCTCACATGACGGCAATGACATAGTAAACAGTGCGTCGAACGGTTTCCAGTAGTTATTCCTTTTTTTTTTTTTTTAACCCTTTTTTTTTTTATTTTTTTCCCATTCGTTTTCTATTTTTATTTTTGTCAAAAGTCTACTAGTCTTTAATCCGTTTTTACCCTTTTTATATCTTCTTATTCTGCCACCCTATTGTGTTAACCGGTGCAGTGAATCACTCCTATTTATTTCAGTTACTTCTCAAGACTTATTGCATTCTGATCGTTTATTTCAACCTTTCTATTTACTCGCTGCTTATTAGATACCTATTCTAATTCATACCTAACAGTAGGTATTCAAATACTACGATACAGATCAAATCCAAATTTTCAATATGCAACCACTCTCATTATCTACATCATCTGCTCAACTCAGTTCCTACAGTAATGTTATATTATTATAGTTGTGTGTCTAGTACGATTTAGTTAGACAAAAAATAACATTAACAATTTCTTTCCTTCTCCAGACAATTTCCTAAGTTTTTTATACCGTTCGTCCATTAATGCCTACTGTCATGTCGTCAACAACCAACTCCGTCCCTTATGGCATACAGATTCTACAAAAACTGTCTGACAAGTTTTCCTTAAACCACAACATCAATCGCACCAATTTGTGAGTATACCTATCAATATTATATTATATTATATTACAGAGGAATTACCTTGTTTAACTTTACTCAGTTATATTACTTAAATTGCAAACATAGCTGAGATAAATATTATTAGACTATAAAAACGTGTACTTAAACTCAATACCATTTGATTATCATTATAATATTAAAAATAATAATTTTGAAAAGCTTGTTTTTGGTCAATTATTATTGAAAAATGTATTAAAAGACTTATATTATGTATAACTTAATTTTATATAGGTATATATAATATCTTTAAATATATTATAGTTTTTTTAATTGAATAATTTGTAATGGAAATTCAATTAACTAAGTTTTTTTATAGATTAACAATAGGTAGGTTCTTAATAAATATTTTTTAGAATCTTAAGTTATAATTTAAGTATTATCTACATCTGATATATTAACTAGTTATATATGAAGAATTTAAAACAAATTTCAAATATAATGTGACTTAATTTATTAAAATAAGTTTATAAAAGTATTGCAATACTATAACAATAAATCTATTTATTCATTTGATATTTTATCAAGTATTTTATTATATAATAATTATTAACTTACCTTTTTTTTCAAAACTTACTTTGAGTATATTTATTTACCTATAATTATTATATAATTAGTTGTTTATATTGTCCTTAATGTATATTTAATTAATCTTAAATATTAGTCTTTATTATTTATAGTTTTATAAATGTAAACTGTATAAATAAATAAATAATAGCTATAATTGATATTAATTAGAATAACAACAATAAATAATTATGTAATCAACAATTTAATTTTATAATGAGTTGATAGATTTGATCTTAATTTTATCCTAATTATTTATATCTTTTTTTCAAAGTCAATGAATGTTTAAATGTCTACTTATATTATATATTTATATTTAGATAATAATGAATTGTATTGACATGCATTTAATATTAGCAGATTAATTAACTACAATTATTGTGTATAAGATAATTTAAGTTTGAAAAAGGTATTATTATTTTTTTTATGGACTAATAAATATTAAATTTCATGCTAATTATAAGCTTTATAATTTGGTCCCTATTTTCTTATGACAATATTATGAATAAAATCAATAATTGTTCTTATACTTTAAGTTTCTGTATTATGTAATTAATATATAGTATATATATATAGTTCATTATTATTAATAATTTATTAGTAATGAATACACTTATTATTTTTTTTTATTGAACTTCATTTTATATTGTAAAATTAACTATTATTATATTCTATTGGTCCTAAATAATTACCAATTTTATGGCTCTAAGATTTGGTTAAAAATGATTGTATCAAGGTAATTTATATGGTATGTTAATGGCTAAGTATTTAAAAATATGTATGATAGTTTTTTGATTCTATGAATTAAACCAGCCGTAGGAAGTATTTGTTTTCATATCAATAAGCTGATGACAATAAAGTGCCTATAGTATTTTCTATATGGATGAATTATAATGTGTGTAAATATTGATAATATTTGTCGTTATATACATTTTTTAGTTAAATTTTCACCTTAAAACAGGGGTAGATTTGAAGCTTATTTAAGAAAGGGGATAAATAGAAATCCATCCCTGTTTTAAAATAAGTTTGAACTAATTAAAAAAAAAAGTAATTTCACACATATTTAAAATATATAGTTTTTTGCACATTCCATACTGTTTACCTTTTAGATACCTATCTATGTTTAAAGCAAATATTAGTTATAAATTCAACACATTATAGTTACTAATTTATCTTTTTTTCTATTTTATTTATCGCATCAACATGAGCTATAAGTGTGTGTAAATCAAAATGAGGATTATGGTCTTTAAAGATAGTACTTATTGCACTATATAGTTGAAAATATTTTTTGTGTATATATATACATATATATATATGTTTTTCAAGTATTATTGCTATGGTTATTAGATAATATTATGATATTTTTAATCGGTTAAAAATTTTAGATTATAATTCACAATTTAATTAAACTTTGATTTGGACAAATCTAATTAGATACCTATGTTGGAAAGAATCGAAAATATGTAGAACATTTTAATTTTTTATATTCGGAATTAAAAAATAAATATTAAAATTTTTCCTGAATAATTATTACTTTATACTTAGAAATTAATTAAACTGTTAGGATTATTATTTTTGTAATATTTTATTTTGAATAGGAACGAACTTCTAAGATAACTTATTATTTTCATAGCTATTTCTTTGTTTTTAACTTATTGATATAAAATCCATAACAATATAAAGGTTACATAATGATTTTCGAGAGATCTTAATTCAATAAGGTGTTCAACTAATTATACCTAAATTTTACCTAATTATTGTTTTTTAATAATTTAAAATGATTCTCTTGTGATAAATTATATTATCTTATATTTCAACTATATTATCAATTATCTGGTTTCTAAAAAAGTTTTATTTTTTAGACTAATTATTCATATAGGTTGTTCTACTGAATAAATAATTAAATAAATATGTTTATTTTTAAAATACTTAAAAGTTACTTATAATAAACAATATATTCATAAATTAAAATTTTCAAATTAAATGAATTCTAATTGATAAAATGTAATATATTATTTATTTTTAAATTATTTTCTTATTAATGCATTGTGTCTATTACATATGAGTTAAATTAAATAATTTTTTTTTTATGTTTAGTAATCAATTACCTTGGTAGGTAATATAAATATTACCTATTTAATATAAATTATTAAATATTCACTTTACATTTTAATATTAATTTCTAATCAACTAGGTATGTGTTTATAATAAGTTATTTAGTTAACCTTTAAATGTTTTAAATACCTTAAGATAATTTCATTCATTGTAAACATTATATGACCCTCTTTAAGATAAAACCTAGAATTTACATAGAAAATATATTTTATATCAATAACATCATAACCCGCTTAAAAATATTAAAACTAAAATTAAAAAAATATGAACTGTTAAATACCAAACTGTTGTAATAATTAATTTTAAATTAAATAATATTGTATATTAGCATTATGTCTTTTAAATTATTGTGCTTAAAGTTGTTTAAGTTGTCAAAATTAAACTTTAAAATAATGAATATATTTTTTAATAAGTTAAATTCCAAGTTTTCAAATATACTATGTATATAAATTTTAAAGAATTATATATTTTTATTAGGTTATATATATATATATATATTTCAAGTATTTTTAATCGTAAAAATTTTTGATAATTGTCAGTTGAAGTGGTGTTATTATAACATATATATGTATAAAGATGTAATAAATTATTTGTGTTATGTAAAATATATATTATACATATATTAATAATTTATAAGTATTTTTTTGTATAGGCATTAGTATATTTATTTATAATATTTTTTTAATGAATAGTAAAATGATAAAATAAAAACTTAAAATTACTTTTAGAAAAATAGGAAACATTTGATCATTTTGCAAAAATTATGTATTATTGGGATAATAAATACTTATTGAAAATTATAATTAAAATAATTGAACATCTTTTATTTAAAAAATAAAATGTACAAGAATACAATAATTATTTTTATTTAAATCTATTATGTACATGTATGTATACTTAAAAGCCGAATAAAAAATCAATGTGTTTCAAGAAATTTATTTGGCGTCTTCTTTTTTTTCCATAATATATAATTTCTTTTAATTTAAAAGCATTTACTGATTATTTTATTAAATCAAAGAAACAACTAAAATTTTATTTTTACAATATTTAAAATTTTTCTTTTAGTTATAAATACATTTTTGGATTATAACTTTATGATAAATTAAAAATTATTTAATTATACTTTTTATATCATCAAACTCATATAGTATTTGATTTTGAAGTATTAAAATATGTAGATTAATAAAAAAAATACATTTTACTCAGATTGTTTCCAATATTTTCAGTAGTTAGGTAGATTGTAATCTTTTGTTTATATTATTTAACTAATTTATTGTATTTGTTTTATGTTAGATTAATTTAGGTTAGTAGTGTTATATTATTAATTATGTTTCATTGTGTTTTAGGTACAAATATAGTGTTCTCGTTTTAACATTCATCACTTATGCAGCTTACCACGCATCTCGAAAACCTATTAGTGTTGTCAAAACAGTGTTGTACCAAAATTGTTCTACAGTTAATCATACGGATCCTGAATGGTGTAATTGGGCACCATTTAGTAAGTTATATGCTAGTTTATAAACAATTTTTAAAAATCAATGTATAAATAAATTGTACATGATAATTATAATTTAAAGTATTTTTTCATAATGATCAATAAAATTTTAATTATTTTAAGCTAGACTTATATTTTTCAAAATAAGTAAAATTTTAGATATTGGTATATTATAACTATTTGTTATAGTAAATAAACACAAATAAGGAAGTTAGGATGTTATTTAACTCGACTGGATAATTTAGAATACAAAAAATTTACAGATGCGGAAAACCATAATGCTTTATTTGGAACATTGGATTCAGCATTTCTTTTTGCTTATGCAATAGCAATGTTCTTTAGGTAAAATATTTGCATTACCATATAATTAGTTATATTTTAACTATTCAGTTTTTTTTTTTTTTAAATGCCTATTTTTTATTTTTATTTAATTTTATTATTTGTTTAAATTAAAAATTGTGTTTTAATTACAATGGTTTTTTTTCTAGTGGATTAATTGCGGAGCATGTCAACATTCGGATTTTTCTAACTCTTGGAATGATTTTATCTGGTACAGCTTGCTCAATGTTTGGATTTGCCCGTATTTACAATATACATTCCATTACTTATTTTATTGCTGTCCAGGTATTTAACTGAATTATATACTAAATTTGAATAAATATTATTCAGTAGTATTTTATGAATAAATTAATGTTTATTTATAACATCTATATGTGGTATATCAAGTACATCATATTTATTAATACATTATACTCAAAATCAAGATTCATTTAATTTGTAGGGTGTCAAATATAGTTTTTTAATGTATGTGCAGTGCTTATTATGCAAAATATTTAACTCGAAAGGAAAAATTAAAAATTAACAGCTATATTTTTTTATTAAAAAATAGTTTATAAATTGCTCCACGAGTTACTCTGAAAATTATAAATTACCATTAAGTTTATACACATTTTAGGTAGTATAATATTTAAAAAAATTATATGTTGTGATTTTCTATTAAAGTCGAATACTTTTTATGTTTTGCTAAATTAATAATTCTAGATTATACCATATTATGTCATGTGTTCCTATTTGCGCATTATATATTTTAATGCCATGAACACTAAATATAAATGTATTTAATATTATTTTATGATTGACAACATTTTATTGCATTAATTTGATTATCTAATTTGTACAAATTTTTAAAATATTCATGTTACATTCATTAATATAAACTTCTTATTTAGGTTATTTATCATCTATTTAACCTGTCAGTAGGCGTGTATATTTGTAACACAGGCGCTCACTTTCCCAGTTTTTACTAATTAATGTAGTAATTAAAATAAATTAAAATCGTAAAGTTGAAAAATTAAAATATATACATTATAATTAATTATAGTTATAATTTAAAAAAATAATAATTCTTTGAGATGAAAAATAAAAAAAAAATAGAATGTACATTCATATCAGTGATATTTATTCTGAATCAGATTTTTTTTCTGATCCTGTCAAGTTGAATCTATTGTAATTTCAACACAAGATTATGGATTGGGTTATTTTATTTATAGAAAATTGCCCAAATAAGATAACATAAGGTATACATAGTTTTCAACAATTTAAAAATTAAATTGAAACTAGTAGTAGCTAACCTAATAACGGAATGTGTGCTGCAACATACTCCTGTTCATATTCAACTTCTGACGGGTTAATGTCAATATGAGTATTTAGTGTTGTTAAAGCAAATATTCAAAATTATACTTGTAATATTTGATTTCAGTCTTATAAATACTTAGAATGCCCAGCTATTTGTATTTTTGAAATGTATTTTTTTATTTATTTAATTTGTTATAATGTACAATAACATATATTTAATTAATTGGAATTATATGAATATTTTTATACAATACATATTTTAAATTAATTTTCAGATATTTGGTGGTATCTGCCAAACTACTGGATGGCCAGGTGTTGTGACTGCTATGGGTAATTGGTTTGGCAAGGGGAATCGAGGTAAAAATTATAAAAAATAATTATAATTTGTTGTACATAAATTAATTTTTAAACATATTTAAGGGTTTATATTTGGAATTTGGAATTCTCACACATCAATTGGAAATATTATTGGTACTTTACTTGCTGGATCATTTGTTGAAACTAATTGGGGATTATCATTTATTGTTCCTGGAATATTTATAATTGTATCTGGAATTCTGAACTTTTTGTTCCTTGTTGTCCACCCATCTGATGTAAATAGCGGTTTACATTTAAATGAAAATACACAAAATGGTCGCAAAGTAAGATTTTTATTTTTAAATTATTTTATAATTTAATTTATACAATTTTTATTTTATTTTTGTTATATTAATTATTTTTATAACTTTTTTTTTTTATAATTATTACATCATCCAATATATTATTATATTAAATGTCTAAAAATGTATGGAAATATCTGTATAATTTAAATAACATATATTTAAAACAGTGATATTATTTGAAGTTAAAAATAATTAAATTTTATTATTAAGCTAAGTATAATACAGTTTTTCATTTATTAAATCAACTTACTAAAGTATGGTATTTTTATAGTAATTTGGCCAGCAAAAAATATTTTCGCTTACACTTTTGCTCTTTTTGTACTTCTGTCTTGGTTGGAAAACCTGAAAAGGTCATATTTAGACATGTTTTGGTACTAAAAGACTATATAATTAATTTTTTTATTTAGATTTAATTTTGGTATATTTTAACATATGTTATTATTTTTATGATTGTCATGATAATTTTTTCATCTTATGTTGTTAACATATTTTATCCAAGAATTGGTAATTAAATGGTTTTTAATGATTTATAGTATTACTAACACTAATAATTTGAAATTTTAAAAAAATATAATATTTTAACATAAATGTCAACTTTTGTAGATTACATGAAGTTCCTACATTAGTGGTTTGATATAAAATTGTAATAATTATTGTAAATAATATCTATAAGAAATTACTATGACAATATCATCACATTAAAACATAATATATAAAATAATTGAAAACCTACCATGGAGGTACACGCAACAAACACTAATGCACTAAATAACATTTAACACACATCAGATTTGAACATACGATTAGATAAAATGTATAAAATTTAATCTAATAATCGATTACGCGAGTCAGTCGCAATTGATCTATTAATATTTAATATAATACTCGATAAAAATGTCCCAATTATAAGGATTTGCGGTCCAGATAAGCGGCGTACTTTTACATTACAAATATAATATACTAATAATATATTATATTTGTTTTCATAATTGAATAATTGTCCCAATAAAGCAGTTGTCCTTATTAACCGGTGTCTCTATTGAGCGGAATCGACTGTAGTTTATTATTGAAAATTTGAAACGAAAAACGAAGAATGAAAAACGTGTACAACTAAGTTGTTATATTTAAGTTTTTACGCTTTAACTAATAGATACTAATTATATTATCAGATGTAACATACACCAATTTCAACAAACATAAACAACTGTACACACAAACGTTTTCTTGCAATCAATTACTGAGTTCTTAATGTACTCTTATTCATACAATATGTATGTAATTTATTGGCAAATCTGAGTTTTATCAATCAATGTAATAAAACGGTTGTTGAAAATATTATAACATACACCGATCTCCACGGTAGTTCTTCAATTATAATATATTTTGTATATAATACATGAAATATATTTTAAAACAGTTTTTTTAACAAATTTTATTTTAATTATATAGTCTTGTTAAGTATATTAACATTTGCACACATATCACTAAACATTAATTTATTACAAAAATAGCACCTAGCATTAATTTTAAAACTGCTAACTTCATTTTGTAATGTAAATATTATGATATTGATGTTTATTTTTTGTTAAAGAAAAAAAATATAAATATCAATTTTATAATAATTACAATACATAAAACAATAGTTAACACTTTTTTTTTTATTTTTGTACTTTAAAATCTTATCAGTTCATAATGCTTTTTTTGGGCTTTGTTTTTGTCTTACAACATGGTTAGACCGTAATGAGAAATGGAATACGAAGACAATCTCCTCGTTATGATTATAATGTACAAGAAGAAAATGAAATTTTGAAGGACAATTCAGAAGAGGTATGTTAGTGTCTGCTGTAATTTTGGGTTTGTGCTATGATATTAATGGGTTCCTTCCTGAGTTATAAATTAGATTTATTTTTTCTACATACATTATTTAAGTGCATGAAGCATTATAGTTAATACATTTATTGTATAGCGTGTATAAAAGCTCTGTATTAAAATGCCTGATATTGCTTTAATGGAACTCGCTTGAAAATTACATTAGTTTTATTGTGTATAATTATGTAGAAATGATTAAAATTGTTTAATTTATATAACACCAATAATTATAGGCAAAATTATTTTTAAATATTTTATAAATTAAAATTGTTATAAATTAATAATTAATATAATTATTATTAATCCAATTTATATTTCATAATGATTTAAGAGATTTTATTTTGGTGGTAGTATTTTAAATTAATTAATTAATTTTGTCTTGTATCCTAAAATTGGCTTATAAAATATATTTATACATCATTTTAAAGTGATGGATGAGAATTTTTTTTTATATTAAATTTTAGATATTTAGTTTTGTCGAAACAAAATATAACTTTAATTATGAAGGAATGTCACACTTTTTAAAAATAATAATATTTGTTTTTGGAAGAGATACATAAAATAAATTCTATAGTTCAGAACTTTATTAAAAAGAAAAATATTGATTTAAACACCTGTTTTTTATTGATATAATTCATTTTTAATTTAAGATAAATATTTATTATTATTCAAAAATGTAATGAATATATAAGTATTATGCAATATAGATGTATGATTTAAACATAGTATGTATATCTATGATTCACTTGTTTAACTAACATAAGTTTTTATACTTAAAATATAATATGCAATTAATCTTAAAATAATTATTTTATACTATTGCCCATCTGTATTTGTACTTTTTTGGATAAACAATTTTATATTTATTTTGTTATATCTTATTTTCTTAAAAATACTGTAAGTTTAGCACTTTGTATGTCAAAGTTTACTTTTCCATTAATACAATAATTTAATTTTAAATGAAGGACTTAAATTTAGCTTGAAATTTTATTATTTTATATTTTTACTGTCAAAACTAATTGATTAACGATAATTTATACAGAATAAGATGAAATATTTGTGGATGCAAATATGTTTGTATTTTTATTAGTAACTTCCTTAATCAGATTAAATCTTTAAAAATAATCATAATTACATTAGTAGTAATCTTTTATTCTTCACTTCATTTTTTCAGTAATTTTCATAAGGGGAATTAGAACTAAATTATATTTAAAATAAATAATTTCATTTTAAATTAATTACAAGTTAAATACTTCTTTTTTTTAAAGTGTAATGATCAAATGTATACTCATTAGTTTATTTTATTTTTAATTTAATTCAATTAATTTATGATTATTTCTATAATATTACTCTTTATTACTCATAACCAGTTCTTGGAAGTTATAGCACTAAAAAAATTAAATATGCATATAAAAATATTAATATAAGCGCTATAAATAGCACTAAAAATTGGAAAATATGCAAAATAAAATTTTCAACAAATTTTTTTAAACACAAAATTTAAGATACATTTAATTTATAGATTTTTAATGTACTTCATAGAATATGGTGGTAGATATGTAAGAACTATAGGTACTATTTGAGAGTATGTACAACAGTTTACGATCAATCGAACATGTGATGTATCTAAATGATGACGGAATATTTAATTAAAATTACAGTGTTCACCATTAGTACATAATTAAAAAGACAGAACGGTAATATAACAAATCCGATGATAGTGCGATAGTACAATCATTGATTATAGAATAGATCTATTCTATAATCAATGGTATAATGTAATTAACACGATTTTTAAAATAAAAAATTTATTGGAAAGGAATGGAATTGTCCGATTTAATCGACAATAACAGCGGTCTAAGACCGTTTATTTTGGATAAGTACATCTTAAAATAAAATAATTTATTTTCGTTCACATATTCGTAGACGGCTGTTTGGTAGGTACCTAACTTAGTTTTTCAACAATATGTGTTTATTTCCTTTATTATCTAAAAATACGCCCATAAACAGCATTTAAAACTCCAAATTAGCAAAATAGCTTCCATAGTATGTATTTATGTGAAAATATTCCCAAAAATAGCACTAAAAACCTTAAATTAGCAAAATAGCGGTAAAAACCGTAAATATGCAAAAAATAGCAAAATAAAATTTCGTGAATGACATCAGAGAAGTGTGAAACATACTTGTATCTTTGACTTCTAGGACAAACTAAGAAAAATATGCATTTGCTAGAATTTCCGAGCCCTGCTCATAACATATAATTTATGAGAAAAAAAAAATTAATTATTTATTTGCTAATGATATAATTTTTCAGCTAAATAAATGTTAGAATGATTAAGATTGTGATAATAATTTCAAATTAAATTCTATATAAAATTAAATCTTTATTAAATAATTTTAAATTTTATACACTTTATTATATAGACTTAATTTATTAAATGTATATTTTACTTTTAGTAATCAGTTATATTTATTATTTTATTTGTATCATCTTTTATTGCATATAACGTGAAATTTTTAATTAATTATCAACTATTTAATTTAATCTTACTAATAATATAGAAAAGTTATTCATAAACAAGACTTTTGTACATGATTAAAAATAATAATATAATACTAAACAAATAAAATGTAAAATTTATGTAATTATAAAAGGCATTTACAATTTAGTTTTATTAATAATTTGTTTCATTTTATTATAGTTGAGGCTTCTTACATAAAATTTTTATTTGAATTAATTAGCTGATATTTAATCCCTGATTGTTTGTCGTCAATTTGTTCGTGTCGTCAATTTCTACCACACATTTTTCCAAGAAAAGCAAGGTATTGTGAATTGTGATTAATGTTTATGTTATATGTTTGAATATTTTTAGCTGTGCTTAATTTGTATTCATATTCAGCTATTGTGTTTGTCATTTTCTTTCATCTTGTTAATTTCTTTATTAATAAAAATATCTGCAAATTGAAAGTTATTTCAAAATATTTAAAAAAAATTCGTAAGATGTATAGAAATGTTAACCATTTTTTTATAAATTCACATTAAAGATTTTACCATTTAAGATATACCATTTTCTGTGTAAATATAAAAGTTATTATTCAATAAAATTTCAAAATGTAAATATTGTGGTTATCATTACAATTTATTATAATAACATATTTTATTATTTTTTTCTAATATAAGCAAAAAATAAATTTTATTTAAATTTGTTATTCACTATTATGTAATCCAACTCGTATCAACTTTTGCTAATTTATATGACCAATGATTTAACTAAATTTAATAGTGAATTAGTGTATATTTTAATTTTATTTCTTATCATAACATGATTTTGTATAACAGAATATCAATTTTAATACACAATATCACTAATACATTTTATTATGAATCTGGATTCTACTATTCAATAAACACTAGAAATATATTATCTAAGTTATAATCCAAAAAATTATTTTAACTGTGTGTTTTATCAATAAATTAATTACTTTTATTTTTAAAACAACTATGTATTACATAAAAACATTGATAGAAAAGACTTGAAAATATTTTGATCAAATATATAATATCAAACATATCATTTATTTAGTTTCTTTTGATTGAAATCTCCAATGGTACTAATAATAAGAACATATTCAAACATAATTTTTAATAAATTATAGATCAGGATTATTGTACTTTGTTATTTTAACAAAATATATATAACTGAATAGAATAAAAATCTATTAATACTTAATATTAAATAATAATAATAATAAGTAATAAGTAAACAGTGAATTATCTATAACTATTGAATTTATTAGTCATAGTACTTTTATATGATATGAATGATATGAAGTACTGATGAAAATTATCTAATTAAATCAAATTAAGTAACAGGTTAAAGAATGTAACAGTATCATTTTAAAATACTAAGAAAATTTGAATAGTTGCAAAAATTAATGTCCATTGATAAACACAAACTTAAAGTTTTAATAGTTCTTATATTAATTTAAATACCTATGTAAGTATAGAATATCATTTTAACAATCCTTTATAATTATGTCTTACTTTTTTCTCCTCTGATTTTTAAAATTATTATTTATTAATTATAGCTTTTATTACTTTTGTTTATTAATTTATTTTTTTTATAGTAACTATCACAATTATAATATTACTTAATCTTTATTTGATCTAATGTTTTTTATCTTATATAATTTACATTTAATATAATGAAAATATAATTTAATTTACTTTACTATTGAAGTACAAAAATATGTTCAACCATTTGATTTAGTTATGATGTTTCTTAATGTGTTATAATAGTATATTTTTTAAGAAAAATTAATTGAAATTAATTTGATTAAATTTGATTATATTATTTATTTTTTAAAAGCTGAGCTTAAAACAATTATGCATCTTTCTCCAAAAATCATTCTATTAGAGAACTTAACATTCAGCTCCCGTTTTATTTATGTATCAATAAATTAGTATTTTTTATAAATTAAAAAGTATTTTATTTTATCATGTCACAAATCAATTATACTAGTGCATGTATACTTATGGTTAACAGTCTTATAATTTATTATGTATAATTTCATGAAAAATATTGTTTTAATAATGCATTTACTTACAATTTAATTACATATTAATTTAAAATAAACATAAATAAATAACACTTCAATTATAATTTTATAATATCAATGTAAATTATTTATTATTTATAAAAATTATGTTTTTATTCCATATGTTTAATTTTAAATTGTATATTTGTTCATTATAGTTCAATTGTGGGCAATGTAAGATTTAATATTGAATATTATTCAGTTTTCAACTAACATTTTATTCCACATATATTTTTTATACCCTGCATGTATTGAATATTGTGTTCTAACCTGGGCTTGGTATTTTGTGTTGGTTTATTATTTGGTGTTTTGTTATTTTATTTGTTAGAAATACATATAATAGTTAAATATTTGTATTATTATTCTGTTAAAATAAATAACTTATTTTTTTAAAAATAATATTTATCAATTATATCTTGATTTATTAATGGTTATTTAAACTTGGTTTATGGTAATTCATTTATTAATAATAATAAAAATAATGACAGATCTGTAACTAGTTATGGACAATTAATAAATTATTTATCATTTTCAAAAAATTTCCAATACATTTATTGGCTCTGACAGCTTGAAATTAAAAACATGGTTTCATCATAATGCATGTAATGTGTGTCTTATTTGTAATTGTCCATTATGTTTTTTTTATAAATATACTTGTCCATTTAGTACTAATTTAAATTGATTTAATAAATTTATATAACTAGTTAATATATGTTATTATATTTTGGTATAGGTAATTTAATACAATTGTTAATTCATAGTCTAATTTTATGTCTGAAGTTTTGGTGAAAAAATTAGCACAAATATTTATATTTAAATATATTCTTTTTAAAATATATGAAGTATTGAGTTAGATAATTATTTAATTTATGAGTTACAAAGGATCATTAAGATTAAACTAAAAAACTGTTATTAGTCATATACAAAGTGTACTTAACAGGAAAAATATTGGCAAATTTTGTTCTTAGCTTTTTATATTATTGTTTAAACAGCATGTATCTGAATAACCTAAATAATACAATAATAATAATACATATTTACAACATTCTGATGCTTTTGTTATGCTTGTTTCATTAGAAAAAACCCAGCACTTCCCCACAAGAGGTGTCTATACCTCTTGGAGATATATCATCTAAGGAGTTGTCATTGTTACCTTCTAACAAGGTAAACAAATTTTCATTGCTTTAATAACTATTCTACTTATTTACTATAATTGTTTTGAAACTTTGTATAGATTTTTTAAATATAGTAATTGTTCTAGGTAATTACCAGTAGTGTTAATATTATAATCGTACGTTTTCACAAATTATCAATTAAAATTTTGATTTTATTGTTACATTTTCTAAATATTTTTTGGATGAATTGCGAGAATTAATGTGGCAAGTTATTATTGTCCATTATTTTTTAACCAAAACGCTTGTAATCCAATTGCAAAAAATATGCAGAATTTTTGGGAAAACGTTCTGAGTATAATAAATGGCTCATTATGTGTTTCGTATCTTATTATTATAGTTAATGATTTATTTCATTTTATTTTACTATGTAATTTCGTATCAAGTTTTGTTTGCTCAAATAATTTAACTAAATATAACTAAAAATGTGATATGATATTGATATACATAAAGTTTTTTTATTGTAAATTTATGTTAAAATATTATTCGTAATCTGTCCAGTGATGTATTATGTAAATAGTGTGCTGTTGCACATTTCTTGACATCCATTGCTTTCAGAATACCAAAGATGCCTGTAAATAATCGTAAGTTGTTCCTTGTAAATGCATTCATGTAATGAGATTTTTGTTAAATGTTTGCGCACAAATGCACTGTACAATATTGTTGTGGAGGGATTTACTAAATATAGTATTAAATAATCAAAATAGTACGTAATATATCATTGTTTATATTAGTACTATAACAATTTAACAATAATAAGCTTTTTAAATAATTGTTCAAAACATAATATGGTGGTAAGGATGTACAGAATATTTTTGTAATTATTAAGATTTGGATAATGGTAATATTGTGTTAAAGTATTCATTTTTTACTTTTGTATCACTGTGTTTCCCTTCAATTGTAATTCAATCGTAAGTCTTGCTTGATAGGTATACATTTTGTGTGATATGTTGTTAGATTAATTAAAATTGTTTAGAACACAAGGGAATTTAAAAAAAATTATTTTATACAAAAAATAATGGTTAAAAAATATAATTTCTAATTTTCTCATAGACAATTTTATATATAATTACTATAATTAATTTGTTATTGTACATTGTTTATTAAATAAAAATAAACATGATCATTAAGTATTGGCAGTATTATCAGCATATTGTGTAGTCTATGTTATTATATTTAAAACCAAGTGAATCATGTTAATAAAATGGAATCTTTTTTTTACTAAGTTTGTGTTCATTAATTGTTTTTAAAAACTGAATATAAAATTAAGCAATGTGTCACTTTTTGAATAATTTTATATACTGTGGTCTATAAAATGTTTATTTTGGTTATGTTAATTCAAACTATTTCTTCAAATGTATTCATATCTTATGTTGCACTATACTATTTATTAATATATATATATATGTTAAATATTTGGTAGTATTGTAATTTAGTATTAAAATTATTATTATTAAAAACAAATAGTCATCATTATAGGTTTATATAAATATATTATATTATTTAATAGTTTTTCAATTTAATCCTAACTTATAATAGGTGATGGTTTTATAATAGTGATAAATGTTCAAATACTATATTTTTATTATTTAATATTTTAGGATGAAGTAAAAGAAAAAACTGAAGGAAGCCCAATCCTTTCACCACATGGTTCACAACAAAAAGCTGTTGGCTTTATTGGTGCTGTCAAAATTCCTGTTTGTATATATTTAACTTATTAAATTATATTTTTTAGTAATGACAATAAACTTTTCTTGTTTTAGGGTGTTATTGAATTCTCAATGTGTTTATTCTTTGCTAAACTAGTCAGTTACACTTTCCTATACTGGTTACCAAACTATATTAAGTATTCTAGTTAGTATTACAATTTTATTGTATATTAAACATTTTTTTTTTTTTAATATCTGAATATATCTTCTATAATTCCTGTACAGCTACTTATAGTCCATCGGAAAGTGCAGATTTATCAACCTTTTTTGATGTTGGTGGTATTTTTGGAGGAATAGCCGCTGGAATATTCAGTGATATGTTTGGGAAAAGTGCATGTACATGTGCAGTTATGTTGTTTTTGGCTATTCCATCGGTAAGAATTATTATTTTTTTTACAAAATGTATTTCATAGAATGCTTTATTTCAGTTATACGCCTATAATTTGTTGTCTTCAGTCAGTGTGTATATAAACATTGCTATGTTAGCTCTTGCTGGTGGTTTGGTTAATGGACCGTATGCACTGATTACTACTGCAGTATCTGCAGAGTTGGGAACACACAGTTCTTTGAAAGGAAATGCAAAAGCATTATCTACTGTCACATCTATTATTGATGGTACTGGATCAATTGGTAAATACAATTTTTTTAATTATACTGCCTTAATATTTGATTTTTCAAAGATAACAGTTGTTATTAATTATTTTGATTTATTACTCTTAGGTGCAGCTGTAGGTCCCTTACTAGCAGCTTATATATCCAACGGTTTTGGTTGGACAAGTGTGTTTTATATGCTTATGGGTTCCAATGTACTTGCAATATTGGTAAATTTAATTTCTTCTATTATTAGGATTATAAACTTATCTATTTAGATTTAAACTGTAGTTAATCATGTGACCTCTTTAAAATCATATTATGTTTTAGTATTTAATAAATATTATTAACATACTAATTGATGGCCTATGAGTATTAGGTAAAATATTATTGTCGAATATTTTATAAAACAAAAAAGCGCCATCTTTTTATTAGATTTTCTTAACTTATTAAGTAATAACAGTATGTCACATGCTTAGCCATAACCTTAAATTTTTATTATATTATTTTAGATTAATATTTGAATACTTATTTTTTAGTTGCTGACACGATTAGTCAAACGTGAAATTAATAATGATGGCTAGGTAAAAGAAACCTAGAACTGATAAGACTTGACATGAAGAATGAAACATATTAGTTTGTAAAAGTTTGTTGTAGTCATACATAAAGTAAAAGAAAATGTATACTAGAAGGTACTTTTTGTATGATTTTAACTTACTTTAGCTCCTAAGTAATATTTATTTGTATTAATATTAAGTTCTTCGTTCCATTTTTATCTAAAGAAATTTTAAAATAGTATCTATTTATTATGATTATTATTTAATTTAATTTGTTTAATTTTTTTCCCGAAGATTAACATTTGACTTATTTTTTATCAAAATTGATTGAATGACAAGACAATAGCATCTATACAACTTTTTTTTATACTATATGATGCGTATCTGTGATCTTGTAACATATGTATACTGCTCACTGGTATGATTTTAAAATACCAATAGAATTAAATAGAGTTGTGCTTTGTATGACATATCGTTGAATTATTTTATATTCTACAAACATAGTTATTTGTTGAAAATAGAAAAATATGATGAATATTACAGTATAATTATGCATTTATGATTTTATATAAACATATTATACTGTATATTTTTTGTATAAAACAAAAAGACTGGTTATTATTATTGATGTCTTTTTAATAATATCCTAAAAATTATTATTGTTTATTAAGTGTAGGTATATAAATGTTGTATCTAAATACATAAGTAAATATTCAATTTTATTTTTTACATATTGTAATGATATGATAGATAAAAATAATTTTTATTACTAAAATTATTCATACTAGTTATTATATAATTAAACAATAAAATGTTCGATTACTTACTATTATTACATTATAGTCATATTATTTATATAACATGTAACATATATTTATAATATTCATAGCTAAACCACACATATTTAATATTATACAAAAATATAATCTTATTCCAATCATTTTGATTTGAGGACGTGTATAACCATTCCAATAAATGCACATTGTGCCATCCTGTGCATCCAATAAAATCTGAAACAAAAAAAAAAACACATTTTATGTATTTGTTTTATATAGGAATTTAATTAATGTAATTTTTTTTTAAATCATAAAAGAAGGTAGCCTTTACTTTTGTAATTTGCTTAAAGCTTGGGGTATTGTTGATGGTGGGTCTTTGAGTACAAAGTTCCGTATACCAAATACGTAGTCCTTGACATAAGTGTCCCACACCACTTGTCTTATATCAACAGGGAATGCACGCCTATCAGCAGAAGATGTGATGTCTTTGTCAAGTTCCTGAATATTTTTGCTGATGAAGTCCCATTGGTGTAATGCAAAAAACTCTCCAGTTCGAGCAGCCATTTTGAAACGACGATATATTTTCATCATCCTACGAAAAATTATTGATGATCATTGTATCATTGTATTAAGTGTTAAAACATTCATTTTAGATTACTCCAAAATTTTCTAATCTGTTTGAGCACTTACAGAATGTCAAAGTTATATTTATATTATATATACAATTAACTTATAAGTAGGGCAGTGGACTTATAGCATTTGCATATTTTTTTTGCGCTGCCACAAAAATAGCAGAGTGCGAAATAAGTACGTTTCATGCTTCCACAAAGCTAGTTTTGAAATTTTATTGCGCATATAAACGCATATTTTGCGTTTTTTTTTGTTTTTAGGGCATATTTCTTTCATATTATACTTTTAAATGCATATTTTTAATAACTTATCATTTTTTCATCGACTTTTTTATTTATTTATTTATTTATACAATCAAATTAACGTTGAATTTAAAATTATTTTAAATTTTGATCATAATATTAATATGGCAATTGACTTATCCAGACTCATGTTTTTTTATAGAAATACGTCTCGAATTTCGCAAGTTACCAATTAAATTGATTGTCGATTTATTTATTATTTTTATAAACAGATAAGTACAAAATACCGATACAGCCCACAGGGATACCTATCGGCTGCGTAATTCAAATAATTAACTGTAAAGAAAAATTCTTATTTTTTGTTCAAAAGTATTCATTTTAAAATGCATATTTTGTATTTTTAAGTGCATAATTTTAATGCATATTTTGTATATTTAAGTGCATATTTGGTGATTTTTTAGAGCTACAAGTCCTCTGCCCTACTTATAAGTGTCATTATTTTTTATTTTTTTGTATCTTAAATTATATCTTGCAAGAGTTTAGCTACAAACACTTATAGAAAATACTATTTTGCTTGTAATTATTTGTAACATTTGGTTTTAAGTTTGAAATATTACTCATTTAATCAAATGTTTAATTTAATTTGATCCTTCCCAAAAATCTGCCCTGGGCTATAGCCTATTTAGCCTTAACCTTAATGTGCCACCATATGTATTAAATATTGCATAAAAGTTAAATATGTGTCTTATATAAAAAAAATTGTAACTCAATATATTAAAAAATATTTACTAATTATTGTAAATAATCTATCAAAATTATAATATTTTATCAAATATATCAAATTTCTTCAATGAGATTTTCATAATTCCCAATAACAAAAATTGTAACCAACATAAAAATTTAGAAGTTAATGAAAAATTGTTTTTACATAAAATGTGCAAATTAACAAATACCTATTTTTTTTTTTAAAAAAAAAAACCCTATAAATATGCATAAATATACAAATGCATTAAATTTACTATTCATTTTTAGTTTTTAAAAAATAGTGTGTAGGTAATAGATTTTATATAACAGTTAAGTGTATGTTATAGTATTTTCCAGTATACAAATTACACTATTCACTTGAAATGTATTATATTTTAATAACAATGACAAAATTGTACACATTTTTAAAGTATATTCTAATACTTTTCTATACTAATAATTTATATTAACGTTTCCTAGTTACTTAACGAGGCACAGATCATGTTCTAAACATTTTTATTGAAATTATATATTATGATCAATATTGTTTCCTGTCTATTGATCATAGTTAGAATAGAACTATTGTTGGCAAATTTCCTATTATCGTATAATTTGGTAATATTAGGTAAGCATATATTGAATAGGATCCAAAAGGTAGGTATTTTTCATTACAAAACGTAATGTTGTAGATAATAGCTTATTTTCGAGAGGGAGAGAGATTCTTGGTATCGACCTTTTCCTTTAAAAGAAAAAAAAATGTTCAATAATTATTATTGATTGATATGATAGTATAAAGAAAAAGAATATTAATTCATAACATGTATTTAACATATTATTATATTTTTAATAAGAATAGAATAATATAATAATTAATTCGTACTTTGTGTGTATTTTTTATAATCATCTTTTGATTTTAATTTTATTATTATTATTTTTGATTTAATAATTTTTTTAAATCACTTATTTTTTAGAAAAATTTAAAATCCCACAGTAAATGTAAAAATATACCACTAGTTGTTGGTTAGAATACCTAATTAAATTGTATGTATTATGTTTCATGGGTTTTATGATATTTTGTTTTATTTGTTTTGCGTTTTTAAATGATAGATTTTTGCATCATAACAGATAAAATACGTACATGGGTTTTGAACCGATCAGCCGGAACACGATGTCTAGCACGAAAGCGGGCACGAAATGGAACAGGATCTCGCACAACCTATGCACCATGCGGTTGGTCCGGAACGAAAAACCTGGGTACCACTGTAAGTATTTGGATGGTGCGGTCAATGAGTGGTACTGGCAAAGGTTGCCCAGTTCTTCCCAGCGCAGTGGGTTCAACGCGCCCGACGTGCAATTGTACACTCTCACGGCGTTTTGCCTGAAATAAAAAAAATGCATTGTCAATTGATTCTAGCGAGATATAGTATTTGGCGTATAATTAATCGGTATTTGAATGTCAAATATCAAGTACTAAGTTGAAATGGGTTACATTTTTCGTTGGTACTAAAAAACTGAAGTTTATTATTTATTTTATCAGATCGAATTAGTTATACTTTGATAATTCGAATACAAACATTTAAGTAGGTACCTAAGAAAATCTTCAAACAAATGAATTTTCGTGTTTACGGAAAACACATTTTTTGAGTTCTTATGGTGCTTGTCACAGTTAATACATTTTTTCTTACATAAAAAGATTCTTTCATGTTTCCGTACTTGCATTAATATAAATATTGTTTGAGCAATTATTTTGGAGCAATTAAGCTCAATGCTTTTGTCTCAAAAATGATGTATCTAAATTATTTAAAAATCTGAGATTGCCAATTGGATTCAAGTTCTAAATAATAAAATATAAATTTTTTATTTTTATATTTTAATCATAACACTATAAGTGCTCATCATATTTTGTATATTTATCTAAGTTTAAAAATTGCTCATCTTGAATGTTTCATTTTCATAATAAAATCAATGTTGTAGAATACAAAAGTTTTAGAAACTTTTTGTCTTCTTTATTTCATACCTACATAAAATGCATAGGTACATTATGGTTGAAATTATTTAGATACATATTGAAAAAATTGAAAAATTGATGTAAACTGATGCTAAAAAATAAGAAAGAACAATGTTCAACACTTATTATTATTAATTTAAATATTAAATATGGAGATTTTCTATAATTAGATTTTCTGAAATTTGACATTTTAAAAAATGTGTACACGAATCAATTTGATTGTTTTGTCTACCGATTCACATAATGAAAATCAACGACGTGTCTGTGACGTATGATTGTTTCTCACCTGTACGTGGCCGTGTGCCAGGCCGATGTTATCAACGTGTTGACCAAAATATCGACCGGTATGATGTCCACTCGGAGTTTCTGATCGCAAACGATGCTCCTGATCGTACCTCGTCCGATTTCCATCATGATGCCCGTGATGCCGCTCACATTGTCCACCCATCCTTCGAACGGTTCTCTCCACGCAGCGGTCACTTTAAACACGACACGTATTCTGATTAATGATTAAATTGAATCAGGAATATGTGTTTGACGTTGAAAGAATACACGGATAATCGGAGAAAATGAAAAATGATAATAAATGCCCAGAATGTATTAAGTTCCCGGTGGATCGGCCAGTGTCAATTTGTTTGACGTAATTTATAATAGCGGTTTAAGATTTTACCGCTGTCACCGAACAGAATAACGATATACTAATCTATACAATATGAACATTGGGCCTTATCGATGTCGCAACTACGTGCATTGTTATCGTGAAAGTCGTCAATCTGATCAGTATTTTTAGGACAAACTGAATACAACACATAATTGTTCCTACTACAATATTTTGTGTTTAGCGTGAATTGATTACAATATATAGAATACACGTTTTGTAGCGTTCGGTATGATCCTTGAGAAAATCCGACGTTGTTTTGACATTTTTTTTGCGCTTTATCACGATTTTTCTCGCGATCGATTTTCCCGTCTTTTACCTGGTACCATAATCGAACGTATTTAAACGATTGTACAATCCGGCGCACAGTCAAAAATAGTACAATTTTATTTTTCCAACCGGAATACCGTCGTTCATAAAAAAGCACATTTTATTTTCAACAAAAGGGCACTGTTATAACGCATTATAACACATTGAATGCATTACAACAAACAAATTTTTATACTCGCACGACACATGTTCGTAAAGCAACGTCACGTAAATGTTGATGTGTTTTTTGTTCACCGAATATTCTCTATATTTTTCGATACCATTGATTTAAAATCCATATTCGGTATAGATTGTAAAAAAAAAAAAAACACAAAACTATTCACGAGGTACCATTACACTTCCAAGTTCTACAGACTGATCGAAGCGAACTACACATCTGCCGGAGCAACCGCATTTCGTGATTATGTTGTCTATCTGGTGAAAATTTAAAAGTAAATCTGAAACCTAAGCTGATGTTAATCGACGCTCCATTTAATGGTGTAATACAATCGATAGCATTCGAGAACCGAGACTGAATAGTTCGGTAGTAATTGATGTCGGGAAAAATAATACCTCAATCAGTTATCGGTCGTTCGTCAGCGCGCATTTTTAGACTTCTATCCGAAAGAACATCACGCTATGAATGCATTATTGACCGGATAGTTCCGCGATCTTTTGGATATTTTTAGCATCGATTTACGCTGGTTACGGATTATTTCTTGAAAAGTGCGCTCGCCCGGGCAGTGAATACAATATCGGATCGCATATTTACCTATGCTGGGCCTGACGATGGCCGCGGGTATGTCGTCCACTTGCTCTGCGACTACCCACTCGGCCATAGCCTTAGTCATGGTGTACGTGTTCGGATGGTTGCCCTGCATGCGACGGCCCATGTCGCGCAGATCGTCCTCCGACATCTTCTGGCAGCAGTTGATCACGAACTCGGGATCGTTGGGCGGCTTGTAGACAGACTCCTGGATCGTTATCTTGTCCGCGTTCGAGTACGCCGTCGACACGTGGATCATGGCCTGTGCGGTGGAATGGGAGAATAATATTGATAAATAAGTAGTTTTCGAAACGGGTGGCCGAGGGGATCATGAGTGACGGGATTAAAGAAACCCAGACCATGGGTGCGTGTCCCACAAGTGAATATCCCATAACTTATTCTATCAGTGTTGATGAGCACATTTTAGATCAGTGTTTACTATACACTTAGCATTTATTTTGAGAAGATGACTCTCAAAAAAAAAAAAAAGAAACCTAATATGCTTAAAAATAATAACATTGCTAATGATTTTATTATATACTTTAATGCAATACTACCATAATTAGTTCGGATAAATATAATTGTTTTGATAATTAAGATATTTACTTGTTATTAGTTTACGAGCTCGAACAGAGCCCACTAAAAATATATTTTATGATCCATAGGTTGGGAAACGCTGTCTTTGATCATAGAGCTGCATCACCGTACTAGACGAATCGATCCCAAAGTCTTTGTATTACGCGCGCGCGTCCGTAGTATACAGTGAACGAAACGAGGGTGATTTTTGCAGACATTTAAGCTATAAACGCGTACGCGCAGTGAAAACAATGTACCTACTACTATTATTGATGATACTACTGACTAATACTGACTGAATATCGTACTGGCTTAGTAGAATTTAAAACTAAAACTAAAAGCTTATAATTTCCGCAACTAAAATGCTTTCAACGTTTTGTTTAAATACATATAAATATATGTACATTTGATACGCAATGTATGGGTTATACCACTCGTACCCACTGCATTTAGGGAGATACATGTACTTTATTTGTACATATTCATCATTGAGCCTGTTATTAACCTGTCTTCAGAAACGGATTTCCCAATGAGCAGAGTTGGAAGCTGACTAAGGCGGTAACATTTAGAAGGTGGACGATTTTGTAATACTATATTAAAATACATCACTTGTATGTATATAAATATAAAAAAAAAAACATAGAAAATTCCTTATTTTCGTCGAGTCGTATGTGCATTGTATAGACGACTGTTTTTGATGAATGATAATAATAAATATAAAAATAGAATATGTGGGCTGCCTCACCAGGATACCGAATATCAGCCGTGCTGCGTAAATTATTTAAGTGTGTTAGAGAGATCATGGCGTGTGTGGTGTGCTTGTGTATTTTTAAAATAAATAAAATAAAATAAATAATTATTTATGAATACAATATTAAAATGTTGAAAATACTAGATAATAATTTTTAAAAACATTAAAATCTGTTTGCTAATAACCTGTCCTAATAAAATCGTCTAGTTTTGCCTAGGACTGCTCAATTTCGCGCCAAACCTCTACCCAATGTGTATTTATATGGTCTATTGTGAGACACACGTCATAATCGTAATCCAAAATAGGAGCAACGTTCAGGAATTTGTTAGGTTATAAATAAACGGTTTCGACCGAAAAATCGTTGGTCAACTGGTTATAATTTAACTGAGATTTTCGTACAATCACTGAAGCTTGAGGTTTTGGAGCGCGTAGCGAGAAAAAAAAACATTTCCCAAGACAACCGATCGTGGGCGTAGGAATCGGATTTTTGAACATAACAACGTAATGATCTACTCGTACGTTGCCGTGCATAGAATATAGGAATAGCAGTGATACAAATTATCACATTACCATGTTATAAACCACTTTGGTCAACTTAAACTCAAACAACAACCGAAGTCTGTTATTAAGCAATATTCGATCGTTAAAAAAAATAATAAACCAATGTCAGTCACGTAAAATATGATCTATACCAGGGGTTCTCAACTATCACATAAAAGCATCCGTATTGAATTGAAAAAAAATTGTATTTTTAATTTATTGTTTAAACACTTCAAACCGTATATGAGGCATAAATTAAATATATTTGTCGTTGCTGAACATTAAGAATAAATAACGTTGTCAAAACACAACGAGAAAACGCTCTCATCAATTTGTATTTAAACAATTACACCTACATATTTTATATTTTATATTTATTTCGTATGGTAATTTCGGTATACCGATTTTATTTACATATATACATTTTAATATTTCATTAATTTAATTTTTATAAACATGCAATCAGAACTAAGTACATTTTTTTTTGTATTAAAAAATAAATAACTATCGAATTAACTTATAAAACTGAAATCAAGCTTAAAACCTGTAATGTCCACAATGTACTCTTTTATAAAAAAAAAAAAAAATATAAAAAAATCGTGATAGTCGGATGAGTGGTTTCCGTGAGGGGGGGGACATGTGCGACGACAAAGATTCCAGTTCCTGCACTCATACAAGTGTATTGTATTCGTATACGATTATGAAAAAACACACATATATAGCGTATATATAATAGCGTATGTATAATATAGCGCTCGCGTAATGTATCGGCCGAGGTGTTACCTTGAGCTTTTTCATCGAACGGCACAGGTCGACCACGCGTTGCGTGCCCAACGTGTTGAGCGTGACGGCGGTGCGCAGGGTCTCGTTGAACTTGACGGTGGCCGCCGAATGGAAGACGATCGTCACCTCGGAGCTAAGCGTCCGCCGGTCCTCGGCGCTCAAACCCAGATCGGGATCGGACACATCGCCACTGACGCACACCACTTTGGCGAACGTCTTTTCCGAATCCACTTCCGACCGGATGCGGTCGAACACCTGCGGGTGGAGGGGAAAAAAAAATAAATAAAAACGGTTTCGTTCTCAATACCGTCCTCCGTCACGGGATGTACAGCTTACGATTACGAGTGTAATATTTTATTTTTATTTTCTAATCTAATCGACCCGCGTAGGTATACAATTGAATTCCAAATAACGTTTCATCCGCCGTGCGTCCGCTCGCAACACGGGCCCCTTCCAGGGAATTTCGCGCGACGAACGCGACTCGCGCGCGGCTACAACTAGTTTGCGCACATTTTAAAATTTCCCTGCTAAAACTTGTAACTCGTTTGCGCACAACATATTGCAGAAGGAACCACTCGATTGCGCACAACATATTACATACAATAATATGGTATAGCCATGATTATATTTTGTACATAATATTATTGTACACCTAATCGGCAATATTACTTCGATAAACTTTATCAGTATTTATGACCCATCAATAAACTGGTACTATCGTTTTGAAATCGCAGTTTCGACAATTCTCTCGTATAGCGCTTACAGAAATATGGATTACGAAATAACAAACATACGTATACTATACGCGTCGCGGTAAAATGTGTGTTTCTATTAACAATTTTAAATTTTCGAAGTACAGAAAATTAAAATGTGGGAATTTTTCATTTCGATGTACCAATAAAAAATTTAAGGCAACAATTGCTACATTAAATTAAAATTATTATACTTCTCCGATCATAAAAGTCTGTAAAAGTGGGAAGGGAAATGTGTGCGCAAACCAGTGGTTACACTAGAAATAATCTGTGCGCAAACGAGTTGTAAAAATGTGCGCGAATGAGTTGTAATTTTAGTAAATGTGCGCGCAAACCATGTGCACCCCTCGCGCGCGCCCAACACCGTGGAAATACGTTTACGTTTAAAGTTCAAGACCAAAACGTACGGCGGTGGTATCGGCTGTGTTGGACTGTTATCGGTCCCCGTCCGAATCGTGGCGGCGTGTAAATTGCATGCGCAACACGTAAATTGCATGCGCAGCACCCATTGACGTTGCGGGTTCGATGCTGACGTTCGACGGGGGCCGACGGGAGGACAGGAACACTCCGGGGAATAGCAATAAGAACGTTTACTATTGCACTCCAAGCTTTGACGACCGCGTCGAGAGAGAAAGGTGAAAAAAACGTTTTCCTCGTTTTTCGGCGCGACCACCGCGGACCGTGTTTACAGTGCTGCGCCGGGAAGCGTATGAGCATTCTGGGGTCTGTTTCGGCACCCGTGTTCAAATGCGCACCCTCATCGGTCGATTTTAAATTCCGCCAAGTTTAATATATTAATATGAAAGATATTTTATAATATAATCGTGTTCATATTATAGTTATCTGTAATCGTTTATCTCAGGCGTGCCCAACCTTTTTCAACTCGCGGGCCACATTAAAAATGTATATTTATATCCTTCACAGGTTTTTTTTTTTTGTTCATTTCGATAAAATATAGACTAGTCATATTTTATCGGATATAATATTATCTTTGTTTACCTATACTTTAATATATTTAATTATTTATTTATTTGTAGTCTATTACACTAATTTATTTCTATTAATATTCTAAAATCCCATGCATTTTTTTTTTATATATAAAAAATTAAAAATTGTAATATACTTTATAAAATACATTTTTTATAAGTAATAATTTTTTTTTTACACCTATATAAATTTCTAATTTTTATAAAATGGTCACGGGCCGGTTGGAACACCTTCGCGGGCCGGATCCGGCCCGCGGGCCGCGGGTTGGACACGCCTGGTTTATCTTATCTAAATCTTATCTTATTTCGCATGCTAAAAATGTCTTGCTCGGAGAACACATCTGAGCGATAAACATTACGTTCAAACGCAATCGGTTTAAACATTTTATTTATGGAGTAAGACACTATAACACTATACAGTTATAATCCATAGGTGGTACATACTATTAATTGCACTGTCTATTTGTGTGTCTATTGTAATGATTATTCTTAATCAGGCATTACAATATTACAGAAATCATCGTATTTATAGAATATTTTTAACCCATTTGATAATAAATACGCATGCGTAGATTAATTATATTTACGCGTCTAAACATAATTAAAATTCGATATAACGATTTGTATATGCAATATTATCTTACATATCATATATTTCATATTAAACTTATTCATATTAATGAATTAAACTCGGCGGGAATTTAAAATCGACCAATGAGGGTGCGTATTTGAACACAGGTGCCGAAACAGACCCCAGAACACTAATATGCCGCCGGAAACCGTTCGTATACGTCCAACCGATACAACCGATTCATTGTTCAAATACACATCACATAATTTCCTAGCAGCCCGGTTCTCGCGACTTCGATTTAAAACTTTATACTGTCACGAGTTCGCGTGACACTGCACTACTTTAGATTTTCGTTTTTATTTTTAGCCACATCGACGCGGCCGAAGTGTATCGAAAAAATAGATTTTCCCTTGCCATTTCAATAGAAACATAATAAAAATACAATACGTATGGTCGTCAAGTATTTGGATGTCGATACCGATTTAAGTATTTTGTTCTATTTAACTATTTTTGTTCTTGAATTTAACTCGATGAAATATTTTGAATATTTATTTGTTATAGTAACACCTTCGAACGGTAATGTGGTACAAAAAGTACTAGATCGTAGCCAAGGGGAGGCAAGAAGGGGCAATTGTCCTCCCTGTCCATAAATAACAAATTAATTTTTATCGATATTTTAAATTAACCCGTATTTAGCTCAATGTTTAAACCAGAGGTTCCCAACCTATTTCAACCCATAGCACCCTTAGTTATTTTATAAAAATCAGGAGGCACCCTATATCTATATTATATACTATAGAGTACCTATCGTAGTGATATTTAATACCAAACTGAGTGTAGTCAAATTGTTGGAATGTTATAAGACGATTATTTATTATTTTGTTAGTAAGTGTTTTATAAAAATGAAGATGATAAGATAAAGTTATAGGATGTTCACCACGAATAAGTTTATTTGATAATTGTACAACATAATTGTATAACAGTCCACATCGAAGCGATAGCAATTAAACTAGTAAGAAAATTAAAATAAATTGATCGCAGTATTATTACAAATTATACGGGATACAATAGGTATTATACTATAGACTGTGTTATTGTTCAAAGCGTTTTATTTTCATGAATACGTTTTTTCATTAAAAAATTTCGAATAATTTCAGGGCACTTTCGATTTAAGTTCGCGGCACTCCGGTTGGAAACTATTGATTTAAACTGTTCATAATTTTTCAAATTTTTATTTTTTTAATAATTTTTTTTTTATGTATTTTCTGAAATATATTTTAAGTATTCAAATGATCATTTCTTACCTAATGACACCATGTTTTTTTTTTTTAATTAGTAATTTTAATTTAATTTCTTTTAACAATACAATTTTACATGAATATTTTCAATTTATCATCATCTTTTTTTTTTTTTTGTATTTACCTTGAAAGTTATAATTAAAGATCATGTGATAAGATAAAATTTGACATTGTAAAAATTTAAAAATACCTTTAATAAATAACACTAAACATGTTTTGATAGCACTATCATTCGTAAGATTTATCGTTCTTAATTTCAATAATAATGCATCATAAATTTATTACGAAATTTGTATTAGTAATTATTATCGAGCGCCTCACCCTGAATTATTGGGGATTGGTCTCACGATTTCTGTACTTCGCAACTATTCACATGCCTTACAAGAATTCATTATTATTGACTATAAATCATTTTATGAGTGTTCGTATAATGTTTAATAATAATGATAGTGTTAAGATTTATAAGATTTACTCTATTGCTTTATGGGTTCTGATAATTGATTTACTCAAAATTATACGCTTAAATAAATTCAAGTAAACTATTATAATAATACGTCGATTTTAAAAGTGAATGATAAATATTTATCCGGTGACTCACGGTATACCGGTTGACCGTATGACTGATATACCCGGTTCTGTGGTGTTCAAATGGCACTAATGTTTTCAGCAGTTTGTTCACACGACAACAAAAACAATCTAAACCAAGTCTAATTGAAAACGTCATTTGACTCTCGATTTTATTACATTTTTGAATCCATTATGTCCCGAAGTTTTTATATCGTCTTCGTAGAGCTACCAAGAAGCGTACACACATGTATGCACACCGTATGCGGTGTTGAAAGTTCGATTCAACAGATTATTCGACTTCGAATCGACCGCATGTTATAGACCAGTAGTTCTCAACCTTTTTTGATTCATATCACCTTTAGCCACTAGAATCAAACACTGCGTCACCCTAACATCAAAATAATAAACAATCTTAGCTGTATATTTTAAAATTATTCTTTTATTAAAAAAAAAATACAGTACACAAAAACGTTGACACTTTAAATTTAAACAGATAAAATAGCAAATAAAAAAATAAAAGTTAAAAAAAAATAACTTTGAACTTTGAGGTATGTTATGTACATGACAATGGCGGTATAGGTATATAATATATTTAAATATAGAAATAAAAAGATTGTTTTCGAAAAAATTAATTTTTTAAATTTTTTTTCTTTTCTTGTTAAAATTCTACGTCACCCCTAAACTAGGTCCATGTCACCCTAAGGTGACATGTCACCCCGGTTGAGAACTACTGTTATAGACGTAGACGAAATAAAAATACATCTCGACATTCTCGTGGTTGTCGACGATAACTTTTACGATGTATAAGTTGTGCACTCCATGACGTGTCGCGACACCAAATATTGGTACGGTAAATTTACATAGGTGTAATTTATATCGTATACACAATATATGTGTAGCCGGCTTCGTTCATGTGCATTTCTTATGTTTTTCCATATTTATAATATTATGAATAATATTGATCAGTGGCAAAATAGTTTTTATACTTAGTCAGTCTTTCGTGTTTTCTTTCTATAACACCTCTTTGCACACAATATTTTTGGTTCTTCCATCAGGTACGATCAGTATCACCAGACTGTCAGGAGAGCTTAGCACGTGAGAAGGTAACGTATAATTGGCCATTGGAGAAACATTTTTTCCTTAAATCCACTTCTGCCGCTTTCAAATACCGTCATCGCGCTTTATTAATTTCCATGACAAAACAGACATTGACGGGAAACCGTAGCGGTTCGCATTGAAAGCGATAATCAGATGCGATCAAAAGCATTCTCGGTAGAAAATCTGTTTCACCCGTGTCACAATCTGTTACGAAAGATAGATGCTAATACGAGTACTCGGTGTACATGCAATGCTAGTGGGACAACTTTTATCGATAAACTTTTCGGAAAAATTCGTTTATGCACACATTCGACGAACAAAAAAGACGGGTAGTTGAAAACCCACGAGTTGCCGTGCCGCACAATACGTATTGGTAGTGAATTATTAATCCACTTGAACGCAACATTTGTTTAAATACTGTTTTATTGCAAATTTAGAATACGTTGTAGATCCTTGGTTTATAAAGATGTTCGATATTCGTCATTAGAATTAAGATCATTGTACAGAACATTTGTATTTTAATATTTGCTTAGTTCGCATTTCGTAATCGGAACGGTGAATGCACACCGTCCGTGGACGACGTATGGCCGATAGTCTCGAACGAGAAGTAGCCTGTCAAACACCAAAGCCATTAGAATATTAAGACACGAATTTGTAATTTAAATAATAAAAATCGAACGTCACCGATCTCTTAAATGTCTTATTTAGTTGTCCTTTCGTCCAAGGTAACCACAACAAGTATTAGAGGAACCATTATTCAAAATTTCAACTTCGTACGTTTAGTAGTTTATGAGAATTAGCGATCAGTAAATGTTGTCCGAGCAGTTTGGCGACACAAGACGATATACTACTTCCCCGTATTCGATAACGTACCGCGAGAGCACGTCCAACACATGGACACGGTGCTCTTGTCAGAAAATAATAAAAAACAAATAAAACTGTATAGTTTGCGAAGAACACCGGTGAAACATGTTTTCACTTTTCGTCTGATCACGATGGTTAGTTTTCTCGGCGTTGCATTACGACAAGTGATCGATAACAAATTCAGGTTATTTGTACAGTTGGAAAGCGATTATTTTTCGACGTGTTATGAAATATGGATCTAACGATTGTCAAACGATAGCATATTTTAACATTCGGCTTTTAACGTCCTAATTGTTATGTCACAATTTCAATATCATTATTCTTAAACAGTTCTAACGGTCAATAACTAGTGAAATGTACAACTATTTATGTTGGAAATCGAGATAATAGTTATTGAAAACAAATAGCAATCAACCAGAACGTACGAATAAATAATAACGGAACATTTGAAATAAGGGGAAAAAGCGTAATGAAAACACGGTGTTAAATAATTAAAGAGCAAAAACTCGTTCGAACTAAAAAAAAATTAAACAAAACCTTTGATCATCCGTAATTAATATCCGTAATATCATTTTATACAGAAAAAAAAAAAAAAAGGGTAACTGATTCGACTGAAACGCATTTGCGACATGTAAATAATGTAAATTTCAACTAATTTGTTTTGCTTTCACGCGTTCGGATTGTACTGATTCGTCTGTGAATTGCTATCCGAATCGCATTATTAATCCGACTCGACCGTACATAACCTAACCGTACACAAAATACATGTTTGTGCGTGTGTGTATGACGTGTATGTGACACGTGTGCTACGAAATAATATTATGTTCGTGTTGAGTACGGTCATGGATAGATTGCGATTGTATCGGTACTCGAGTAAGGGGTCCTCAAAGGGGGGGGGAGCAGTCACCTGTTTCTTCTTCAAATTTTTGTTATTCGTTGTTTACATCACACTAGGAAAATAAATATACGTAAATATATGTATGAAGTTCGCTTCTTGGCTCTAAGAGGCGAGAGACGTCATTGTACCGAGATCTATATAATATAGACGTGGATGGACGGGAAATGGGAAAAATACTTATATGACCGTTGTGTGCATGAATTTTACTCTGAAGAAGATATTCGATCGCGTTAAACTTTCTATATACGCACAGCAGCACTCGGCCGACGAACAACAATAATTTAATACGAATACTACGCATTGCTCTGTTACAATACCGATCGGTGCGACAAGTATTGATCCGTTTTGTTGCAAATCGAATGATTATTATTCGTACTGCTGCACTGCATTATTTCGATTGCTTCCGCGGTAAAAGATCGACAATGTTCATCGGCGTTAACCGGTTTTCGACCTATTGGTTTTTGTGCACGCGCGTGCGTGAGTTTGTGTTTCAGGGACGTGCTCGTGGAAGGAAATGTCACTTTCTCCACAAGGATTGTTCAGTTTAATCGATAAACCGAAGCTTAAGAGAAATCTATGTATAATGTTCAAAATTAATAAAACTGAGAACGTGACGATGTAGTCGTATGGCTTAATAACTATAGTCGACTGTTATATCAGCTACAGTACAAATAAATAATTAAAAATGTTATTCACGTTTGTACTTATACGCAGGCGGCAGGGACGTTTATCGCGATGAAAATTACTAAATAACCTAATTACAAAGGTATCACGTATCATAGGTACTTTTGAATTCGATACAATTGACTAAAATACGGTGTAACACTAGCGTATGTATCTACATATCTTGTTATTAATTAATTGAGTTTCGAAAACGGTATGGGTTTACTGTTGGTGTGTTTCGAGGATTTGAAGATTCTCAAACATTTCATTATTTATTATTTCATTTTTAATAACTCTTGAAGCTTTCAGAAAAATGAAAAATTTAATTACATTTTAAAATCATTTATTAAGGCAGTTTAATTTATTTTATAAAATATAGTCTTTTGTCGTCTGTAAAAACAAAGAATGCACTTTATTATCTCCATCGACACGCAGAAGAAATCGCGTGATCCGTAGATCATCATGAGACGTTCAACATAACAAATAAAAATGGTTTCGAAACGTTTCAAGGATCGGTCGCTATCGATGCACAGTATCGATACTCCTATTCGATATTCCTGACATTTTTAGATTGTTTTTTCAAACTTTCATTTTTTTTAAATTTTTTTCCCCCGTTCAACGAAATATTACGAAATATTCGACGCGCGTGTAGTTAGTTAATCTAGTTAATTAGAGATCTCGATGGCGAATTTCATAGATTGACGGTCCTAGACGACTAGACTCAACTTTTGATCCATACAAACCGTTTTTCGTTTTGTTTATTATGAAGATATAACGAGCGACATCGGAAAAAATAAAAATAAAAATAACATCAAAGAAAAATCACGGAAAAAACTTCGAAGCTCCAACAGTTATACTTCAACAAGATTGTTGTATTATAGAAATGATTAAAAAAATTTGCCACATTTGTGGATGCAAGATGCAAAAAAAAAAAATCAAATAAGCAGCTTATTTAGAAACATAATTCTTTAAGGATATTATATTAATTTTTGTTAGCACTAAAAACGTTTATTTTTCAAGCAAGGTGCTAACCAAATAGTCAGTAATTGATTGAATATCTAAAAATCTAATAAACTTTTGTTGTATATATTTTTGTACAATTAAATTTGATTATAAATAAAAAAAATGTTTATTGACACGCCGGACGCGGTTTGTTTTATTATTAAATTATATTTATTTTAACTTTCCAAGGAAAATATAAATAAAACTTTAATGTTTAGATAAAAAAAAAAAACGTATATTATTATGCCTAAAAATAAATGTACATCATTTTAAGGTCAGTTCTTCCGTTATTATTGTCCAAAAAGATACTCTATAACAGCCAATAGATTTTTTTTTTTTAATATCATTTAATATCATATCAATTTAATTATATAATTTACAATTTTTTTCGTATGCTCAATAAGAAAGTGGGTTATAATAAAACCAATACCTCCATTGGTTACATTGTATTGTTAAAAATATTTCTCAAGATAGGAAATAATGTATAATGTCTTATTAAGTTGTACACAAATGTTCATCGCTTTCCTAGAAAATTGCGATAAATGTGAAATCTGTACTATAAAAGAAATAGGTGAAGCTTGTCAGTTTTATATTGTTTTCTTTCGATGATCTTGAAAATCAGTGGACCGATTCCAACGGAATACATTATATTACAGTTACTACAGTTATAGCTATCTTTTTTTAATACTTGGAGTACCGAGTAGACGACGTTTTGTCACCATCAGAGTTCGTAACTTAATGCGTTTTCGTAATATCTAACTCGTTGTCAGGGGCGGATTTAAGGCACTGTGAACTATGCGGCCGCATAGGGCGGCAAATTTTGGAGGGCGGCAAAATTATGTTGAAAATTTATTTTGATTTTGTAAAATTAGGTACATCATTTATAAAATTGTATTTATCACTTTAAAATCTTGAAATTGTGGATTTTGTATTTGTTTATTTTTAGCAAAATAATATTTATATTTTCCCAGGAACTCGTCTACGACAACGACGATAGTATTGTATTATAGTTTATCTTATTGTTTAAGAAATGTCTCGTAATACTATAATAAGCAAAAATTGCATATTAGGTAGGTATTGAAAAAATTTATTTATTTGAGGATATTTTATTAAAGAGGTAGTAAGTTTTTTTTAGATAGGGGCGGCAAATTTAATTTGGCATAGGGGCGGAAAATTGTTAAATCCGCCCCTGCTCGTTGTGTACAATCATAAATTATAATAAAGCTTGCGAAATAACGATTAAATAAAATACAAAATGTTCCAAATATTCCGATGCATTTATTACTGTTTGTATTACACTTTGTAGAATAAAAGACACCGTGCCGCGGCATGCAGTACCTATACCTAAGGTGTAATCATTCCCGAAGATTTGTAACGCAAACAACTGCCAAATAATAATGATTGGTAAACAGTTCGGTGACCAATGAATCAAAACTAAGGTCGATTGATAGGAAAAATGTTATGATGGGGTCCAGTCAAAGGCAAACGCAGAGGGGTGTTTTGGGTGTTTAAACCCTCCCCGAAGTTATATAAAAATATTTTAGAAAACAAATACAACATTTGCTACAGTTCATATTATAAATTATTTATTTATAAACTTACAATTTAATAAGATAATTAGATATACACTATACTTATATACTATAAGTATCCAAAATAAAGAGTAATTCAGTATGAATAGTATGATATTTATGAACATTCTAGTTTTTCAAACGCCCCCCCCCCAATATTTTCCTGTGTTCGTCCTTGGGTCCAGTCGTACCATTTCAAAATAATACACTTAAAAACGTTATAATTTTTTTTAACATTTAAATCATAATGTATACGAGTGATTAGCATCGTGTACCGTTCGTTAAAATTAAATAAAATATGATTGCTTTCAATTATTACACAGTTTTGTTCGTATCGCAAAAATCAACAGACAACAGTGAATCTCCTGAAAATCCATCCTGTTACGTCAGTTCTACCGAGTAAATTCCTCGGTCAGTTTTTATTCGCCCAACTTATTTTATATTCAAAAATCATGCGCAATACTAGAATAATTTTATAACTTTCTATTAGATCGAACGATCGACGTTACAAGGTAACATCGTAGTAATATTATTACTAATATACGAGTATATAATCCGATTACCAGAGAGCGGTATGACGTCAACAAGTGGTACATCACAAAGCCGGATTACGGATAAAATAGCTATCGACAATCGGGTTGAAAATCCAAAAGTCACTAAACCGAGATTGACACGACATAATGTGCATTTAACGATACAGTATTATTGTAAACCCACGGATTTCGCGACAACGCAAACAGCGCAATTATTTTCACTATATTCCTTTACCACAATTATTGTTGAACCACTATGTTCTAACAATGTGGGAAGTTAGAAAATAGAAAAAAATTATGTGTTACTATTTATTATGTGTAATGGATAACACGAAATATATTTATTTTTCGTTAACCAACCATTGCGATTACGAGATTTATGAAGAACTAACCGAGAGATGTGTTACGGGCATACATATTTAATATCATAGTATCACGGGCATACATAATTAAAGCAATGATATAACACACATAAGTATCATGATGTTAGGAACATATGTGATTATATTATTATTATTATTATCTCTACACCAAGGTCTATGAGATTATATATAATCTCATAGACCTTGGTGTAGACATAATATTAAAAGACAAATACAAATTATGAGTAATCGGAAATGCGTGGGATCATATAAAAGATGTGACCATTATGCACAACAGATGGATAGGCACATTAGTCAAAATGTGCGTGGGATCATACCGAACATTACGATAAGACAGTATAGTCAATAAGACATACATAATATATATATATATATATATATATATATATATATATATATTAGGGTGTCCCTTATATATAGAAAAATTTTTTGTTTTAGAAAATTGTCTCGCATACCCCCTAATTGTTTTCCTTTTGGTCTTAAACTGTTGTAGATGAAATATTTTCTCTCTAGGATAAAGTTAACCCGTGCCGAATTCTATTCAAAATTGGTATATACGAACTCTAGTATTACCGTTAAAACAGACACATTTCTTGAGCACCACAATATTTTTCTTGGCCTAATTTTTTGTGCTAACGACTTACCAGATTTTTACCACGTTTTTGTGAATAATTTACAAAGATCTGGACAAAACGTGATAACACTTAAATTAATTGACTACTATTTTATTTCAGAATATAAAAAAAATCAATATTTTATTTTATTAAATGAACATTGAACATAGATTATAACAATTGGTATTTTCTCTTCAAAGTTTCTTTTTTGCAATCTGGATTTTTCGATGTTCACTAACACATCGCAACACAAACTGCTTTTGTTCTTCATCTGCTGTGAGTAGACCGTGAAAATCCTGCATTAATTTCACAGCTCTCTCCGCTGTATCGTTAACTGCTTTTAGGCATGAAACGACTTCTTTTGCTTGAATGAAATTCTTATTTGTCTCCCATGAAGATATGGGTGCCAGAAGAAATTGATCATTGAGTTCTAGGCGACTGAACAAATACTTACTCTTCAAAGATACAAAGTCATCTCTAAAGGCTCTAAAGGCTCTTCTCTAAAAAAAGAAAAAATAACGAAAATAATTAAAATAAATGTATAATATAATACTTAATAATAGTGTTAAAGTAATGATGATAAATTAATGTTAAAATCAATATTATTCAACAATAAAAACAAAATATTTTAAATGAAACGTTTTCCAATAATTTTTATTAGAACTTACCATAAAATGAACCTGTCAGTTCTTGAACGGATGGAATAAACCTGTTTCCAGACGTAACTGGTTATTCTCTACGGAAATTGTCGACCATTCTTGCTTTTGTAGCTTGATCCACTGAATCATCAAAAAGTCCTAAGGCTGTTGTTTCGTTTGTTAATTACCAAAGATGCTGGCAAAACTTTTTTGTTGCTGCTTTTGATATAATTTCATCCACAGTCTCGTAGGCCTTGATAGTTTTCAGGAATTCTAAATCCTGCTGAGGAGCTTTCATTGCAGATGTGCATTTCAGCCATGGCTTAACGTAACACATAACAATAAAACTACACACATCCAGTAGAGCTAATTTGTCTTTTTGGGGCAGACTAAACTGTGCGCTAAGTAGAACAATTTTCAACGAAGACAATGCTCTTGCCATCCATCGTGCTTGGTGCATTGGACCAGGTGGTCTTATTTTCAATGTTTTATTTTTATCTCCTCCCAAAAATATAATAGATAACTCTACTAATTCACGATAGTTATGTCTTAAGTCTTTCTTTAAAATTTCAGATCGATAATAATCGAGCAATGTATTGACTTCATACTCAGTCCAATGAACTATTACACTGTTTGTACATAATTCAAAATTACCGGGATCAATATTTTTCCAATTTTTCCTACATTTTTTGAAGAGAGGTATATCAGGACTTGAAGCAACATGTTGAATTTTAGCCTCAAATACTGTTTTCAATACAAGTTCGTAAATGTGATGACGACAACCAAAAATTAACAACTCCCTCTCTAGTTTCTGTTCCAACAACACACATGCACCATTTATTCGTCCTGTGTTGGAAGCTGTTGTGTCGCAACAAAGAATTTGAACTTTTTCTGTTAGATTCCAGTCTGCAGCTGTGTTGAATACCACATCAGCCTGATTTTTGCCACTTGAACTTTCCAATTTTGGTACTGCCAAAAGCTGCTCTGTCATACCAAATAAAACTAAAATGGGAAGACGTTCTTCTTTAGAATTTTTTACATTTATTGCTGGTAACATTTTGCCATCCCAGTGTATAGTCACCACTTTGGGAATCTCATTTTGAAAATCACGTTTGATGAATACAGCTCGTTCTTGGCGAAGTTTCGTTCTAACTCGCTGGATAGTGGACTTGTTAACCGGAAAATCATCAGTATCCAATCCCAGAGCCTCAATAGTCGCTTGAACAATGAACACTGAGTCTCTTATGCTCAATTGACACCTGTCAAGTGCTGACACCAATTTAGTGGTAATAAATTTTTTCCTGTCACGTTTTGCCTTCATTGACATTTCTGGGGATTGTTCTGGGAGTTCAAAATCATCAGAGCTGAGAGAATCACTTACGTTATAGTTAACGACTGACGAAGACATGGAAACAGTGTTGACGATTTTTTGTCTACGATTTTCTTCGGCCTCAGCCCTTTGTATTGCTCGTTTTTCTTTTTCAGTGAACTTCTTGTCAACACCACCCAAGCTACCAGGCCGGCCTGGCTCCCTTTGACGCTGTAAAAAGATTTTATCTTCTTCCAGTTTCATAAGTTCGAGAGCACTAGCGTGTGCTATATCAAAAATGTAATCTAGCTTATTCACAAAATCTTTTCTACGGTGCTCAAAGATCTCTTGAGTTTTATTTGCATTTTTTTGAAGATTTCTCCAGTCTTCGTATAATTTAACAAGTTTTTTTACACTATTGGGAAGAGCTTTCGTTGGAATTCGAGCCTTCTCCCAAAATATATTGCACTATCGAACTGCCAAATTACCACTTTCACTCAAAGATAATTTCACTTCACGCATGCTATAAAATAAAACAGCAAGCACTTGACGATTAGACGGAAGTTCAGCACCAAAAATTTGATGATTTACATCACCAACCAAAAATACTAGTTTTTTAGCACTACGTAAGTTTGACATATTTAATTGTAAATTAAACGAAAGTCGAACACGAAAATGAAACGCACCAGTACTGAATGGCTAACGAGGTATATAATATTACGACAATGATTTAATCATAGTATCAGATAAGTGAACATAGCCAGTAAAGTGGTTGATTGCGTCGCGTAATACCCAAGAAAAGTTATCGAACGGTAAAAGATACAACGATGAACGAAATAAATTCGATAAGATAGAACTAAGATAGACACGTGTCGACATCGGCTGTCTGCGCTGTACTATTATGACTAATGACCATTATTACTAAATCTATTATTTTTATTAATAATATGATAAATATTATTGGTTTAAAGAATATTAATAATTTAAAATACGAGTATATTAGTAATAATAATAATGTTGTCGTTAATAAATTAAATATTCGCATTCCGCAGAACAGAGCACCGAAAATAATTTACTTTTCAGCTAAAAATAACTGTATACAAAATCCAAATATATCATTAAAATTGATAAATATTACAGATTAACAGTGCATAACTTATTATGTTAAAAAAAAAAATTTAATGTTTAATTTCTATTATTGGTGATTTTTTTCTTTCGGATAGCCCAATTTATATATATATCAACTTTGATGACGATTCGGCACGGGTTAACTTTATTCTAGGAGGGAAATATTTCATATTCGGTAGTTTCAGACAAAACAGAAAAAAATTAGAGGGTATGGGTTCAAAAAAAATGAAGTTCAGAAATAAGGGACACCCTAATATATATATATATATATATATATATATATATATATATATATATATATATATGTATATGTATATGTATATGTATATGTATAGTTATGTACGATAGGGATAAAAACTCTATATGTGAATTCACACATCCGATGATTCAGACGGGAAAAGGCACTACTAACCACATCCTGTTACAGACATAATCGAGATTAGGAATAAGAGATTCTCACGAGATCGGGGTATATAAGGGATATTAATAAAGTTATATTTTAAAAGTCTAGAGTTCATTATTTCATATTATTTAAATTATCTAACATTGATTGAAAAGCTGTACACTTGAGGACTCTTCTCTCGTTGCACTGTCCGGTACTCCCATACCGGCACGCAACAGATGTATCAATATTTTTAGTGAATTTACTATACTACAATACAATTATCGATAATTATGGCGAAGAATAAAGAAATGTCATCATTTATCGTTTACTAGCTGACCCAGCAAACGTTGTTTTGTCATACTAATTATAGCATCTGCCCTCAACTTCGTTTGCGTAGAATTCGAATCATATATCATAAATCATTAAATCATATTGAAAGTAAAATAAAATAAAATTATATTGATTCATATATCATTAGATTTGTCGGGTCAATAGATAATTTCAGTTTCATTGATTACATTTTGATATTGTTGATAGGCATTTGAGATGTTACGAATAAATGCACAAAGAATAATCGATTACAAAGCGTTTATGCAGTGGTTACGTAAGAGTGAACCAGGAAGTATAGACAGGGAATTGTACTCTAAAATACTTCAATCCGATTGATGGCCCATCTAGTGATTTTTTTTTTGTTTTGTAATACATTATTATGCGTTATGATTATATACGTATAGATAATTATCTTAAAAATCATTATGTGCGTTCGTTTCAAACAAATCGAGAATAGATGTACTTTCTACCACTACTCAGATATGATTCAATAATTTCATTCCTAAGTATCATCCTTATAATATTATGTGTACAACTACTTCAGTTTTTTGGTTGTCCGTAAATGATTATCAATGCGACCAATGTCAATACAACATTTTAGTTTAATTACTTTTTATTAGTAAGTTTATTTCATAAGTAGGTATTTACAGTACTTTTTTATCTTAATTTATATTATTTTAGCCAAAACTACAAGTAATTTCGTCGCAAGCTAAATAATTAAAAGAAAAAACCCTGACATAAAATAAATTAATATTACATTGCTAAAATAAAAAAAAGAACCGGATGGGCTTCGCTCTGCTGTACAGTTGGGGGTGGAGTGCACCTCGTTTATAGGATATGTCATTATTACAATGGATTTGTTAAATTTGAATGCAACGATAGATATCATTGTATACGAATAACGATTCTGAACGGAGTTAATATGTTTGTCTAGGATATAATACATTGTTATTTATAAATATTGTAAAAAGTATATTTTATTTTAAAACGATAAATATATTTTTCAATTAGAATGGGTTGGCAGTTGCATACAGCGACATAGTTTGTCAGTCTAGAATATTATACATTATATTATATTTTACATGTAATTTTATGTCAATATTCGCTGTTCAAATGCTTATAAAAAAAAATTGTGCCTATGGATTTTAATAGTTTTTGAATGACAATAAGAACTACTTCTGTGGAATCTTCTATTAAATTTTCAAGTATTTTGTACGAGCCAAATTTTTTTATCACCGATTATAAAAAAAATGTCAAAAAATCGAATATTTTAAATGCCTATAAGTGGCTTAAAAATCAATATAATATTTTGAAAAAAATATGACATAAAGGAAATGCCAATCTTAACAGCTTGTAAAAATTTCAAAAATCTGCGACTTATACTTTTTGAATTATAACAAATATTTAAAATCGTTTGAGAATAAATCGCTATATTATGCAATTTCGTAAATATTTAAATTTCAAACAGTCATACAATTTTTTCCTTTAAGTCCGGTAGAAATTTTTTTAAAGATTTTTGAATAGTAGCTTATAGATAACCTAATGTTAAAATGTTGAATCTTAAGTATGAACAGAAAATATTTTATGAATTTTTATCTACAAAATAACTTATCGTGAAATCTTAAATTATCGTGATTTTTACACATTTTATACAAATTTGAGCATTAAGGGCTTATAAAAAAAATTTGAGTAAACCGATCACCGATATTTTTTAGTTACGATAAGTTCAACTTATTATAAACCTTGTATTAAATTTTCAAGAGTTTTCGGTCAACCAATTAAATTTAAATTGTTTATAAATAAGTCAAAATATGTCAAAATACTTTGAAAACTTAACCATGTCTAGAGAACGCCAATATAAAGATTTGGTGAATATTTCAAGTTGTTGCGATTTTTTGTTTTTGAGTAAGAGCATTTAAAAAAAATGTAATTTGTAAAAACGTGATTTTGCTTAAAATTTCCCGTTTTTTCGTAATTTTTTTATCGTTTTTTTCGATTTTTTTAAAAAGTATTGAAAAAGTTGTATTTTTGATTTGCCAAAGTACCATCTACATTCACTTTCCTTTCAGAAAAGTTGCTGTTTATGCATTTTTACCGCCAAAAAAGTTGTCGTGAGACACAAAAAATAAATAAAAAAAAAATTAAAATAAAAATTAAAAAAAATAAATAAAAAAATCCATCACTCCGTTCAGAATCTAAAATATATAAATTACCACAATTATCTCACGGGGATAAAACGTATTATGCCTCAGACAACTATAAAATTTAATAGTCAATGAAAAATTGCTATCGTATGCAAAATGAGTTATTAGGAACAAAACTAATTAACCTTTTGTCATAATTACCTCACATTATCGATATTTTAAAAAAAAATTAACTCAATAGCTTATTTACGATTTTGATTAATAAAAATTATTAATAATATCTTATGAATATATTTTTTATAATGGATCTATATATTTAACGTAAATCATATTTATAATTATATTTATAAATTAATAATATTTTATTACGTTTTTATGACCAAGAAAAAAAAAAATTAAAAAAAAAAAAATACATAAAAAAAAATATCTTGAATGTCAATATAGTTTTTAAGTTATCATTAAAATTCGACCACTTTATTATAGTTTTTTTTTTTTCAAAATTTTTATACTATTTGTATTGACTCTAGGTCTCCACTCGAGCTTCATATCAGTAAGGCTCAGTATTCTTCATGAAATAAAATATAAATATATGCATGTACGGGCTTGGAAGGATTGTAATACTATTAAACGTATTTCCAGAACAAAATAACGATTAATCATATCTACGTCGTTTAGACTTAGACTTAAGACTTAAGTTATTACAACATGGTGGACGGCCAGCCGTTAGGATGTTGAACATTTAAAAGAATAAAATGCATGCAGTTTTAGATAGCGAATTTTACCGCTCTTATTTCCAATACTTGACGTAATAACATAATACAGTGAAACCTCCCTTTATGGAAACCTCTGAATATCGGTCATCTCTAAATAATTGACGTTTTTTTGGGAACGGAAACATTTTCACTACTTTTCTATAATAAAACATCTAAACATTCTAATGATAATTTTAATTTTTGTAATTGATAAATTTCATCGTAAATTAAGAATGCTAAGAGTGATTTAATGAAGAAATTTTTAAATTTTTTCTATCTTCAAAACCTGGGTTTAATCAATATTATTTTCAATTTAAAAATCAATACTTGTAAGATATTGTTTGCAAATTTCTCACGTGAATCGATATATGTCGTCGATTTTGGGTTTTTCGCCCGTTTTTCACGTCTGAGTTGCCACGAACAGAAATTTATGAGAAAATGATGAAGAAAATGTGATGTGATATGTCGATTTGTGTGAGAACTCTGCTAGATAAAATATGTAAGAAATTTGTTTGTTGTTATTTCACATGTCTGATTAATTAACACGGTTTTTATTGAATTTCTAAAAAATGTTGTTTAATTGTGATTATTTTACAATAAAAACCGTATTAATTAATCAAATATGTGAAATAAGATCAAATACATTTCAACTACGTTTATCTCGCAGAGTTCTCATAAAAATCGATATGTCACACTACATATTTTTATCTTGGCAACTTGAGCGTGAAAAACGCACTACAAGCCCAACATCGATGTCACATATCGATTCCAAAACCCATGTTTTGAAAACGGAAAAAAAAATTTCAAAAGATTCTTTATTTGATCACTCCAGAGAGTATAATAGTTTCTTGCATATATAATATATATTATATTTGATTTGCGTGTAAAAAAAAAAAAAAAAAAAAAATAAACACCCTAATTTAATTTATAGTTCTACTTTTGTAAAAAAATAAATAATTCCCTCTAAATAGTGAACAAAATTTCAGCGACCGATAGCGTTCGGTACTCAGAGGTTTCTTTGTACATCATAACAATCGTTAACCAGTAACGACGTGCACTTGCTTACCGGATTTTCCAACAGCTCCTGGAACCGAAGGTTTATGTCCTTGCCCCGCTTCGGTCTGATCAACAGGAAAATGGTCTTCAGGCCCGGGCACGACCTGAGCAGTTTCTCGATCAGCGCTTTGCCCACGAACCCCGTGCCGCCGGTGACGAACACCGACGCCCCGTCGTAGAAGTTTACGATGCCGCTGCCGGCCGCGGTGCTCGACGCGTTCCAGTCCTGGCAAGCGAAGTCGTTGTTGTTGTCGGCCATGGTCGTCTCGAGTGAGGTCGGTCGGTGAGTCGTCTGCGCGCGTGTACAGTCGCTGTCGTCCGAGACGCCTTGGTGCCGCGGCGGTGGTTCGCGACCAAATGGCTACGAGATCCGTCTGCCTTGTCACTGCGGTGCAACAGGTATCCGCGTCAAGCACTTACTGTTACGTGATTCGACATGACGCACACGGCAACTGCAAGCACAAATATTATTCGGTTAAACGATCAAACGTGCGTACGCGAACCCCTTGACTTGTGTCGTTCCCAACGGTACCGGAGAAAACTAATTCAATATTTGAAATGTTGACGCGCGTCATAATATTTACGATTCGGTAACAATCAACAGAACTCGTAAGGCAAATAATCTCGGGAATAGGATTCACATCGTCCGTGCGTTGGTGGTTTGTAAATATTATTATTCATTCGTCGATGAAATCGAATATCTAACCGCGACCGTCTTATCAATATTTACATGCTGTATACGGTCGCCTTGGGGGAAACGTTATGCTAGCAGAAAACATAACTCACAGTTTTGCCGTTTAAAATGTTTGATCAAAGTCTAAAATATAGACCGCGGAAAAATATGACCATAGTAACACGATATTATCTAATCCGAAACGTAATCGAATAAAAAATGCACATCACCATTAATATATGTTATCCTTTTTTAGTGCGAGAAAGTAAACATTGGACAGTACCCAAAAATAAATAGTTAAACACACGTACTATCGTAAAAAGATAATTTTTTGATTTAAATGCTTCACGCGTGTTACCATTCCTGAAACAATCCAAGATTATAGAAATTTTATGATCCGAATTTAAAGATCGATACGCACTATTCACCGTACGATTATTTCTGACTGATTTCCGCGTGCGACAAACAACGAAATCACTATGGTCGCAGTTCGAGCGGAATTTATTGGGAACTTTTTCTACAGTTCACAGGATTTCTCTCGCATACGGAAAACCTTCGGGTGAGAACTGTGCGTAATATGATGATACGCATTAGTGCAGACTGCGTTCGTTGGTAATATACATATTTATATATGCAATGTTGTGTACCGGTAAATTTGAGAAATTTCTTAGTTATAGAACCATTAGGAAAATCATATTTTACATTTTCTTACAGTTTAAGAATATTTTTAAGTATTATTGCGAAATTCTCCATTTGCAACAATTTTTAAAACTTGTTCAAAAAAATTATGAACAATTGTAATATTGCAGGAAGATTAGTAGGTTTATTTTAGAAATATTTTCCCTGTTTAAGTTGAAAAATAATAAAAAATTCAGTTTTCCATTTAAGAATAAAAATCCAAACCTATTTAATCATATTCAAGTGAAGCAGAGAAAAACTGTACTGTTTTAGTAAAAATGTAATTCAGTACATTGTTTAAAGTCTTAAAGAAATTTAAAAATTCCTTATATTTGTATTGTTATTTGATCCAAAATGAAATAATTACCTTATATACAAAAATAATAATATAATATTATATATATATATATATAGAATGTCTTATTGAATGGAAAAAATAGTCATGATGATAAGAATCAGAAAAAGCGTGTCGAATGATCGCCTCTTCAGACGTGATGTCGTTGCTACGTATAGATACGCGTTTGATTGTATTATATTTTTCGTTTAACACTAAAAAAACGCTTTGTATTTTCTTTTTGACTATTCGCGTGAAAAATATTAAATCAAAAAATAAACAACAACCGTTAATCGGTGATATTGCAGACAATAAAAGACTATGTAGCACAATTCAAAAATAATTTATTAAATATAATACGTCGAAACACGCATTGTTATTGACCCACAGAAAGAAAGTATACTTTAGATAGCAGATCGGTCAATATAAAAAACGAAATGGGTATAATACGATAAGAGAGGTATTTGCATTTGAATAAATCGAACTATTTCGTTTATTGCGATGTCAAACGGATGACATGATATAACATTTTACATTTCGTCCGCAATACCGTGTAAACGAAAAATATTTAAACAACCCATTTTAGATAATATACATGTATGCAGGGCCGGCGCTAGCAAATATTGATAGGGAAGGAATGGGTTATAAATATACAAATTGGCCGACTACTTTCTAAAACAAAATTCTATAATACTTATATTACTTAATTGGTTGATGATTGCTGACCATGTAAATAGGTCATTCGTAGTTTGGGAGATATTGCATCCCTCAACCCCTAACGTCGGCCGTGTATGTATGTAAATTTATATGTATTACCATAGAAACGCTGTTAATACGATTTGTAATATAATCCAACTGTGTCGAGGAATAATTTTTATATGTAAATTATTTAAATTCAATTTTTAACTGCATAAGATCCGTTTTGAGTTTGGATGCTATCGTAATATAGTGTTACGAGACTATTAACAGGATTAATTAAGACTGCGCGTATCGAATAAATGTAATCGTTTTGACCAACTTTGTCGAAGATTAACCATAAACACGTTTCTATATAAACTACGAACGGGTTCCAACACATATCTACCATATAACTCATCGTATTGTGCGCGAGATACCGATGAAAATATTATTAACAATGCAATAGCTGTATAGACAATATGGGCAATTATTAATTATAAGCAGGGCTCGGAACTTTATGCGCTAAAAAACCATGAAATATGTGCATACGTATGCACTAAAAAAAACCAAAATATGCGGTATAATATGCATTTATTATTTTATAAAATATGTATTTAAAAGCATATTTAATAATTATAGAAACAAAAATTTTTTTTTATTTTATTTGTATTTTTCTTTTGATAATGAAGCTGTTCTATACTGGATCTATTCTCAGAGTCCTAAATTTAAAAAAAATAGAATTTATCAAATACAGCTAGTATTAAATCATGTTAGGTATTCATTGTTATATTTACCTGAATTACACTGAATGATAAGATGCTTTCTTATGTTTTCAAGTTTAAATGATCGTCTGTTGTGGCTCAGAATGTTTTTGTAAACAGAAAATGATCTTTCGACATCCACTGACGTAATTGGTGTGTACTTGTAGAAAATAAGGTCATTTGTTGTCAGATCTTCGGGAAGACCATCCATGGTGGAGATAGATCCACTAAGTATTGACGAGATTTGTTTTAATGTTTTTAAACCGATATTTTTAGACAAAACATTTTCCATTTTTTCATAGACTTTTTTCCCTGGTTCACCTTGAACGGATTTTAATTGTGTTTGAACATTGTCCACGATACTCAACGATTCAGCTAAAGGCATGTTTTTTGTCTGCAGTTTCAAAATTGATTCAGAAAGAACTTTAAAATTTGAAGTAATATACACCAAATTATTTTGAACGTGTTCTTTTACCAATTTTTTTTTTGAAACTTTAATACTTAAAGCATCATTGGAGTCCAACATATTAACAACATTACGAATTTTTTCGTAATATTTACAATAATAAAGTGCAGCATTGATCCAGGTACCCCATCGGGTTATGATTGGTTCTGGAGGTAAAGGGATATCCGGTGCGTAATTTTTTAAAATTTGTATGCGTGATGGTGCTTTTTTAAAAATTTTTTTTACATTAGCTACAATATTATCAACAGTACCAAATTGATTTCGTACTTCCTCCGAAACTCTATGGAGGCCATGAGCAGCACAAGTCACATGTACCATTTTAGAGTAGAGTGCATTCAGAGATTTTCCACACTTTACCATATACGGCGCAGCGTCAGACAAAAATAATAAAACGTCGTCGTGTCTTATCCCATCAGGCCATAAAATGCTTAAAGATTTGTCAAAAAGTTTACAAACTGTAGAGTGATTGGTCTTTTCCAGTGCTTCAGTATTCAGTAAAAAAATTGGACCAGCAGTATCCTCTTCTAAAGTCCCTATTATTACATTAGCTATATACCGACCTTCTGCGTCTGTTGTTTCATCAAGTGACACCCAAATTTTTCGGTCAAAAACACGTTGCCTAATTTTTTCCATCATTTCGTTGTATCAGTCGTCTAAATAGAATTTTCGAAGTACTGATTCTGTGGGGACATCTTTTCCAGAATAAACTTCCAAAAATGTCCGAAACTCTATATTTGATAGTTTATTTAGTGGTATATTAGCCGAGACCATAGCTTTGCATAAATCCAGGTTGAACTTCGATTTTTTAGACGGTAAATCATTAGTTAATAGTTGTTGGCACTTGGTCTCTTTTTGATTTTCTTTACGTTTAACAGAACTCAAATGTTTTTCTGTTTTCAAGTGCTGTATTACGCTGGATCTTCTTTCCGAATCGACTTTCGTTTCGCAATATTTGCAAAATAATACCCTAGTGTCAATACTAAAAACATTTTTACCGAACTCAGACACGAAAGTATTTAAACGACTGCTTAAATTTTTTTTTGCTTTAGGCATTTTAACTTTTGTCTGACAAATATTAAAATCAGAATATTACGTGGCACATAAGCGGTAATCGAGCACGGTAAGCGAACAATACGAACTACGAACACACTAATTTATTAAATTAACAGACCACCGTTATCGAATATGTTTTCGACACACGATCAAACACATACTAACACACACCACGAATATACAATATGCCAATATCATTGCCCATTGGTATATGGGCATTTTGTTTAATTTTATCTAATGAGCGACTTCAATATAAATTAAAACCTGGGCGATCATTACGGTAAGAGTAACAGCCAATTCTTATTTCTTAGTAAAAACACTATAAACCATGCGGGCGAGCGTCGCCGACAGTAATAGTGACAGCTATTGGTAAAAATAAATATTTTATTCTTGAAAACATTTTAATTAAATACGACGATTATAAACGTTTACACAATATTTCAACTATTACTCGGTATAGTATACTTCAAAATATAGACTAGGAAACCGTGTGCGGCGGCTATTTATTTTTAAATTATTTAATTTACAATATTCAATTATCAAAAACTTGTTTGTTGTTGATTTCTTATAAATTTTTACCAAAAATGCATTTATATACTCAAAATCTTTAAATATGCATAATCATATAAATTTGGTAAAATATGCAAAAATATGCAACATCAACTTTTGTATTTCAACTGTATGGTTCATGAAACGAATTTGTATCGAATCAGATTTGAAATATGCACCTTCCTGAGAAAGATGCAAATGCATAAAGTTCCGAGCCCTGATTATAAGACATAGTGTCGTCGTATCATATTATCAATATTTCTGAAAAACATATGCTAACGAGTACCAAAGAACTTATGACGTCAATAAAGCCATAAAAAAAAAAGTCCAATCCAGCACTCGTTTTAGGTCCTGGAAATTTCCCTTTGCGGAACCGTTTGTAAAAGTTTAAGCCAAGACACATGTATTATACCATAGGCTATGTAAATTGTTCGAATTTTCAATAGGTACCGTATTATTATCTTCGTGACGTCGAACCATTTGCGTTTCGCCACGTGTGTGGCAGCCATCACGAGGAAAATTTAGTCGGGGGAAACAAAAATTAAAGGCATTTCCGTGCGGTCGAACAGTATATCTGCTTATCACGATATCCGTTTTTCTATCGTTCACGAGCACCAGTGGTGCACGTGTGCACAGCTATTACAGGTATACACTTGGGCGTGTATCGTCATTTCACGCACCCGCCTCGTAACACACGACTGAATTAAACAGATAATCACGTACTGCCGTTATAAACACTGTGATGCACATAGAAAAAAAAAAAATGCCGCTGTTGTCGTAATACGTGCGTAAGCACCCGAAGACGATAACAAGCAATAGTGCGCGTATAATAGTAATAATAGAATGACGACGAATGGACGGTAAAAAAATTATCGCGTGTCCCTTCGGCATGAACATCACATGTGACGCTTATAGGTACACTTGTGAATTGTTCAGTTGCAGTTCTCGTCAGAGGCGACTTTAATTCTTTTCTCGGGGGAGGGGGAGGGCGATATAATTTGGTATGTGTGTTTATAGGTATACAGAGTGTAACAGGTTTATATGACTAATGAAATATTGTCTTTTCTATTCAAATTTTTTAAAGTTTTTTTTTTTTTTTTTCGTAATGATTTCTAGAGCTTTGCACTATAATTTTGATATTATATGTTTCATTTTATTGTTTTACAACTAAAAATAAATAATTTAAATTCTATATTAATTATTTTTCTAATAACCCAAGACAGCTATTTTATAAATAAGTATTTAAAAATAATTTTGGTATTTAAAACTTTTAATTTGATTGTCATTAATTTTTAAAAAAATTTCAAAGTGTGTTAAAATTAAAATGTAAAGGTTAAACGAAGATAAGAGAGAGAAATCAAATTGCGGTATTTTTGACCAAAACGTGATCAATATTATTACTTTTAATAATAAAACTATCATTGCCGGACTGATTATAGAGGTAGAAAAAATGTTTGGGTTTTTTTTTCTCTAAAATATCAGTTTTAGTTCATACATAGATATATGGTTTATATCTTTTTTATAATTTAATTAATGAGTTGGACATGATACACGTGTATAAGAAATGTACACCTATAAGGAAGTAACTTTCAGTACTTAACAGTTTTAATTTTTTTTTATACATAAAATTATAAGTTAATAGAATATAAAATAATATAATAATAATAACAATAATATATAATATGTATATAAATATATATTATAAATAAGAGATATGGATGTTATACCATTTAGGTAGACATGGATGGGTGATTGATTCGAAACTACGATGATTTGAAGCTCAATTTTTTAAATATCGCAGCTCCACTGCACCGTACGTTTCGTTTCACCGGAAAACTCGTTCGCACGTGTGCAGCAACGCGAATGGCAGTGCTTGAGTAACTAACTTGACCGTATTCTAAAAATACGGGAGCAGTCATATACTCGTATACGAAAAAAAATATAGAAAAAATAAACTGTAATAACTAGAAAAAAATTAAGGGCGATTAGAGAAATTGAAGTATAATGTCCACGGTGTACACTAATTTATTTTCTCGACGGTGTACTACACTTCAACAGGCAAATATCCGTCAATGTCACTCCTATCCTATTTGCTGTACTACCAACGACGTTCCGTACCGACTTTATATTTTATTCTTTATGGTTTATAAATAGTTTTCATGGAAACATCCGCTCTGTCTATGGCAGACTTTACAGTAGCAATCAGTGCGGTCAAAATTCAGACAGCAGTCCATTTGTACTATGATCAATAATAAGATAATCCGACAATCGGGAAATATTGCACTTATAGAATGGTATGAAAACTGTATAAATCGAACATTTTCGACATAAAATTATTAGTAATGTGAGCATTTTTATTTTTCGATCATTTCACGTCACTTCATGTAGGTCGTCTAACGAAAGTCAACATTACAACGAAATGTTCCACAACAATATTGGGTGCACATTATTCTATTATGCGAAGGTAAATGTTAATTCCAATATCTTCGTCCCTCAAAAAAAAATTTTATGAAGCATTATAAAATAACATTTGAAACATTTAAATTCTCTCTTTTGGAAATAAATATGTAAGAATTGAAAAAATAATATTTTAATATAGAACATTTTTAAGTGTAGGTGAATTTTATGTTTAGTCTTTTTTTATTTTTTCATTTATTTATCGAGCACAATGTTGTTTAAACTTATTTTTTCACGTACCACTCGTAACACGATGTCATACATTGCTATTAACACATTTGTATTTACTACAAGGGCTGAAAAAACTGTTATTGTGATTTCACATCAAACACATTTTCCATGGAAAATATGACTTAAATACACTATATAAAACACTATATACAACGTTTGTCAAATAAATGATAAAGTAATCTCGTACAAAACTATAATAAGTTTAACATACGTCTGACAGGAAAGCGATTAATAAAAATTGAAAGAAGAAAAGGAAATAAGATTTTTTTCAATTCTTTCCATTTTTTGGCTGTGCCGATTTTTTTAATTTGTTTTTCTCGAAAATAGCTTTGTGATCAGAACGATTGTTTACGGTTTTTTTTTTGTATCTCTATTTGATAATATAACCCATTGGTAGTTGTATTAAATAATGATACTGCAATATATAATTGTTAAAATACTATTATTATACTGACCGTCGATGCAGTTATGATCGTTTTTATTATACCTGATGCTCATGGTTGGTTCTCGCATAATAAGTTGGAAGTGCCGATGGTGCGAAGTATATTAGGTAGATTAAAGACAACGTTTGTTTTAAACGAGTTGTGGAGATATTTCTTCCGAACTTGCACGTACGGCGATGTTAAACAACAGTGGTCGGAATAACGCGTCGAGGATCATCGAATTCTTTATTTTGCACAGAACTATACCCAGTTAATAAATTGCTTTATTTGATAGTCATAAGTTGCACTATTATCGTTAACTGTGAGACGTACGCACGTGCATCTGTTATATCACGAGTGAGCACAGTGGCGTAATTATAGATGGATTATATGGGGATATATCCCTCTTCAGAGCCTTTTCTTAAAAAAAATAATCATAATTAAATCCCCGTAAGCACTTGATTCTAAATGATTTTAAGTTTTTAATTTTATTTTAAGAAATAAGGATTTATGGACATAAATCTTTTAAAGATAAAACTAATAAAAGCTTACAATTAACGGCTATATTTAATTTCTTATCATTATTAACCGTGTAAATCATTGAGTATTCTATTGGCTAAATCATACGTATGCGTTGATAGAGATACAAAATACTATTTTAAATATGATTTATTCTGTAGTATAAGGTCAGTTTTTGAACAATTTTACTAATCTTGAGCAACACCAACTAATGTATATTATCAGCTATTTAATAACAGCAATACAAGCTAAGATTATTGTTATAATTATTGTTTTTAAATTGTAATTCTCTTAAATAACTGATACCTAATAGTCCTAATAAAATATTTTATTAAATTAAAGATTAAATGGCAGTCAAATGCCTATCTTTCATTTTTTAAAAAAAAAAAATTAAAGAAACTGGTCAAGTCGCTTAAGAACACAGTTTGTCAAAATGTCATTCAGACGAATACCAATCTAGCGAATTGGCAAGAAAGTTTAACTGTTTTTTGAAATAATTAAAATTTTCATATATTTATGCATTTTTAATTTTTATGTATTCATTATAAACTATCCATGTCCATTTGTAAGTACATAGTTAATAGTAAATAGTGAATATTGTGATCTATGACACTAAATGACTAAAAGGAGGTGTAGGGGGCATAGCTCACCACTATAACGATAAAATATAAACTTATATCCCGCCCTAGAACCAATTCTTAATTACGCCACTGAGTGAGCACATATTCAAGGAGACAGCGACGTAGCCAGGATTTTATTTCGGGGGGGGGGGGGGGGTCAAGTAAAAAAAAAATAATAATTATAGGTAATTTTAACTATTCTTATTAATCAATCAAAAATTAAATTCATAATGACCAACAGAATGCTATATTATGTAAATATTGTTTCTATTGGTTCTATCGTCTATGTATATATATATATCTACCTCATACCCAGTTATACGTATACTAGTACCTATATATATATATATTTATGTGTGTGCTAACCGTATTATTTTGTAGTTTTGTCCATAACATATTATAATTAATTATTAGGTTTACCAGTACAAAAAAAAGCATTATAAAAACACTAGCATTTTCGTTCCACTCAGATTCTAAAAAAAATTTCGTCGATGACATTTCGGGGGGGGGGGGATCCAGACCCCATGGACCCCCCCTCTGGCTACGTCCCTGCAAGGAGATACAAGGGCGCAGGTTCGTCTGGAAAAGTTAATTGTACCCTTCCACTCCGGTGAACAAAGATTAAATAAACCGAAAACCTATTTAGCGATTATAAAGCGCTTGTGTTCTTTGAATATAATCTCGTCATTTATTATCATTAGAGCTCATAGCATTACATATTTTTTTTAAAGGTCTTAGAAGTACCTATGCGAGCTAAAAATTTGTTTCAGATAACTAAGAAGCTAAATAAGAAATTTCATATTGCAAATTTTTGCATATTTCGAAGCATAAAAGCTATTTTGATATTTTTGTATATTGCCGAATTATTTTTGTATATTTAGAAATTAACTATTTACTATTTTTCTTTTTTTAAGATATTTTTTCATTTCCGTAGCCTTTCAAACATTTTTTCTTAATAAAAACAAGTAATTATAGTAGTATTAATTATTTACATTAATAATTAATTCATGTTGGTTAACTAATTCTTCTTCTTATAGTATAAGTTTATTATTTATTTATGTTATATAGTGACGTGATCAATAAGCAATCAAGATAAATTTTTTTAATGTTAAGAGGGAATTTTTCTTTATTCATAATACATTTTTTTTTCACGTATTTTAGTATTTTTAGTGCACGTTTAAGCGTTTATATAAATGTTTTCAAAAACATATAATAGCGCTTATAACAACCTTTTATAGAGCTGTAAGTTATGAACCCTACTCATCATACTGGCGTTAAAATAGTAATTAAAAATTTGATTTTTTTTATAACCTCTTAAAGATAAGTCAATATGGAAATTAATAAACTTTAGCTAGTCATGTCAACATAATTAATTATGCAGGTAATAGTTATTGCATATACTGCTAGTATAAAAAAGAATTTTAATTAAACTTGAGATATAAAGAACATATATAAGTTTTTTTTTGTAACATTTTACATAGCCGTTACCTGGTTAACATGGTAAGTGATCGTGCTACTTTTGAATTTTAATTATAATTAAATGTATTTATTTATTCATTTATTGCGCGTTGCAGTGCGTATATGTAAATATGCTTCGTATTACTTTCGTTTCAAGTGCCATAAAAAAAAAAAAAATTGCATCATACTAGTATATTAGTATACGAGTCATATTTGAACTTGACAGAATATTTGTATACGATGACCGTGATTATTTATACTACTCGAGTATTCTATAAGTACTTACTTTATGAATTGTACAATAATGTAGTCAAATCAAAACTACCTTTGATTTTTAAACCACTTTATATCTTTATATTTTTTAACCATTCACCGCACCTTCGGACCTGAACTTTCGTGTCTCAGGCGGTTTGCACAATCACGTGCAAATTTGATTCACACTTGTCTTGTCCTCCGCACGTATAAAACAAACTTAAGACATCATACGTGCGCGTACGCGTTATATTATCCATCAAAGAAAGAAAAAATGTTAAACAAATCTATACCATATTTTGTACCAGTAACCCGTTACAAACGTGGACTGACATGGAATAGTTTTCGTCCCGTGTGCCGTAATTTTGTTGAACTGCCGTCTCGCGCAGTGAGCCGAAACGGTGATGACGCGAAACATTAAATTTCGTCTACAAAGACGTGAGGACGGGGGTGCTAGTTGTACCTCGGAACTCCTCAAAATATTGTAAATGTACCCTACAGTTTAAGCCTAAGAGTGAGGTGCCCGAATTTTAAACTGATGTATCTCGAATTAAATGTAATTTATTCTAAAATATTTTATTATAATGGCACCTAAATGATGTTTCGTAATAGAAAAAAATAAAATAGAACTTTCTAAACGTTCACGTAAAAAAGTGTTATAACAACTTAACAACTAGAATTTACTACAAGAGGATAAATCATTAGTAAATGAAGCTATCTGAGAAAAGTATACGAGATTCGAGGAAAACGTATTCATTGGGATTAACAAACCACAATATTAAAAAAAAAAAATTTAGTAATGTTTAATTATTTATACATTATAGTTTATTAAATATACTTACACGTTTTGTTGAGATAGAGCCCAAAAGTATTAAAGGCACCCCCAAAAATACAGGTATGCGCACGCCAATGTTCATGCACAGTAAACGAATATTAAAATGACAATGCTGTGCAGTCGATAAAAATATTATCGTTGTCGGGCAAAGTCGTTTCGGTCGATCACTTTTGTATTAGGCAAATGGTCTGACGGGAAGGCGGTGCGGGGAACGTTTTGTGTCGGACATGTTTCCGAGTCGGAAAAACTTTCAACAATACTTCGAGTTCAAATTTTCCGTCCTATCGGTAATGCGTCCGGGACGGGGAATTCACTGCGGTACGTGATATTTTCCACGCAAACTTCACCGTGCACTATTATTATTATTATAACTATTATTATTATTATTATTATTATTATTATTATTATTATTGTTTTTATCATTACTATTATTGTTAACTATTTCGCAGCAGCGCAACAACAGCAAAAGGGATTAGCTCGTCGTTGGCTTTTACATCACTAGCTGCCGTATCAATACAATTATCATGCGTTCTGTAGACTTACATACAGTGTTTGTTCGATCACATGCGTTTTGATCAGGAAAAGAAAGCTTACAAGAAAAACAACGGCAGTATCACTTGTGTTGCTTTAGCGCGTTCGGATGTCGAACGTTAACAATACATCACGCAATGATGATGACACAGCCGGTGACAACGGTAGATTGGTAGGTAACGATGCACTCCGCGTGCCCTGGATCGTTGATCGAAAACTGGACAATGGACAATGCGAACGCCCCTGCGTCGGAAATGTCATTACATTACCGCGCGAAATCTCAGACACTTTGTGTTGTGAACAGGGTGATTTACGTTTCGCGATCATTTTATCTAAATAGATATTTATTTGTTTCAGAAAAAAAAAATTCGAAATCACGTAATCACGGACGTAATCATGTCCGCAGCATATCCGCAGCTGTTAATTATTCGTAAATTTATATACGTTTAAAGTTTTTACGAGCGGGACGGAGTAATCAACGTTTTGCGGTGTATCCGGATCGGTCCATTTCATTTCAATTCGATAATATTATAGTGTAATATATACTATTATTTAGTATTATCATATAATTTTTGCGGATCGATAGTGTTAGTAGAATATTAATTGTCGGATCGTCATGGATCTGTAACACAAGCGCAAACTTTTCGATAACTCGAAATTCTATTGACCACATTTGCGTCCTGTAGTCCAATGATCTATATTCATATGGCCAACATGAATTATCGATAACTGTTGTTCGTCTGCAGTCCTAGGTCTTGGCCGTACGTGTTTGTAAAAAAGTAATCACTTCAAAATTAAATAAGTTATTATACCGACAAAAATGTAACGTGATTTATTTTTTTAACAATGTCGTGATTCCAGATCTCATGAAATATTTATTTCATAAAAAACGCATCGAGGAAATGGACGTCGGAGAAAATCATTCTGTATATATAATGCAATATAAAAAAATCTTTATTACAGATACGTCGTCTACATTCATCGCCCCAGAGGCAATGAAGCGATTGACGTCCGTTCACGTTCAACAATAATATTATTGTCCGCGCGTGTACTACGGGTTAGTTTCCCGTTTCGTCTATATATCGCATTATCATACAGCACCGTCGACAAGGCTACGATTTTCTTTCCTTTTCCTTTTCCTTTTTTTTTTTTTTTCAGTAATTCTCCGAGATAGATACGTGCGAAAATCGCCAGTCAACTCGATAGCACGACAGCACTGTACGCAATAACAACTTATTTGTACAAATATAAAACTCCGTTTGAAAATTTATCCTTTTTGTTTATTTTTATTTTACATTCCATTGATTTGCATTATTACTGTACATCTAGCGTCATGTGTTTTCGGATCGTTTTCTCATGTTGTTATTTTCTTCTTCTCCGATCATTATCGTTTTTGTTTTACTCTCATTCAAATCCCTGAGAAATATGAAGGATATCGCAGGTGGTTAGGCATTGACGTGAACACGGGATTAGAGAGACATTCGTGTCATAAAACTTGCTTGAGAGACCGCCTAAATTCAATCGCTTCATCAATTAATATCAGATTAACATTTTTTTTCTCTATCTCTCTCTCTCTCTCGTACAGTTGTGTGATTACTCAAGCACGGGAAACCTCAGCTCCAAAAAAAAAAATAAATAATTAAGGCTGTCTGAGTGAAATGTTTTCGCTGCGCCTCGCAGCGCATTCACAATCGCCAACCGTTTTCGAACAGAATATGTTAGCACGAAAATTTGCTCTCCGAACGATGTGCTGACCGTGAAATATTACAATCGGACGCGTTAAAAAATAACACTATTGCGAACAATCATTGCCCGGCTCGTATTGTCAACGGTTACGCATATACGATTGTACAATACAATATGCTGTATGGAATATGACGAAACCGTTGGAAAAAAACTGTACCTATATGTATTTTACATACTCGAACACTTGCTGCACTCGTATTCAACGTTCGCACAGCATTGTGTGCGTTGTGAGTGCACAAAAGCGCGAACGTCCATTATGATTGATTGATTTTTTAAATATCGCACAATCGAACCCCCTCCTGTGTTGTACGTGTATAGGATTACACTTCTGCGATGTTGACGATCTCATACCATTATGTATATCGTATTACATTTTTAAATAAAAACGTGTGCCCGTGCGTAGCGTACATTATACCATTGCAATTGGCGGCCGCACTGCAGCGCACAAGAAGTTCGCGGGCGTTCAATCAAATGCCATCAATGAGTCGTTATAATAATTACGTATATATGCTGTAACAGTGCAGAATGACAAGGAATTAAAAATTAGCCAGGCCATTCAGATTCTGAAACGATTTGTCATATTATAATGCTATTATATTGTTCGTACAATTTCATTGTTGGCCGTAAGACAATGTCGATCGTTTCTGTAGATAAATGTAGTTATCGATTCTTCGGAAACAAAAAAACCTTTGAATTGTAAATTTACTATATCCCAATGAGAATACACTGTACGAGTATAATGCGATTTTTTAAATCATTTTTCCAATCTATTAATGCACAAAAAAATTAAGCCCTCTTAAACGACTAGTGTTTATTCAAAAATTATAATAATAATGATATTTGCTGCAATTGATTTTTTATACATGATTGGTCTTCTTTTTTTTTTAAAAAAAATATTGCTGTCATTACTTTTATTTATTCTCGCTTATTAATTTATGCGCATATATTAATCCAAAACTTTTGACAGCCTACTGTGGAACCCTTTAATGGAAATATGATCTGAATTCTGAAATCTGATTCTGAATATGAAATAATGATAATACGATATTATTATTATATTATCATAACTTTACAATTATTAAAGGTTTGTAAACTTGTTTTATCGAATTCCAAAGATGCACAGCGAAAGCCGTCTGAGAAGAAAACACATGGGACCAAATAATCAGTTTGAGACTTAATGAACTTTCGGTTTATCCGGTGCAACGTTTACATTATAAATCAAGACGGGATTGAAATTAAACGTTTACCAAAGATATAGATTTTGTACTGTCTAGGTCCCGTTTTAGACACGTTTCACTGCAATGCGCATGATAAGGGAAACATATTTTCATTAAACTACTCGTTTACTTATGACACGTTGTTAATATAACCATTTGCCATTCGGTATACTCGAACAAATCGCAAAATATCCTGTATTCGACTCTTTCCAGTGAAATATACTGAAACCTGTATCACAGGCGGAAATGTCTTGTATGAATCCGTGGTATAATGTTAATCATCGATTAAGCGTCGAGGGGTCAAACCTAATCCAACCAAACCGCACACGGAATATCGACGCTTTCAATCCGAATTATTATAATACAATGGTTTGTACAACGCGGTGACACCGCCATGACTTTGGCAATAAAAACGTGATGCCGAAAGGACCGCGACTCGTAGAAACGAATATCAACCATCGGTGGTGGCGCATAAATTATTATTATTATTGTTATCGTCGTCGTAGTTGGAAAAATGCAGCTAAAAGCGGTGGACGTGGGTGGGTCGCACGTGTAGCTTCACGGGAAACCGCCGGCTCGTGTTATTGGGTAGTTACCGAAAAACGGGTAACGAGCCTTTCGTGCCGCGTAAACCGATAAGTAAACGAATAAAATATGTGCGGCCATGCGACATAATTTATATCGCGTGTCGAATAAGCAAACAAAGATGTGCGTCTTTATGTGAAATCGTCTCCAAACGGTAGGTAACTTTGGTTAACCTTGTGGAGAGCTATTGAACCTAGAGTACTAGAATCTGGCTATTTTAGTAACCCTAAGCAGAAAGGTCTTTTAGTAAATTGAGTAATATACCGAAGACGTAGAAAAGATTAACTACAAGTCAAGAACGATTAAACTGCTCTTTTATCTACGAAGAATGCATTGGTATCGACGATAAATTTTGACGGTGTCATAAGTGAGTCTACTGTACTCAGAACCCGTAAAATAAAATTCTAACTCATGTCACTGCCATAAACAAATGTAAGTTCTTGCTATTACAATTTACACGGGAGGTCGTAAAAAATAACTAGGATATAAATAATACAGGATTAGGGCGCACAGTAATAAGAAAAAATAGATCGCGTCTTGGATTGCCATAAAACAAACTCCATAAATGGAATTATAAATCGCTAACCAAATACTATGATGAGAGAAAAGAAATTAAGGAGTTCTAACGAGATTGGAGTATATAAGGGAGTTCCTAACAGACCCGTGTTCAGATGTATTTTAGTCAAATCATAGCAAATCATAGCACCTTTACGCCAGTTTACTTAATAAATTTAATGTGGTGGACTTAGAATTATTTCACAATAAAATGCTTTAAACTTAGAATATTTTATAATAAACATTTATTATGAAATACTGTCATGCACAATTTAAAAATGCACGATTTTTTATATTCGAATTAAGATTTTTTCCAAACATTCGAAAACAGAAGTTCTCGATAACGACAAATATTTATCAGTCAGTAAATTCTGTTAATATCAGGTAAATATTTATTTTTGTGTATGACGGCTACTTGGTATGACGATTAACCGAGTGACGGTTAAACGAAGTTTTACTGTACCATTAAACTTGCATCAACACTGTTGCAGTGAGAAACCCATTCAAATAATAACATAAGTAATCACATTGTACGAGCGTAGAAAAAGGGCACGTCAACCGTTCTCCGACTGGAGTGGTTTTCGTCCGACGATTTTCACCGTCTTCGTGTTGTATGTATCCGTGAGTTTACCTTGAGACGTGTTTTTGAAACAATTAAATAGTAATTTGTTTCCGTCATTGCCCACCTAATTCGTCCACTCCTACATGGATAAGTAGCAAAAAGAAACGACATTAATTATCAGGGTATTTTTAATAAACGTATGAAAAAAAAGGCAAAACAAATAGGTTGGGTGAAATATATTGATGTAATGTCTTATAAACTTGAAACTAATTAGATTCGGATACTTGATCAGTTTTTATTTCTAAAGATGGTTGATATAGTAATAGAATCAAATTTCTGAATACATTTTAATAAACATTTCTAATTTTCTAATTTTAGCAAAAAAAAAAAATATCTGAACAACAAAATGTTAATAAAATATCTTTAAAACGTTAATATAATTACTTAGTAATTGTTTCGAATCACTAAAATTAATGTTTACAAGATAACAACTAAATAAATAGTATAATTTAAAGGAAATTCGTTGAAATATCCGATTTTGTTTAAATGTTCTCTTGCGTTTATAAAACATTTTTGCAACTTTCTGGTAGTTTTTTTTTTTCGCTTACGAAGAAAATCTTGAGTCCTATTTTTAAGCCTTAAGTATTAAAACTGAAAGTTTTATACATTTTTAACTACAAAACAGTTTTACAGATTTTCGTAATTTTTGTCGAATTAGAAGCTAAACCTCTAAATACGTTCCCAAATACTCCTGCATTGTACATGTTTTGTAAACTTGTTTTAATGCACTTTAATCAGGAAGACGAGTCGGATAACTCTCAATATAGTTATATTATGTAAACGTGATCTGCAAACACATCACCATCAATGTAATTGTGTAGTCAACAACGAATAATTGTTTTTGAGTTAAGAAAATATGTATATATTTATATTTAATAGTTTTTTTTTTACCTATTGATAAACTGATAAACATTTTATCTTACAACTCTACAAAACTGACAGTGGTCCACTCTAAATCAACAGTTTCATGTATTGGATCTGTCGAAGAAGAAATTATTCGGTTATCGCTACCCCGTACCGATTTCATCGGAAAATGATGCACCACCAAAAATGTACACCAAAGTTATATGCATTGTAATACATATTTGGAAAGAACTGCGCTTTTCCTTCTACCAGAAAACAGTACCTTAATACGACTATAGCGTAAAGCCGATCCATTTTACTATATTATGATGTGTTACAATAACAATATCATCTTCAATACTTTTTCATTACAGTACAACAGAAATTCACAAGGGCTGGCAAAAAATTTTTAATTATCCGGAAAAATAATTCAATTCTTTGTTTATTTTTGCTAGTTTTTTCTTTTTAATCTTTTAGAGCAGTTCTCTTACAACCACTGTATAAATATAATCTCAATTTAAAACTATGTAGAACTTTTCGAACTAAAGTTAGGCTCCGGAAACACTATGACACGTTCAAAATAAATATCAACAATGTTGTGTTACATCACCGATGATTTATGCAATCACTTCGAATTTATACTCCTTTTCAATTACTTCCTGTATATAGTTACTACACACCATTCATATAAACATACTTCGAAATAACAGGACGCATTGTTGTGTTGACAAATCGTTTAAAATAAATGTTTTGAAAATAAAAAACACAGAAAGAGTACGGTAGATCTAACCGGTAAAAAAAAATCATTTAAAAAATAAACAAAAAAAAAGCCGGATTTGTGGACCGGAACTCTCGTGGACCACTTGAGTGTGTCAGTCTATCAACCGATTTAAGTTGATCGCTATGCATTTGTATAAGAATAAGCTATTTTAACGACATCAGATCTGCAATAATATGCATGTAATAAGTAATACCTACTTATAGTAGTAAATTTTAGAGGGCATAAAAAAAAACAACAAAATTAAAACATTGTGCTGTAAATGTAAATTATTCACATTCACATTCCTACTAATGATGCCCTTTATAATAAAACAATAAAAATACCATTCAATGGTAGTCGTAGTAATTGTAGTATTAGTAGTAGTAGAGTCATATTAAAATATTATATAATATTATAATTTTATTATTATATAGTATAATATTATGTTGTATTTTAAATATTATTAAAATATTATCCGGAAAGTAGTCGAGATATTTGAGATCTCCGTTCGTGCTCCTTTCTCATAAATTCTGGCAATACGAATTACGACGAGTTACAACACAAACACGTTAAAATGTACGCACTTGTGCGTACGTGTACACGTATATTCGTGTAAAGTTCGACTGGTCGCGGTCATTAAAATAATGCGTAATCGGACGCTTTAACCAGTTTTACGAGAATGTGTCGGCGGACGGTTAGAGAGGTGAGTATGCGGATATCACGTAATGTTCCGGACATCGTCTGTTCCAGCTGATATAATACTATAACGGCACCGTGAGCACGTAATGCAACGTTTATTTCATTATCATATTTGTCGTAAACTCTATTAACTGTTTACCGAATGTACCTATATGTTTCACGCGATAAATGTAAGAATATTGTATGAATGTAACGTTATTGTAATGTTATTGTAATGTTAATGTAATGTTTAAACAGAATTACTCATATACCGGTCGCGATAAAATTAATGTTGCACTTGGTCACTAAATTTGAACAATTTGATTTGAACTTGAAGTATAAAATATTTGCGTTATTGTCAGAAGCATATTATTATTTTTGCAAATCACGGGACGGGGAGCGAACCCAGAAGTGTTCCTAATGTATAGGGATGAAGTGGGTGCTACGCAATCGAAAGAGTTGGTCGTTGAACATTAATACTCGTATATGTTTTCCGCATAACTATCTTTGGTGCTAAAAAAAAAAAAAAAAAAAAAAATAATTATTTGAACGCAATTCAATTTTTGGAGGCTAAATCACAGGTGCACATTGATTTTTTCGGTCCTCAAAACTTTCGGACGACGATGTTTTCAATCGAAAGCGCCTCGGCATTGTTTGGTGCCGGCGCCACAATATATTTTATATCCTATAAGATTCCTTCCACATACTTTTTCATTGTACGTGTATATGAGAATTGGAATGACAATAGACTGCTGTCGTTTTTGTTCGGAACGAATAGGCTGAATTTTGCCAGCGAAAATAAATCCTAATTCTAATCTCAAATCGCAAATAAACAAAAACAAATTTGTTTTAATTTGAATATCATTGTTGTAAATAATGTGTATAAGTAATCAGTCGAGTATATGAATCGATTGACCACAGCATAGTACAATGAATGTTATGGACGATGCTTTAAGATTTGCTTAACGTTCAAAACTAAAATTATGTCGCGTAGAAATTTTAAAAATTAAAACAAACGAACTGTTGTGTACGTGTATACGTGTGTGTGAGTGTGTGTGTGTGTGTGTGTGTGTGTGTGTGTGTGTGTGTGTGTGTGTGTGTGTGTGTGTGTGTGTGTGTGTGTGTCTGTGTGTGTGTGTGTCTGTGTGTGTGTGTGTCTGTGTGTCTGTGTATGTGTGTTTACGGAGCGTATTTTCGGGAAAACGGAAATGTTATGTAATAAGGCATGTAGGGATCGATGTTCGTACCTATAATAATTGTCCCGTCTCGGTTCTCAGGAATCCTGAGATCGGTATTGACACGCCATTATTATATTTTTTGTTTACGTCCTGCAGATCGTTTAATCGACATCTACCCGGGGGGCGACGTTATAGAACTCCGAAAAACTGTTTTCCCTCCCAGTACACTCTATCGTGAACGTCAGACGAACCCGTTCACTTAGTACTTCGATCCGGTAATGTTATAGCGCACAAGCACATTTCACAATGGTTATTCGACAAAATCAATATAGTATAGTATTACACTCTGTTGACCGTTTCGTGGTTGACGTCTACGAATCTCCCATGCCGGTGCGATAGTAAGACATATCGTTCAGTTTTAAGACGTCGACCAGCAGCCATGCGCATTAGCACCGTGATCTGATGATGCATACACCTATTATCTACCACAAACATTAGTTCAAATGTTCACAGTTAGTTCAATTATTTGGTACCTATTCATAATATCGGTGGTAAAAATTGTGTTTATTAATTATTTATAAATTATACGCTAAGACAAACGAATTACGGGATAAAAAAAAATAAGTCGGCAAAACGTGAACCTTTTTATTTTTTATCTTTCACTATTTACTTCCGGTACGGTAAATATATTTATGATCTATACAGCGCGGTGTAATAAGTAAGTCCGATGACAAAACTTGACTAAAAATAATCTTTACAATTTAAGTTATTACATATTTATGTTTTATCGACGTGCATCGAAAACAACTACAATACGTGTATGAGCTGTAGTGAATGTTTGATTGCCCATCACACACATTTCACCTTCTTAATATTTCCGAACAACATCACTGTACTGGACCTATGCGAATCAACTGTTTACATTGAAAATATACGAGTATTTATTCAGCTTTGCATTGTGTATACCGGATCCAATGAACCAAACGACTCGCACAATAATCATACGCGTCAACTTGATATTACAGAGAAAATATCCTAATTTATTGAAAACATTTCGGCAAGCACTGAATTATATGATTCGTACCACGTTGTCTATAAACACTCCGCCGGTAAAACCGTAATATAATACGCGCGTGTAGTCGAGCGATTCCGTGGGCGGTTAAACGTATCGGAATAATCCCAAAAGAAACGGCAAACAATACGCGCATAATATATACCATAAATATGTTACACCGAATAAATGAAATCAGCAACTCTGTTGCCGAACACGTGAAATCGGCAACTTGAAGTGCATTTAGAGTCCATAGTTAATACATTTCATAGGTTATTAATAATTAAATTACTAATATCGCAACATAAGAGCATTTATCGAACCGTCTGCACTTCACACACCATTAGCTGTTTTCCCAGGCTTAACACTGATTACATAGGTAATGTTGGTCTATTATTTTATCAAAGCAATAATAAAAAAGCCTTAATAATTTAGATAAAATGTTTGTATTTACCTATATCGTATTATCGGCATAGGCAATAAAGATAATGGTTTGGTAATGCCAATGAGCAGGGGTGCGATTATTGGTTATTTATAAAGGTACCACTATTTATAATTATGTCATTATAATGTGTTACCGAATTCATGCATTTGGTAAAAAAAAGTCTGCCTAGTTCGTGAAATTAGCAATCAAAATTTGCCGATTTCACGTTGTCGGCAACTGCGTTGCTGATTTCAAGAAATCTGAAATTTTTCTGCCTATTTCATGTAATCGGTAATTTCATAAATTCGGCGTAACATGTACGTATACGGTTTGGTGCGGTAACGTTGTCCGGCTAGATCAGCGGTTCCCACCAGGATTTTAGAAAGGGCAAATCACTCGCGGGCCGTATACATTTTTAATGTTTATGGTTAAAAAATATGAATAGTAGAAACGATAAAATAAACAAGAATAATAGGATAAAAATGGAAGTTATTTTACACAACATTATACCAAAATTAAAAAATATATATTTTATATTATTCAATCTAATTCGTTTTGAATTTTAGAATGCATATTTAGTTTTATTACGGGCCGCAACAAATTTGTCAAAAAGCCGCTCAGTGAGTACCGCTGGGCTAGAGATAAACGCATGGAATGACTAATCTTGTTTTTAGAAAATAATAGAAAAAAAAAATTAAAAACTCGATGGTAAACCAGTATAATAGTAGTATAGCTGTATAGCAAGGCGGTGTGCTGTTACGTCGACAATTAGTAATAAATTCTACACTGCGCGGCATGAAAATCGTCCGTAACGGACTCGTTTGTTATGTTTATCGAAAGAAATCTGTCGCTCCGGAATAATAAATCAATCGTATGCACGGCGCGCCAAAAATTGTTATGTGTACATCCGGATGCAGTTCCGTACGCTCTTCGATAAATTTAAAAAGAAAAACCAACTATCTTCATCAACCATCATATAATACCATTATCAGACCGCAGTTATAGTACTTTAGAATAAACTTTAGATAGACGAATATTCGCATTCGATTTCTTCATCACTTAATCATCCAATGATAGCTCAGATTTCTATTGTGTTTGATCATTGAAAGCTGAAAACCATACGTACGCGAATTATTAATGACTTCTTAATCCTCACGCAGCTATTGTCGTGTTCGCGTTATCGTCACGTACGTGTACACACCAAGTCTTGTAAATATTATTCTAGTAAAAGAATTTTTATTTTATCGCAATTCGTGTACCCCTTCCTTTCGAAGAACAATATGCTCTGTAAATTATTGCGAAACGGAATTTCAAGAAAATTGCCCTTTATCGTATAATTAATATCAATTAGAGTCGAAAAACTAATACATTTTAACGGGTTATGTAAATAGTGTCATCACTCGATCCGTTGAAATTGGTGTTGAGTAACGAGTATTTATTTTCAGATTGAATTTCATTGTTATTCGAAAAGCGCTGCCAATAAAATAATCGAAACCATCACACATAAAAATATATTGAAGTGTTCGTCAAATAAAGTTTCAGGATAATTGAGTACATATTCTTAAACAGCGTACACATTTACATTATTCTGTATATTTTCAAAAAATCATTCCGTGCCAGATCGGACTGATTGCTGTTCGGAACTCCGTGAAACGTTGTATACAGATGTGTACTGCGAAATCAAATGCGGTAAAAGAGATTCTAAAATGTTAAGATAATGATATGGAATATATTTGATTATGCGTTTGTACATCGACTACTGAAACGAATAACGTGAACACGTTAAACTTCTAAACGCAATGTTAAAATAAAAATTAAAATAAACACTGCTTGGCTATTTTGAATTAAAATAAAATAAATAAAATAAAATGAATTTATGTGAGCGTTTCGTACGTTTTTCGCAGATAACCGCGATTTAAAAGGAAATATTATTATTTTCGTACGCTATTTAGGGTTGAGGTTTGGTTTACTATCAAAAAAAACGTCTTCTGAACTTTGAGTATTCGGAAATAAATCTAATATTACGCACGCTGTACTGCACCACCTCTGAATTTCACGTAAAGAAACTTCAAATCCCATCACGGCACAAGCGGTACTACGTTATACATTATATCACACACAGTATTACTTGTTTACATCACTCGCACCCGTTTGTACGCGGGTTGCCTACGTTTATTTATCAGTAAGCCCGTACGGTGTAACCATTCCGGTTCAATTAATCTAATTGTTCAGGAATTGCCGATTGGAATATGTAAACGACGTGCATGTACACACGGACCAGACGTTCTCGCGGATAATGTTCTATATAGTACCAAAACCATATTATAACGAACGGCTAAAGAGAACGAAATTTCAAAACTAGACAGCAAACATGATTCATAGTTACCCGTTACACAAAATTACGAAAACGAGTAACAGCGTGATGTTAGTGATTAGTTTCCATTTGTAACTCGACGAGTAACTCCGTATCGTTACCATTATTATGCACTGCATCGATCAAAAAGTTTACTCGTCCCGTGCAATATTTGTACGTACATAACTAATAGTTAAATTTACAACGATTAAACCGTTTGAAACGTTGAACACCTAATGGTCAGTTGCGTTGTGATGTATAATAATTGATGGTTAAAAATGACTGTTGTTCGGTAGAACGGGTGGAAAAGAACGTAAATAGAATTTGAAGTTTAACTAATTATTTATGCAAAAGATTCCCGAGTTTTACTGTACGATGTTGAACGGCCCGGCAAGTTTTGCGAAACGAACCGGCTTCCGTATGACGCGTTCGGTGCGGAACTGTACGGGGACCAGATTTTCGACTAACAAATAATTATTTTTAATACTGCGACGACGACGAGATTAACGTAATTAATCGAGCGTAAAAATCCGTTAAAATCTCCGTTCCATCGGTTTGTCGAAAACGAACCGTGTAATGAACGTGTACGTTACGCTGTTGATTAGAAATCGCAAACGGTCCGCGCGAGTCGTTTGGTACGCGTACGAACAGCACCGGACGTCGCGTCGTCACACTGCGGACGACAGTGATAAAATAATTAGCGTTGTGCCGTGCGCACCACGTTAGAACACAACGAACGACACACGATTGTGTTGCATGCGGTCGGACGGTGTACGGTTTTCCTCAAGCTGAACAATGTCGATAATGATTCGAGGAAAACCGATGGCAACGGACGGCGGGAAAAAATTAATAAATGAAAAAAAAAAATATATCATCCACGCGATACACGAATCCCTCCGACGCAAGGAGAATTAGTATTAGTTTCTCCGAGGAGAAAAACCGCGAGGACGGAAACGTCCTCCACCCAGTCGTGCGAACCACGACGCCGTTGTTGTTGCAACGCAACGGTTTACGTACCTGAGTGACGGTCGCGGTTGCGGGCTCGTGACTCCTGCGGTGCAGCGGCGTCGAGGACCGTGGTCGGCGGGACGCGGGTCCGTGGCAGCGTGCGCGGGTAAACAAAATCGACCGACGGGCTCGCGGGTACGACGGCGAGTGCGACGACGACACGATCGAACAATCCGCTCGCGGGGTCGTCGGTGAAAACACTACGCGGGAATCGTTCGACCGGAAAAACTTGCCGGTTGGACAGCAGTCGCGTTACGGTGCTGCGGCGGTGTCGCGCGCGGCCGACAAGTCTGTCGCGACGGGTCGGCGGTCGGTGTGTGCGGTGTGCGAGGGATCTCGACGAGGACTTCTGATCTGGTGCGGCGTGCGTGTGCGTGTGCGTCCGTCGCGGTCGGCGCCGGGAGTAAATCGGACACCGCTGACGACGACCGGTGAAGAAGAACGCGCGAGAAAGTGTACGGTGAAATGAGTTTCTCCGTGGGGCTATAAGTCGCGCGCGCGCTCCCGTCGCCACCACTGCGCGTCGTGTTGTACATACGTATTTTACACGCGCGCGCGCGCTTACACACACACACACACGCGCGCTCGCGCACATATTTGATGTTACATGAATTACGTGTACACACACGTCCGCATATTTCTCTGTGTGCACTCGTATGTACACGCCAGTATATGTTGTGCATAGTGTCTCGGGTTCGAGCGCCTCCTCGTCCCCTCCGCTTCTGACGTCATCTACCGCCGCGATTTCCCGACACTCCCGCCAAGTCCCGTGCGCGACCGTTTCGAGCACGTGATTCTTTTATTTTGTTCGATTTTTTTCCCGTTCATTCGGGTTCTCTAGATCCCCTCCGCGCGAGCGCCGTGTACGGAAACAAATATCGAACAGACAAAAAAAAAAAAAAAAATGAATGATCGCCGTAACGATAAACTATACTTAACACTAATGCTTACAGTGCCGTATAGCTACCAAATATTGTACTCGGGGCGAAATTTCAAAACGCGCCCTCGAGTATTTAAAAATATTATAATTAATTGATTATTTAGATTTTTTTTTCAACAATTGATATATATATATATATATCAAAATGCACATAAATAAATGACGTTATCTATACAAATATATTCCGAAATTAATCAAAAAAAAAAAAAAAATGTTTCAATAAAAAATAGATACTTTTCACTGATCGAAATTTTATGACAGGAAATTAAATTGATTATAATTTTTTTAACAATGCGCATTATATTAGATTTATCTTATTTTTTATTATTATATGATAAATTGTAAAGGTATCTTGGATTGTTCAATAAAGATTAGCTTTGAAATTTCATATTAATTTAATTTTTATACATACATTTTTAATAACCTTGGACTTTTTATAGACTAAAAATTTGCAATTTCTCTAAATAATTTGGAATTTTCTGTAACATCTATATATTGATGAGAGGCTTAATGTCGTAGTATTTTTCAACCATCAAAAATCACTGTTATTTTCCCTTATATTATTTTATTAAATGTTCATAGAAATTAATTTTTAAAAATCACATACGATAAATTCTATGACCACAGGTTAGTCAACGATGTACGAATTTAAAGAAACAAATTACATACACAACTAAAAAAATAACTATTTTACGGGAATAAAACTTGAATTTCATAAATGTATGTAATGTATCATAGTTTTAAACTCATTGGAGTGTAAAACGATAAAATTAAATAAAAGTATTAATTTATGCAAGCTGGTATTTTAACTGTTTTAATCTAATTAAAGTGAAGATGAAGGAAAATTACAGATGATCCTCATAGGGCATATAATTATGCATATGAGTGAATTTTTAAAGCAATTTTCGCTGGGCGATAAACATTTTTTTTTTCTAAATATTCAATGTAAAATAATATAATAATAGAATTTTACGTTCAATTTTACATAATTGTTAAAAATAAATCTTAATTTTGGTAGAAAAAGTAATAATAGATAAGTAGTAAATAAGACAACATATTGTTGTATATGAATTGATCTAGTTCATTACCTAATCATTTTTTTTTTTTTTTTTACATAATTTAAGAATAATCTTATTTTGACAATTAATCATGTTTTTTCCAGTTTTTAAATATACCATAAACTGGGCGATATTAGTGTGATATTATATTGTATGGCCTTGTTAGTTAGTTTAAAAAATACACTGATAGGACTTGCAATCAATATTAATTTTTAAATAATATCAATATACACACAATTTTGTACAGTGTATAATTTATATTATTGTAAATATTGTACTCTGTTTATTTCAATTTTTAAAAGTATATTACTTCTCACGTATATAGCTCACGTCTACTCAACTGTCCAAGGTATCAATACAAGTTTAAATTTCAAAAATTACATTATTCTAATTAGTGTTAACTATATGATTAATGTTATATTTTAGCCACTTGATCATTAGTCTATAATGATTAGATAGTATTAGTTTTATTGGATAGTGTTATGATTATCAATTTGTATCTATAGTTTAAATTCGACATGTTACCGTTGACCAAAAGAATTAGCTAAATTTAATGTCAACCGGTCAATCTTAATATTAGCCGTCCTGCGGAACTAATATTACTAATAACTATGATAATACACCCAATGAATATTATTCATTCATCGGAGAGTGCACTCACATTAGAATGCAAGTAGAATAAATAGTAATTACGTAGGTAATACAAAATGCATATACCGGGTATACATATGAATATTGTGTGTGTGTGTGTGTGTGTGTGTGTGTGTGTGTGTGTGTGTGTGTGTGTGTGTGTGTGTGTGTGTGTTTGTGCGCGCGTGTGTATTATACGAGTGTTATACAACTATAAACTATCGTCGTTATTGTGTTACGATGTTTTTCTTTCGGTCGCGCATCGTAGCTCCTGCATTAGTTAGAAATACGGCGAATCCTTGTAGCAGTCGCTTGCTCAGTTTTCCGTATATTATTATAACACACGTATTGTACACTCGTATATTCTAAAGTTTTACATCTTGACGATTAGAGGATTTCGGCGAAAGTCTGTTGACGAAGTGTTTATCATAAAATTCAAATTTGTTGAATTTCTAATAGAAATAACACAGTCTCGAATATCAACGTCCTTGTCAGTATGTTTTCGATTAATTGACTGTATATAAATATAAATAAAGATACATGTAGGTATTATATTATGTTATGACTATAAGTACTTATTAATATTTAGAACCCTATATAATATTCCATGGAAATTAATAATTAATCATTTATAAGGGAAAATCACGTTTCCACTCTAATCACACATCAGAGAGTGCTAGTCTCGTACAAGTATAAATATAATATTAATCAGAAGTACTACTAGTTAGAATAATAATTTAATTAAAACCTCTTAAATTGGGATCAACCTTTACTTTAATTTTCTTATGATAATTTTTTACAAGGGTAATGAACACCAACTTTTCTTTACTCATATGTAAAAATAAATGTATACGGATTTTTTTCCATATTATAATTTATTTATATTCGTTATTTTTCCAACATCATTTTCATATATCAAAAACAACGACTTCTATTTTTTTTTTTTAAAAATATATTCAATGATATTGATAGGTCGCATTTTATTGTAACAGTAGTATACAATTACCATGCTTTTTGTACAATTAATTCGAATCGAACACGAAAACAGGAAACATTAATATTGTTAAAAATGTATAACTGCAAATATTCAATTGTAATTGAATTAATCTAACATCATAAAATTATTAATATTTATTTTTAATTAATACTAATTTTAGTACTTAATAAGTAATCCTACACTCGAAATCGAATTGTTATTGATACAATCAATATTGGTCAATAAAGATGCAGAGGGGATGTTTTCCAATTTTTTTTCGAATAGGTGATAGTATAGAAACATGTCCTAACATTGTTATAAATATTATTTTAATGTATCATATATATAACCGTGGAAATTTTTAAATTAACTATTAGTTTATTTATAACATTGTCTTATATATTATACATTATCCTTTATACCAATATTTTAGTTCGTTATTTAATTCATTGTATTCTTGAAGATCGTACGGATTTATTGCAATATTATCGCTGTTTATTTATATTTAATATTTGTATGTAGCAAGAATGACATAAAATTCAACTTGTCTTATTAAAAATCAATTATTCACATTTGATTACTTACTCAACCGTTATTTAAAAGAGCTTTAAAATAATAATTGTTATAAAAAGCTAAATTAAATTAAATTTTTATTATGCGCTGTCTTATAGTCATTATTAGGCTTAGGGACTTATAGCTCTAAAAAATACACAAATATGCATACAAATATGCTTCTAAAATCATTAAAATATGCATTATAATATGCATTTATATACATTAAAAAAAAAAAATGTCCACTAAATCTTAGTTAATTTCACTTTTAACTTTAAAAAGTTATTAGTTAAAATTTATATCTAATAATTAATAAAAATAAGTTAAAAATTATTAATCAAGGATACAACTTTTATTATTGAATATGCATCAACTAAATTTGAAAAAATAAATAACTTTGCTACTTAAATAACACAAATGTTTTATATATATTTTTTTTTTTTTTTTTTTTTTTTTTTTTTTATTTGAAATATACAATCTGTACGATTTGCACAATAAGCATATGTGAGCAGTGTAACAATAGAAATATAAATATTTCAGACGAGAAATTCGTGATTAAAGGAGCCACCCATTAGTGACACTTTGGCTGATGTAAATAGTGCATTGGTATGCTAATAGTTAAATTGATAATTTATTTGAGAAGGTCACGACACCATGTTCTTTTCAACCTGCGTTGGGGGATTACCAGGTAGAGTTTTAATGGACAGATCTTTTATTAGTGGATTGTAGTGATTCGAAAGTTTGAGGTGAAATTTATTGTAGAAATTTTTGGCTTCTTCGTTAATTGTTTTTATATGAAGGTCGTTATGGAGTATATGATTTGAAACGAAATATGGGGCATTTGTAATTTTGCGGAGTGTCATATTTTGGAATGTTTGGATTTTGTTGGTGTTTGATTTTTTAGCTGCTCCCCAGAGTTGGAGTCCGTAAGTCCAAATAGGTTTTAAAAGAGATTTATATACTGTTATTTTTGTTTTTAAATTTGTAAATTGATTTGAATAAAGTGATTTGAGTATACGGGAGCGTGAATTTAGTAACAGTCTTTTAATTTTTATGTGATTGTTCCATGTTAAGCGTTTGTCGAGATGAAGACCTAGATATTTGACCGTGTCAGATGTAGGGATTTGAGTATTATTTATTGAAACGTTAGGGCATTGTCCTAGTTTTAATGTGAAGGTGATGTGGACTGATTTGGTACTATTTATTTTAACCCTCCATTTTTTGTACCAGTCCGCCATTAGATCCAGATGGGATTGAAGAGTGGCTGAAGCTATATATGGGTTTTCATGCATTGACATAATGGCTTTGTCGTCTGCATAATCCGCTACAAGAGTATCAGCTAGCGTGGGTTGATCGGAAACGAAAATATTAAATAATATAGGGGATAAGATACCACCTTGTGGTACTCCTGCATTAATTGTTGCGATATTTGAGAAGGCTGTGCCGAAGCGAATTTGAAAATGGCGATTGTCAAGATAAGATTTAATTAATAGAAAAAGTGCTGAGGGTAGACATTTCCGGAGTTTAAATAATAAACCTTGGTGCCAGACCCTGTCAAATGCTTGAGACATATCAAGAAAAACACTTGTGCAGTATTGTTTCTTTTCTAACGAGGAGGAGATGGTATCGACCACTCTATGAACTTGGTGAATTGTACTATGCTTGCATCGGAAACCAAATTGTGAGTGAGGAAGAACATTATTGAGGGTGATGTGTGAGGATAGTCGTTTAAGGATGAGTTTTTCGCAGATTTTAGAGAAAAAGGGCAAAAGGCTAATTGGTCTGAATGATGCAGGGTCGTCAGGTGGCTTACCGGGTTTAATGAACATGATTATGTGGGAAAATTTCCATAAAATTGGAAAGTAGGCAAGCCTTATGATTGCATTTATTATGTAAGTTAGAAGAATTATGGCTTTTTTTGGGAGGCATCTGGCAACTTCACCTGTTATTAGGTCGTATCCAGGTGATTTTTTATTTGGGTATTTTGAGATTGTAAATTTTACCTCGTTCGGTGTGACAAATTTTACATGTTGGCTTTCTGGAAGGGGAGAGTTTAGAAATGCGTTAACTTGGTTGGTGTGTTGGAGGTCTAATATGTCAGTATGAGGCTGAAAAATATTTGACAAATGTTTTAGAAAAACTTCCGCTTTATCGGAATCAGAAATAGCTAGAGTGTTATCAGTTTTTTTAATAGGTAGAGAGGGATTTTTGAATTGGAGTAATTTTTTTGTTTCAATCCAGAGGCTACCGTCGGTCGTTGAAAGATTTGATAGTTTTTGTTCGAGTTCATTTGATTTAAGTTTGTTTAGGTTTTTTTTTAAAGAATTTGCTAACTTATTGTATAATGATTTGTGGGAAGGTAAACGAGTGTATTGATATTGAGCTCGTGCTCTACGTTTTTCTACAATGAGTGAACGAATTTGAGCTGGCAGTGTCTGAGAATTTGCGTGAATTTGAGTGGGTTTGTTTGTCATAGTTGTTGAAGCGATTGCTGCTGAGTGAATTATTTTTGTGAAATTGTTAACTGCTTCGTCAATATCAGAATTGTTTTTCAGCCTTATTTTTAAATTAATTTGTTGATGGACTAAGTTGTGAAACATAAGTCGATTGGTTGAAGGAGAAAAGAGTTTGGGTGGATTAGTGGTTAGAAGAGGGGAGCCAGATATATTAAGAAGGACCGAGGAGTGATCAGAGTTGAGATCTAGAATATTGTTAGTAAGACAATATAAGTTACTAGGGATTTTTGAAACAAAAATATCGAGAATATCTGGATTTTTAAATTGAGAAGTTGGCCAATATGTTGGTCCGGGAGGTGAGAGGATTTTATAATTTTTTGTGTTAATAAAATTGTACAAGAGGTTGCCACGTGGGTTGTTCGTACGACAACCCCAGGATTGGTGCTTAGCATTGTAGTCACCTCCAATAATGAAATTACTGAAGGTGTTGTTTATTGTTTCGAAATAGTCAGAAAGGTTGTTTAAAGTTATGTTGTGCTTTGGGGGGGAGTAAATTGCTGCTATGACTATCGGGATATTATTGAGTTGTATCGAGATGGAACATGATTGTAGGAAGTCTTGAGAAAAACAAGGAAGTGGATGGAATCGAAGTTTGGATTTTATAAGTATTGCTACACCCCCATGGGCTGTGCCATCTGGGTGGTTGGTTTTGAGTAAGATGTAACCGGGAATTGAAATTTTTGAATATAGCGTAAAGTGGGTTTCGGTGATTAAGGCTATGTCGATACGACGGTTGTATAAAACGTGTTGGAGTTCCGTGACGTGGTTTTTAAGACCATTGGCATTAAAAAGTAATATTATAAGGGATTTATTAGTTTGTGAATTTATCATTTTTTATTTTCGAGTAGGGATGAAATTACTTGAGTAAGGAGAGCTATCAATGGGTTGATAAGAGTTTTAAATTCATTTATAAAATTAGTTAAGACGTTATTGTTATCTAAAGGAGGTGATGTGTTGACAGGGATATGATTTGGTTGATTTCGGGTGGCCTGTGAAAAAGATTTTGGCATTTGATTATTATTATTAACTTTAGAATAAGTGGAAGTTAATGGGTGGCTCGTTTTTACATTGTCAATATTATCGTCTGGTATTGTATTAACATTGTCGTGTAACAAATTATCATGTAAAAAATTACTTTTTGAGATGGGTTTTTTTCGACGTTGTAGCTCTTTAAAGACGGTGCATCCCTTGTAATTGGCTGGATGTTCTCCGGCACAAAGGGCGCATTTGGCAGGTAGTTCTCGTGGTTTAGGGCAGTCCGAAGAGGAGTGTGGAGCGCCGCAGCGAACGCAGCGGGCAGGATAGCCACAGTAGGCCCGAGTATGGCCATAGTCCTGGCAGTTTAGGCATTGTGGAATTGTGCGATGTTTGTAAGGTTCTTCTACCTTAATTTTGGCATATAGCAGTGAGGTTAATTTGAAAATTTCGTTAGATTTTTCAGATTGTGGTAGGTCTACGAAAAATAATGGCAGTGGTAGTTTAGTAGTTTTATGTAGAACTTGAGTTATTTGTTGTATTTCGAATGATAGATCAGTCAGTTCTTTTTTAATTTCATCGACTGTGGTTGATGAATGTAAATTTCGTATGACAGCGCGAATAGGTTTGTCTTGTTTGAGTTGGTAAGTATGAAATAGGGCATTATTATTTTTCAGATAATGTACTATGAGTCTATAAGCTTCCGCGGACGCAGTTTGTATTTTTAGTTGGTCTGCTGATGATTTGCAATAAAAATTTTCTTTGCCAATAAGTTGACTAAATTCGGTGCAAAGTCTATTATATTCAGTAATCCCTCTCATAAATATTGGGGGAGGTAGTTTGGAAGAAGTTTCTGCTTGCGTAGATGTTTGTTTTTCGTCCTGTTCAGGGAACGAAAATACCTCTTCGTTGTTTGGCGATAAGACTTGAAAACGGTTTGCTGTTATAAACGGTGGCTTGAGACGTTTACTTGTTTTCTTTGTTTGAGAAGTTGGGGATGAAACGGACGGATCTGAGGAGCTAGATAAGTTCCTTTTACTTGGTTTTGAGTCTTTTTTAATTTGCCAGTTATCGTTGTTGTGATCATTTAGTGTCGTAGAGCTTGAATCTGACGATTTTGCGATGTTTTTATTTACGAGTTTAATCGGAGAGATTAAATTGTTAGGTTTTGTATTATTGCCTGTTGAAGCCATGATAATCAATTGAATATTTATTTAATTACGTTATATTTATAAAAATAATAAGATAATGTAAAGGTCGGCTTGGCCGAGACGACCTTCGGACAGCGCGATACGGCATCCGACGCGTGAGCCGGTGCGAGAGGGACGTTAGTAACGTTTATTCAGCGATTAAATAGACTGAGACTAAACGACTATACTATATACGATGTATACGCGATTTGATAAGAGAGGCGCAACGTAGCACAGGTGTGCACTGGACGACGGCTAGCGCGGAACTGTTTTATATATATATAAAAAAAAAAAAAATACGTTCTGTGTAAAAATTACATCATTAATTCTGCTTCATTTTTAGTTTCTTGAAAGTTACATTGTACAATTAAATGCTTTCTTATGTTTTCGAATGTAAATCTCCGACGATTACTGGACAATAAATGTTTGTAAATTGAGAAACTACGTTCAACGTCTACAGAAGTAATTGGAGCATAATTAAAGTATGCCAAATCATCATTTGTCATATCTTCAGGCAAACCTTTCAAATTTTCCACTACACCACTTCACAAGGTGGCATTTATCCAAGTCACCCATCTTGTTAATATGGGATCTGGTGGCAACGGAATCTCATTGTTTGTTATATTTAAAAATGTTTTAATACGTATAGGTGATTTTCGAAACACTTTTTTAACTGAGGCTACTACTTTATCAACATTTGAAAATTCACCACGAATTTTTTCGGCAATTCTCTGAAATGCATGGCAAGGCAAGTTAAATGTATGCATTTAGAGTAAAGGGTATTTATACATTTACCCGCCTTCACCATATACGGGGCAGCATCACTTAAAAACAATAAAACATTATCATGCTGAACTCCCTCGGGCCATAATATTCCCATTGCTTTGTCAAATAAGTTAAATATAGTTGAATGATTAGTTTTCTCTAATTCTTCGCAATGCAATAAAAAAATTTCCCCTGCCCTATCAATTTCCAGTGTTCCTATTACAACATTTGCCACAAAACGTCCGGTGACATCCGTAGTCTCATCAACGGGTTTATAGTATTCTTTATAGTTAATCCTTACACAAAAATTATAACGAGATATGAGAGGTAGTTTGCAGATAGCATATTACTATGTATTAAGTCCTATTAATACATTTTTTTTTTCAACCGGTTGAAATATGTACTATTAATGTATATGTAATATGTATCTATAGTTTTTAGTTTGAAATTTTAAATTTTTGCCAAAATATGCAAAATAAACATGAAAATGTTAAAATATGCACTCTCCTGCAAAATCTATCAAATATGCAAAAATATGCAAATTCAAATTTTAGATCTGATATCGTGGCACCGAGAAACGAATTTATTTCGCACTCTGCTATATTTAACAATAATTAAAAAAAGTATGCAAATGCTAGAAGTCCCTAAGCCTAGTCATTATAAATACGATTTTAAATTACCTTCTATGTGCACTTATTTTAACTGTTCGTATTGAATATGATTTAAATTTATAGGAAATCGCTCGAGCATAATTACAAAAACATCAATTTGATAGATTTTTTATGAAAATCAAATGCGATTAAATCCATAAGCAAAAATGGACTTGTCACAGTTTTATTCATTGTAAAAAATTGCTGTTGTATGAATATTATGGTATTATATTTTAATAAATCACAGTGTTACGTTATAAGTATCCATTCAACTAAGAAATAATTTTTCCAACTAATTATATTTTTTATTGTAAGAGTAATAAGTTTTGCATTTTTAATCAAATATGGAAAACATAATATTTTTATAACGAAAATTTCAACATAAAAAAAATCAAACACCGAACAAGTAGTCAATCTGTTATTTATTCAAATATAGTATTTGGTAAATTTATTTAGACGAACATATTGAAATATCAGGCTTAACTTATCTAATAATTTAAGCTAGGATTTTATATTAATGTTTTATAATTTATTTTTTATTAGAAAATATATGAAAAAACCATCAATTATCTGGTCTCTTTCTAAATCTATTTATAATTTAAACACTTAGATAAATAATTTACTAAAATTACATTCTTATAATACTTTGTCGTTAAATTCGAATAAATCTCTTTGTGCACGAGGAACAATCATAAACCAATTATTGTTACCCAAAACTGTACAGAGTCGGTCCAAACCAAGTGCAATAAAAAACATGATTGAGAACGAGAACGCGTACAAAACGATACCATAAAATTTGCATTGAACAAACGTATAAGTGGTACTTGCTATTATAAGTAGACAACACGAGCGGTGTTGTGATGTAGTGGTGTTGTACGTGCAACTGCGTCCGACATCCGACGATCGATCATTGGAGTCCGAAGTGACCACGGAATTTAAAACTCAGATCCACAGGAATCCTCACAGGAACATTGGATTTTTCGTAAGTAAGCGACGAAGTAAACCGAAGTCCGAGCCGACAACGCAAGATGTGAAATATCAATGAAAACTGTTCTGATGCAATACAAATAACATCATGACCGAGTTGAGTGAGCAAAACCGATGAGCCTTGGCGTGTCGCGACTGAAGGTCTTGCACGGGACATCGAATTTATTTAACATTTAAAACGTAAACGCGTGTTGGTAGAATAAAAACGTTAAAAAACTACAACTAACATCCGTAGTCGAAGTATCTGATAATCTCAATAATCAGACGTTATTTCAGAAAAAAAAAGATAGGGAAGTAGGAAACTGGGTAGAAAACTTTAATGTTAATTGTATCTATTTAAAATTAATGGAGAATAAGTACGTGATAGCACCACACAGTGACGAGTAATTTATCGACGAATCAATAGTTTTTATCGGAAATAATTTTTTGTTACAGATTCTATCAAACGGTGTGGTTTTTTACATTCCGATTTATTTAAATCTATTTATTGATAACAGCAGACAAACAGTAATTTATTATGCATCACGTACAAATTATACAATATTATAAAAAGTTGTGTAAAATAGATTTAACGTAAAGACTTAAAAAATCCTTGAATCATTCTTAAATGATTTAATTTCAAAAAATTGTTGTAAATCGAACCGTTTAAGCAATGGTAATAATTGCAGGTGACCTCCAAATAATGTAAAATAATAATCGTGAGAAAGGTTTGAAATTGAAAATATATTTTATAAACACATACTATCATGACAGGCTATTTCATGTATATTCTGCTTTTATATATGTGTACAGTGGCGTATTTGAGGGGGGGGGCGATGGGGGCAATCGCCCCCCCGAGAATTTTTAGACCAGGAACATTTTATATAACTAATGGGTATAGGGTATTTGGGTATTTCATTAAAAAACAAAAATTCCGAAAAATTGTGTTGATGATAACAAATTATTGGTAAAAATCACGGTTATCTAGATAACCATGGTAAAAATGTACATACATTTTTCTTTGTGGTACACATGTCGTATATATGTATTTATATATTTACATTGCTTAAAACTAAGGACTTGTTCTTTTTCTTAAATTACATTAAAAACAAACTTATAATTCATCTCTTTGCTTATTTTTGTTGCTTTTTTTTGTTAGATTGAAAACATGGTTAAGATCCAAAATGAGGCAAGAACGCTTGACTGGTTTGGCTTTGCTAAAAATACATCATACTATATCAATAGATAATGTTATAAATAGATTTGCTAATAAAAAAAATAGAAATATAGATTTTGTTTTATTAATAATGTTGCTTAATATGTTGATTTTTTTATCATATTTGTTTAACTTATTACTTTATAGGTTATACAGGTGCAATATAAAATTCATTATGTCTTGGTAAGTTTGTGTGAATAGTTGGGTAAACTCTTTTTAAATTCGCCCCCACCGACATGAACTCTCAAATACGCCACTGTATGTGTATGCACTGAAACTACAGAAATACTTAAGTACGTATCGTTTATTAATTTATCGATTTATTTGTAAAAAAAAAAAAAAAAAATGATAAAACGAGAATCCACCCAATCTATGGGTTTAAGTGATTACAAGTCAAATTTATTTTAACGACGATCATCAGTTACTTGGGTGAGACGGTAGTTCAATACAAAATAATTTGTAACAATTTTCAAGAAATTCACGTAATTAAAAAAAAAAAAAAATCGCTTAATCATTGAATGTCTATTAATGTATACTATTAATATTCAAATATTAATAGTTATGATAACTGTAGAGCCAAATATTTCAAATAAATTAAGTATATTTTATTTTTATCTTTTTTCGTTTTTGCGCTTCTCTCTTCGTTGCGTTCATGGCCTTTGTCAGTTTTGCCAAGTTATAGCTATTAGATTTGATCATCTCATAAGACACTCAAATGTATATTATCAACTACAATCTAGGAAGACAATAATACAACAATTATTGTCTATACTAACTAAACACTATACTGTTGAGTTTACGTTCAACTACGAATAAAACTTTGTTTTAATAGAGAACTAAAGATGAACCAATTAAAGGTATTCGCGATCACGGTATAGTATTTACTCGCAGAGGTATATTTACTATTTTGATACCTTAGGTACACACATCCCTTTTGTTCTCAAATTTTACTCTCACTAATAGTCATAAAAAAAACCTTTTAAGCTCTAATAAGAATATTTACTTTTAAAATTGATACCTTTAAATGTATATTTTTCCCCTTATTACAATTATGCTTTCATTCAGTGGCGCAACTTGATAATAAGGGGCCCATGTGAAAATTTCTGGACCGGGGCCCTTACTAATAGTAAAAATGAAAAACAGTCATACGTTGTTACCTTTTAATATATTTTTAGAAAATATCGTTTTCTTTTATGTCATGGTTAATATAATTTATTGTAATTAATGTATTTAATATTATAGGAATAATTAAGTAGGAATATCGTATATGAGATTTTTAATGTAGGGGCCCCTCAAGACCGGGGGCTCCTGTGAATTGCACACCCAACACTCCTGATATTTGCGCCACTGCTTCCATTAGTTTAGAGAACACTTTAATTTTACAACTATACTCGTATTTATTAAGATCGACCTTTATAAGTAAATAAAATAAACTATAATTTTAAATTTAAATCTTTTTTCTAAATTGTACTTTTATAAATATTTTAAGGATTAAACAAGAAAAGAAGAAATAAATAAGATTAGTAAATAACGATTATATGATAATATTTTGCAATGAGTCTTCTGGAGAGCAAATTCTTCAATGACATCTATATATTTTAGATAACTAGTGATTTTTGATTCAATACTCAGTACAACCAAAGAATTAAGTCTAATAGTCTGAAGTACGACTTTATTATTTTTAGTGTACCTACTAATGGGTCGTTCTATAGAGAAATTCGATACTGTACAGCATAAATACATGCGTAATCCTATTTCAGTATACTTATACAAACTAGAGATATTAGGATAATTAACTATTTTATTTAAATTTAATACAGTTAACGGCAAATTACTCTCTTATAACCTAAATAAATGATAAGCCAAAGTCCTTATAATATTAAATATATTTGTTCCAATTGCATAGCTTGTTTTCTTACCTTAAATAATGGTAATTCAGTTAAATTAAATAAAAAACCAATATTTAAAGCAACTACAACATTAGCGTTATTTTTTTTATTTTTATTTTTTGTGTAGTTCTGTAAGTAATGTATCTAATATAATTTTAAAAATGTTTATTCTAAATTAATCACTTTGTTCTAGAGTAAGACTTCCTTAATTTGATTCTCCGTTAGGCATTTTCTTTCTCATTCAATTTTGTATTCTTCAGCACCAGATTTTTCTTTGCCTAATTATCGAGATAATTAAGCCATAGAACTTAATTAATTATTTATTGAATGGAAAGTGGGTTTTTTAACTCAGAAATAGGTTCTAGAATTCCTAAAAAATATTTTTTACTCCAAATACTTCAATATTATAGAAAAAATGTCTGCTCTAAATGGTAAACCACATGAATTATAAATATTTAATGACTGATATCACGTGTTTTAGAACATCAAACCATTATTGAGTTTCAGTAGATATTTGCTTATTCATTTGTTGATTTACGGAATTTGATGAATTTTCTCGAATTAGTCAAGTAGTATTTGCTTTTTTGTGGTATATACTGTTTTCATGAAATTTTATATTTTCAGATTTTTCCATACATCAAAGACATTTTTTTACAAAAAAGGCTTCATGATTCTTTAAAAATATTAAAAACATAAAACAAAATACTGAACCTTGACTTAAAAAAAAGCCACATATTTGCCTGTTAGGTAAAATTCTTTTAAACACCGTCATCGTTAAATATATTTTATGACATAAAAATCAAATTAATTAACTTAATTACTAAACAACAATGATGTATAAACATTATAATAATGTTTTATTAAAAAAATAATTAATAAATATTTTTTATAAGTAATAACAATAAAAAATAACCGGATGGGCCTCGCTCTGCTGTACAGTTGGGGGTGGAGTGCACCTTGTTTATAGGATAGGTCATTATTACAATGGATTTGTTAAATTTGAATGCAATGATAGATATCATTGTATACGAAAAACGATTCTGAACGGAGATGATATGTTTGTCTAGGATATAATACATTGTTATTAATAAATATTGTAATAAGTATATTTTATTTTGAAACGATAAATATATTTTTTAATTAGGATGGGTTGGCAGTTGCATACAGCGACATAGTTAAATTATTTAAAAAATAGTGCATGTAGTTATTATAATAATACCTTATATTAACAGATAGTATCAATTTTAATATTTATATATGTGATATCGTATAATGTATGTTGGTCATTACATATGTTGACGACGTTGACGTTGATACTTGATTGCGACTTTTAAAATTAACAATGGATTTATGTAATTGATAAATTAAATAATTTCAACATCTCCAAAATTTTTTAGTTACGATAAGTTTAACTTATAAACCTTGTATTAAATTTTCAAGAGTTTTCGGTCAACCAATTAAATTTTACAGATGTTTAAAAACAAAAATTTTACAAAAATCGAAAATTTAAATTGTCTATAAATAAGTCAAAATATGTCAAAATACTTTGAAAACTTAACCAAGTATAGAGAACGCCAATACAAAGATTTGGTGAATATTTCAAGTTGTTGCGATTTTTGGTTTTTGAGTTAAAGTATTTTCAAAAAATGTAATTTGTAAAAACGTGATTTTGCGTTAAATTTCCCGTTTTTTCGGTTTTTTTAAAAAGTGTTGAAAAAGTTGGATTTTTGACTTGTCAAAGTACCATCTACATTCACTTTCCTTTCAGAAAAGTTGCTGTTTAAGCAAATCGAAGCATTTTTACTGCCAAAAAAGATGTCGTCAGACACAAAAAAAAATAAAAATTAAAAAAAAAAAAAAACACACATCATTGTAAAACCAATAGATTCCATCACTCCGTTCAGAATCTAAAACAAAATTAACACATGATGTCTTGAAAATGTTAGTTATACATTTCACAAAGCACATTTAGGTTAAAACATCAGATAAACTTTTATTTTTTTTTTAGTTCTTTACCTACTAAAATTGTAATGGTAACATTACGGTATGGCTTGGGCTTATGCTCTTTAATAAACAAAAAAAAAATTAGTAAACCATTGATTATTAATTAGTATATGTTTATCATTTGTTTACAGGCCTTGTGCCATGGTGGTACCAGATTTTGAATTGATTTGTGAAATTAACATTCCAAAACGCAAGGTTACTTGCTAGAAAATTTTTAACGTTATACTCGCTCTGTAAAGAATTGTTGTCAAAACAAGATCATTACGATTGGGGACTTCGAGCTATTAAATCACTATTGGTGGTTGCTGGATCGTTAAAGGTAAAGCATATATTAGAATTTGTAAACAATAATATTCATAAATAAATAAACGGTTTGAAAATGTCATGAAATTAAATATTCTGATTCCGATTTTAGAGAGCCGATAGAAATCGTCCGGAAGATCAAGTACTTATGTGAGCCCTTAGAAATTTTAACACTCCAAAAATTGTCACCGAAGACATCACGATATTTATGGGATTTATAGGCGATCTTATATAATATAACTTATTATAAACCTTGTATTAAATTTTCAAGTGTTTTCGGTCAACCAATTAAATTTTATAGATGTTTAAAAACAAAAATCGAAAATCTAAATTGTCTATAAATAAGTCAAAATATGTCAAAATACTTTGAAAACTTAACCATGTATAGAGAACGTCAAATTAAAGATTTGGTGAATATTTCAAGTTGTTGCGATTTTTGGTTTTTGAGTTAGAGCATTTAAAAAAAATGTAATTTGTAAAAACGCGATTTCGCATAAAATTTCCCGATTTTTCGTAATTTTTTATCGTTTTTTTCGATTTTTTTAAAAATTATTGAAAAAGTTGGATTTTTGACTTGCCAAAGTACCATCTACATTCACTTTCCTTTCAGAAAGTTGCTGTGTAAGCAAATCTAAGCATTTTTACTGCCAAAAAAGGTGTCGTACAAAAAAAAAAAAAAACACACACATCATTGTAAAACCAATAGATTCCATCACTCCGTTTAGAATCTAAAATGTGTATCGCATCATCATAAAAAGTTAAAATAAAATTAAACTGTCTGAATATTCCTGTCAAACTCATTTCAAATATTTCATTGAGCTTATATTTAGAACAAAAAAATATATAAATACTGTAAATGATTTAATAATAATTTAAATAATAAGCAAGATTTTCAAAACACAATCAATTTTGAAAAGTTTAAAAATGAATAATTGATTAATTTTTAAAACTATTAACTTAACAGTGTCATTCAATCTTAATTGTATTTTCATTTGATTATTTTTCAAATTATAAAAACGTTATAATTATTATTTATATAATTATTTCGATATGATTGAGTATAACTAAAAAAAAAAATGTTTTTAAACTTTAAAACTTCTGAAAAAAAAAACGGGTGCGTCGCGGGACGTACCACAAAAGTGAGAACTACATTTTCAGGTTATTGATTTTGTAGGTGGTAGGAACATGGGGATTAAATGAATGACTGTTATGATGGCATGATATGATAAATGTAATTGATAATAAAATTGTATGAAAATTGTATTTCAATTTCTTTCCAAAGAACCACTCAAATTTTTGTGGCTTGATTAGTACCTAATGGTAAATAGAAACAATTGACAAATAAAAATAAAAATAATTATTGATATATAGTATGTAGGTATTACAAATAACGACACAATTTCACACCATTGTAGCACATATATCTATACTAACTATATAGATATCTATGCATATTAGGCAAAACCTACATTAACTATCATTTTTAATAAAAATAAAAATTTAATCTGATGTTTGTACAATTTAGGTAGTATGATGGGGCTGAAGTCAGGGGGAACTCAACATAAAACACAGACGAGGGCCTACCGGGAAAATCCTGATTTCCCGTTGGGTCTATCCGCCCATGAGAGAGAGAGAAAAGGATGCGCGTGAAAGAGGAAGCAGGAGAGAGAGAGTGAGAGAGGTACTTGATACCGTCATGTCCATGTATTAATTTATTCATCTGCATTATAATTATTCTGTACTCATTCAAATTAACTAACCTTTGATTTTGTGCACTTGTTGATCTATCAGTATCAGTACCACGAATCACGACAAAAACATTAAAGAGGTGGCCGCGTGCGCGTGCTCTACGGCTCTTCTACGGCTTTGTCGAGTTCGATGGCGTCGCGGTGTACGGTAGTATTGATATTATTGAAAATGTAAATAATTAAATAAAAAATAACAATATATCAATAGGTATAAAATGAATAATACGATTAATCGGAAACGCGTACCTATTATACACAATATTTTAAATACACCGTACTTTCCGATTTCAGTGCGTGCGCGAGCATAAACACATAATAATGAATAGGGCTCGGATTTTTATGTAAATACATATTTTTATTGTGACTTGATAAATTAATTTTGGTACCTAAGTGATAAATTCGTTTCAAGCTATTTCCATGTAATGGACTATATTTTATTTTACATATTTTGTCATAAGTACATAATTTTACATGTTTCTCAATAATTCCATTTTTTCCTACATATTTCGACAGTTTGTTCATTTACGATTTATTAATAATTATATAATATTGTGTTTTTCAATACAGACAATTTCCCATGTTTCCAAAAGTACGTAAACAAAATATTACCAATAATTATTATTGAACTTACGACCAAACCGTAGATCATTTAACTTTGAAAATCGAGCATGTATATGGTATCTCATTGCTTTCAAGATCAAGATCAAGATGAATAATGTCAAATTAAAATAAGTAAATTAGATAATAATGTAATTTATAAAGCAATTTTTTATATTTGTTTGTAATTGTTTTACATTCCATATTTTCATACGGTACAAATAAGTAAATTAGATAATAATGTCATTTATAAAGTAATTTTTAATATTTTTTTATGTTCCATATTTTCATTTTTTATCACATATAAAGTGATTTTTTATTACATATATATTTACATATTCTCATTTTTTTAATACATATAAATCCGAGGCCTAATAATGAGTAAAGATAAGATACGTGGGGATTTTCGGCGTTCTTGACTGTAAATTATTATTTCATGAATATCATTGTTTCGTTGTGAGTGTGTGTGTGCGTATTTGCGTGCGAGTTGCGACTTGCGACTCGTTATCGGGAAATGCCTGGGGAAGTCCCCAGACCATAGACATTATACTAATAGACGAGACATCCAGGTGGGATGCGGGTGGGTGGTGCGGTTTTCGTTACAGTGATATATATATATATATATTATAGAGTATTGTATCATCTAGTACGCATGTGCGGTGTACGGCCGGACGCGGACGGACATTCAACGAAATAGGTCCCCAACCAAACGCGCGCAATAAAGTTCTCACTTTAAAAGTGAACAAAATAAAATAATATTAAAACTTTTATTTAGGACTAAAATGTATAAATAATGTAAGTGGTCATGTTAATGGTAAAGGAGGATATCAATAGGTGGTCAAATACCCAAATGCGTGTACTTAAAAAAAATTTAAAAAAAATTATTTGAATAAATTATGACGATTGTCTATAGTAAAACAAAGCAGTAAAACATTTGTTCTAATAAAAATAGAAAAAAATTTACCACTTGCGGCTGCATAACAATATACTGATCGACGAAGGTTAACGAATAAAAAACTAAGATAAGATTACTCTATTATGACGCGATTTCGAAAATAAAACACGAATTTATTAGGAAATTCTTTATTATAGGTTTCTAATTACCATCTATCGGGAGTTTTATCGCAAACTAACGAAAAACCGGCCACTGAAAAAGCCCAACCTTGGCTTAAAGAAAACGTTAATATATTTTATTAAATATTTAATTTAATGGAAAAACCCGTACTATACACTAGGGGCCAACTATTGTATGATATACATTGTGGGTTCAGGGCTATGCCCCCCTTGCTCCCCCTTTATCCGGGTTTAATAATAAATTTATAACACAAGTTATCACTAATCAATAAATCAAATAAAATGAAAAAGTTAATTATTTTATATTTTTATAAGTTCACTTCGAAAACAACTAACCTCTAGTGACGACGCTCCTTTAAGCGACTCAGAATTTGGCACCCAGGGACAATTTCCCAATGCATTTGAAGAAACCATTATATCATAATTAATAAATTAAAATTAAGTTAATAAGTTTAAAGTATATAGGTTTATTTTTTTTAGAACACATACCATTGGAAAAATGTTGTTTCTATTTATTTTTTCATGCTAAATGCAAATACTCGTTACAAATTGTACGTCTCATATAAACTTAACTTTTTCCCACGTGCGCATATCATGAATGACATTCATCACATGCAAATCGCAGAAGAAATCGATGGATTTTCTGTAGACATTCTATGTGTCGAACAGTTAATGGATGATTTTTATTCTGGACCAATGGAGTGTAATGATCGTTCTGTATTACCTTGAAGACAAGACACCGGAAAATAATAAAATAAACGACGATACAACTCGGTTAATAATTATTTCAATATGTTTATTTTACTTCTTACCATTAATTACTAACATAATTTACTGCTATAACCGAGCGAAAAAAAAATAATAATTTACTTCCGAGGGGACATATACGGTATTATTTTATACCACATCGTTATGATCTGAAACGTTTCGTTTTTTCCATGTAGAAACAGTTTACGATAGCAAATATTACATTAGTATAATAAAAATGTACATCATTAAATGATGTTTCTAAGATATTCTTGATCTTACGGTTCTTCTAATTCTTTCGATTCGTTCTCACAACGTCTCTGCACGGCGAGTGGTATTCAAACCACGTTCCGCGAACTCTATGTCATCGTAAAGGATTTTCTATGTTTAGATCCAACGAACCACGAAGTACACACGCACACTCAACATCGTCGTTTTTCGGGTCATCGAGCCAACAGACTTTGTATAACAGTCAAAGGGCTCCGCACTGAAATCGTTTTGATAATGATAAATAATTATCAACTGCGCGTTGATAACTATCATTAGAATGCGACTCGTTTTGCAACAAAAAAACGAGAAAACCGCACTACGAGTTACGTAACAAGACTCATTTCCGGACCTGTGAAATATTCATCATAGATTTTTATCGGCATCGTGGTATCGTGGTATCGAGTGTTGTCGACGAAATTGCTGTTAACAGACGCAATCAATCTCTCCCGGATGACTGGCGATTGGCGGCGGCTGTTTTATTTTTATTTACTTGTATATATATTTTTTTCGTCTACTTTGCGATTAGCTAATCCTTGATTTCGACCGACAAACGTGTACAGGCGACCTTTTAGTATTTTATTATAATATGCTCTCGCGGGTCTGGATAGTGAAGTTTTCAGGGTGACAGATTTTTGATAATAAGCTTTTCCATACAATGCGAACAAGATTAAAAGACCGCGGGGTGACGATGAAGATGAACATTTTTTCAACACACTGATCACATTTAACATTACGTGTGTATAAGCTCATCACTACCTCCAATAAACAAGAAATGAAAAAAACGCCTCCCCTCTAATCTCTGAATAATCAACTGCGTGCAATCTGGGAATCCCAGCTGTCTCACGCATTTAACTAACGCATGCCGATATTACAGTCAATAAACCAACTGAATCGTCAGTCGTATCGTCTGGTACGTATTTTATACTACTAGAACTAATAGCTAAAAAAAAAAAAAAACAAGAATAAAAAACAGTATTTTTTAGAAATCGAGGGAAAAACTCCAAGTGGCATAAAAAAATAAAATCGCAAAATATTCTTTTTCGTCTCCGAACATAATAATAATAATAAAATGGCACCATATGCGATTTTATAACAATATAAAAATAGTTGAGGACTTAAAAGCTTTATATTTTTCTAAGCATATTTAGTTAACATAGTTGTCTAAAGGACAAATAACGTTGTTTGACTAGAATGGCCGGAATCTAGAATAATACTCGTCTATGTATAATAAGAGTCGCCAACCAGTCGATCGTGAGATATATATATGTAATAAGCTTACATCTTTTTTTTTGTTTTTCTTATGTACTATTCGATTGTAAAATAAACAATAAATAATTTTAAAAAATTTTTTTTTTTTTTTATCAAACAAATCTCTTCATAAAATCTTTTAGATGTCTATTACCAAAGACCTAAAATGTCGAATGTAGCTCACTTGTTTACAAAGTTTGTCGACCTCTGATGTGTAATATTATAGTGCGTTTCTCTGCACCCACTAATTTTTCGACTTAGGTAGACGAAATGAATCACATAATAGCAAGTAAAGATCAAAATGACGACAAGGGAAACAGTATCCATTGCGTTACAGCCGAATTTATTCATCTCGCTGAGCGTTTCTGTGTTTCGTGTGTTCGAGTAATGTTGATGGAAAAAACTGAATACAGCTAAACAACAACTATATTATACCAACGAATTCAACCGCAACCATTTCAATTTGAACATTATCCAACAAATCCCCCCCCCCCTCGACATTAGTTTTGTTTCTGATCGATCAACGAAAGAAAATATAACAATTATTTTAAAAGTAAATTAATCTTTTTAACCCTTATAATTTCTATATACTCGATGTAAAAACATGATACATTCATTGAAATATGATTAATATTTAACAGTAAAATACTGGATATCCACCAAACGTGGTGAATTTGAAAAAACTGTTACAATTTTATTTTATAATCGTTTAATACTTTAATTGTTCAAAAATATTAAGCGATTTATAGTAAGATGCACGTATTATGGCTGTTTAAATAATTATATTGCACTGCACAAGGATATGATATGGTAATTATTGATGATCAGATATGAGCATGGAGATTATAACCGTTTGGAACTCGCTGTTATTTATCCACCGCCTGTTTAAAATGGTTTTGATTTTCATCCATATGTATTACTAAGCGTACAAATATTACAATGCGAATTGAAAAACGGAATAATTAAATAGTACGAGATTGTTCAATAGAAAACAATCTGTATTAGTACAATTTACTACATATTATGCTAAATAACATTACATACATGTATACCAACGCGATGTTTGGCTACACCACGTAGAATAAATATTTATAGAATAATATTTATTATGTAATTAATGGAAGTCGGATATTAGCCTTGCGTAATAACACGTGTGTGTCATGATATAAGCAATAAAAATCAACTTTTTACTTCTTTCGCCTGGCCAACACGCAGTTTTCAACGCGAGTACCTACGTCATAATATAGCGTCAACGGTTATTTAATCATGAATCGCTGGAAATCGTCTACACGATGACACCGCACTTCAATCCGAAAACGTACATGTAAACTTACAAACGATAAATAATAAAAACGTGCGTTGTAATAAAGTACTCCAAACGCCGTGGGTATGTTGTGTGCGACAATAATCGAGAGATCCGTACGCGAGAGATCCGTAACACGCGATACATGCAACAGTGTGGTTGTTCAAATGATAGGGACAAATCGTTTCAGAATAGGAGTCACTTTCGTCAATCTGTTCTGTGCGATCTACAAATTGCGGCACACTATGTTTTACATGCGCAAGCAAGGATGAGGATTAACCAGTTAAAATGTTAATGTTTAGTTATTTTAAACTACGTCACCGATTTACTGAAAGCTAAATTTTTTTTTTAAAGCAACTTTCAACTAAGTATTATGCAGCTACTCCAATCGATAAATAAATTGTCACGTTGAGTTCATTTTTTTTTCTTACTTTGTGTTCCAGAATATTATAATAATAATATTTTTTTAATAAAAAAAAAATTGTTATTATAACAGTGTATTGTGCTGAATGCTGAATGCACTATTCTGGAATTCAATAAGGATCGAAACAACGTACAAGAATATTGTTCAATATAAATATAATATTGTTACTGAATTAAAAAAAAAAACATAAAACTTGTTCTCAATCAAGTTAAGTTTAACCGAGTACTATTTTTTCTTCTCTTCAGCTTATACATTTTACAAATCGATAAAGATAGAGAAATAACTTTTAACTTTAAACATAACTCACCTTTCTCTAGTTTCACATAATTTAATAATTTAAAAATGTTAGTCGACTCGCCCCAGTTTTGAGCAATACACGTGTAATGTTTTCTTTTTTTTTTCTATTGAACCCGATGAAACGTTTACAAAGAACAACGATGACTTCGGAATTCGGCCGAAGTTTTTCAAAACCGAAACGTTATAGAAAACCCGACGCTCTCGCTCGAATGCTTTTCTGTTTTCTCGTGAGCGCGTTTGACCGTCTAAAAGATTACAGCTACAGTGCACCGCGGTAACGCGTCATCTCACGATTCAATTCGTCTCGTTCTGGGTCCGCCGCAGGACGATTCCGGTCGCCGACTCTGACTTCGCTGTCCAAAACGAGGTCACGTAATAACACAATGTCCACGTAATTTCATTATTATTTTATTATTATTATTATTATTATTATTATTACCACTCTCCGAGCGTAACCGCATTCGAGACAGCTCTTGAAATCAAAACATCGAAACATATTTACGTGCACGAGATACAATATAGGTTGCGTAACGACATCGGCCGTATAAAACCAGACGAGATTTCTGGCATCACTTCCACTTTCTTTTCACTCACATAATAATCCGGTGCCGGTTTTTTTCTTTCCTCATCTTTATGTGTGCATTCTCGGAACTTGAACGGCACCTACTATTACTATGGTAATGCACTATTATTTACCGTCGACCGTCTCTCTCTCTCTCTCTCTCTCTCTCTTTCTCTCTTTCTATCTTTCTTTATGTTTGAATTATTTTTGTTAATTTTTCGGTTCAATCGATGCATCTCGTAATGCTCATTCGGCACCGACTCGTCCGCCGAATCGTTTATGACCGGGACCTCCGAATGATCATGACTTGTTCGTTTTTTGTGTTACAGAATGTACACTGTGTTTAATGTTCAGGTTTTTCTTGCTCTGAATGTTTTTGTACTTTGCATACGGAATCTAAATAACTGATAATCCTTTGTTTTATAAAAAATGTATTTATGTTCTTAGTCATAAAGAGAATCAAAGTGCTTTTAGCTATAACGAAGACTACATAATTTAAGGATCATCATCAATATTCTATTGCGATCAATACTGCAAAGTTAATTGCTTTTCTCTCGAGATTGGCTCGAATATTTTTACTTAATTTATTGTAACCATTATAAAATCATTTTTTAGTTTAATCAGCCTTGTCAAAAGTGATATTTAATTTTGTTTTTTTTTTTTTTAATTTTTGGTTCCTTTGTTAGAGTAAAAATGCGTGAAGAATATAAATCCAATTAAATTGTTACCGATTTCAAATCAGTTTGATTGAAAACGATTGCCACTTTTTATTATGAACAGTGTTTTAGCGTGAGTTCGCTTTTGTCATTATACCGTTATAGAACGTATTATACCGCTAGGTACGCTATCGATTGACCTTATCAAATAATCGTAAACTTCAATCATGCTTGTGTGTTTCAGGTTATATGCGGAAGAGACCGTGGTGTATGAAGGCAGTTCGTTTTTTTTTGTTTTTTTTTTTACACATATTTAATAATCGTTCGTTTCGTGCGCGTAAAAAAACTTAACCGACATCAAAATAACACGTTATGTTAACAATACGCGTAGGGCGTTCGGACAGTGACAGTCGTAAACGTAAAATCAAAAACATAATAGAATCGTGCGGAAAGAACATAATCGGTCGTAAAAAATGTGAGCCGAAAAGCCATTTTACCTGATAACTTGGTATTACAGTGACCTAATCCCATGAACGAACGTATGATAATAACAGTACGTCACGTGCGAACGTTTCGCCGCCATCCGTTTATTACTTTCATGTAAGTAGTTAACAGCGAACTATGTGAATAATATATACATAACGTGTTAGTCGCTAACCCACTAATTTGATGTTGTGTTCACTTCCTCGAAAGTTTCGCTGTTCGAGTATCAATATTTGAAGTTTACAAACAACATATATAACACGTGTTACTGCTATTAATAGTAATTAGTATTACGCATTAACCTAATATTATAATACGCGTATTCGCATCAAACGTTACCGAATCGTTTGTCGTACCAACGATCGATAAGAATTTTACCGGTACAAGTCTTCGAATAAAATAGTAGTATTGTCATTGATCTTGTAACGAATTTGTTTAAATTATTTAAAATAATGTACAATAATAGTGTACAGTACAATATTATGTACGTATGTATCACGCACATAATGCCGCATTGTACATATAAATTTTAAAAACCGATGTTTACAAAAAAAAAATAAATAAAAAATATATTGGACTTCAGAATATGAAATGAAATACTACTTTACGAGTTACGTACCAACAAAACAGAAAGATTTTGTACAGTTATCGTAATAAAATGTTTGGTCATCCGATAGTATATAAATCGTCCTGCCAATCCTGATTTATAGAGTACGAGTACATCTCTTCTCGCCGTACAATATTTCACTACGAATAACAATTCACGTACAGCCAGTGTCAATGTATTCTATGGACAAATATCATGATTATTATTATTATTTTTTTTTTTATGTATTTATTCATAAGACTTACTACATGAAACAATTATAGCTTGTCAATTAGTTACTAGATTTATTGATTATGTTATTACACACAGAGTAGTTCCAGCAAGTTATTAAATGTACAAAAAAATAACAAAGTAAAAAGTATTCAAAACAGTTGCGGTGAACCTCTCGATTTCGATAAAACCATTATAAAAACTATCATATTTATTCAACACGATGTTATCATTACTATTGATTATTATACATTGAACATTAGTTTTAATCGCAATATTAAATGGAATTGTAATTTATTTTCATTAAATTATCTGTATTTTAACTTTTCAAACATGTTACTATATTATGTACAGAAAATTATACCATACATGGTATTCACTTTTGCAATCAAGAACTTGTGATATATCCTTATGCTCAATTGGACTATTTTTCGCTTTTTCATTTTAACGTTTATTTATGATAATTAATTCAATAAGGAAACATTGATTTTGTTATTATCTACATCTACAATGTAGTTCTTATTTGTAATTTTCGATAAAATTAATTAATTTATGAACCCATTATTTTATTGAAATATTCAGTGCATATTCGTGATAACATACAATAATTATAATGTATGAAAGATGTAAGTAAAAAAATATGTGAAAAAATGTGTCGATCATCGGTTTCGCTCCATTCACTATGCGTTGCGGGATTTCAATTATGTATACCACAATCGTTGCATTCATAAATACCATATTATATTTTGTAATTTTAAACAAAGTCAGTATTTATTATATAAAATATAAAATTTAACAAATCTCATCGCCATACACATGTATCAATTTGATTTATTCGAAATTTTGACTATAAAAATGATACATAAACAACGATGTACGTTTTGTAAATATAAATTTTAACGTAAGTACATAAGTAAAAATCAAAGTTTATTATGGCTAGTTAATTATAGTTTGAACTTTTTTTAGATTCTGAAAGAAACGAGAAATGTATTTTTTCCATTCCATGATGTTTGGTTTTTTTATTTTGTATCTAAGTACATGATATTGACTAGAATTGTTCCGATAATCACAATGTTTTTTTTTCTGATGGAAAAAAATGTTATTTAATCGGTATTTTGAAGAGGGTCTTATTACGAATTCTTCGACTGTTTTCTTAATAATAACGAAAAAATACGGTTAACGCCATTGAGGTTATGTCATTTATGTCGTACCGGTTTTTGATAAAATCGAATTTTCGTATTTTGCGACTAATAAATACAAAATATATTTAAATTTCTTTATGAAAATGTTTAATGTAAAATTGTTACCATATTTCTGAATTTTATTATAAAACACTTATTTTGATCAATAAATTTACTTACAAATCTAAGAACATTTTTACTCTACTTACATATTTCATGAATATGATTAATATTCGTAATCAACTAACAAAAGTAAACTGCTAGAATTTAAAAAAAAAGTCGTGATCAAAAAAAATATTTTTTTTAATTGTGCATTTTTTTTATTTATTTATTTATTTATTTTTTTTTTTGTAAGCCAGTTTCAAAAAATATTTACAATCCATACACATACATAAACCTTTATGGCAAAAAGAATCATAAATAATAACTGAATAACGATTTGGGAGACTAGATAACCCATAAGTAGCACCTCTTGATATGTCTTGTGTTTTAATTGCATTTTTAAATATACATTTCAATATTTCTTTAGTATCCTTTTAAAGCCAATTTTTAAATCAACATTTTAGAGTTATAAATAAATATAATAATATAATCTATAATTTGTGATAGATTTGTTATTCAATTAGAAATCCACAAAAAATAAAAAATAAAAAATTATAATTACAACACACAAATAATCTCACTTCTACCCCAAAAATATCCGCTTCTGCTTTACAATTGATTTTTCGAAAATTATAATAAATACACTGGCTTCTTTTAGAAAGCAATATAAAATATTGAATAAATTTTAGATTAAAAAATAAAACATCTTAGATATCGTATTCTATTGTCTATAGTAAAATGATATACCTCACAGCATCATTTTACCCAGAGTTGAGCGATTTATCATAGTTTATAATAACTATGACATTTTAATGTTGACACCATAATAAATATTTTTTTCGCTCGTTATAAAAATACGAAACAATATATTAATAAGAGATGGTATATCAATATCTCTTGTTACGGTGAATTATCGAAATCACGCTCACGTATACAATATGCGACTGCGCGTGAATACTGAGATTGGATTTAGGAATATCCTGTTAGAATATGCTATTGATTTAAATTTCCATTTAGGCAATAATATAGTATTGATAAAAAATGTTCAACCCAATTTAAACTATAAGTTAATTAGAAAAAAAAATCTGTTATAAAATTGGGCGCAGAGACGTATTTAGGAATTTTGCGTCTCAAATAAGAAAAAAAAATGGATGCTAATTTGGTATGCGTTCTATCGACAAGTTTCCAAGTCGGTAAGTGATCTACAGTCTACATAGATCGTTTTGACTGGGTTTATTTTATATTTTTTTATATTATTTTATTGATGATCCTTTACAGACAAGTGTTTGAGTCAGTTATTTTATATTTTATATTGTTATTTATGATTCAAAACCTAGAAGTTGTCAATAATAGGTTAAATGAGTGGAGGTTAGCCCTCGAAGAAAAGGGATTGAGAATTAGTAGAAATAAAACTGAGTATATTGAGTTTGATTTTGGACAAAGAGACCAAGAAGTTGAAGGAATGAGGAGACAAATGACAATAGATGGTGATGTGATAGGTGAAGTTGAGAGTTTTAAATATTTAGGATCTTTTGTTCAAAAGGACGGGGGCTTTGACATTGATGTAAAACATAGGATTAAGTGTGGGTGGATGAAATGGAGAGAAGCATCGGGCGTGTTATGCGATAAGAGAATTCCAATTAGGCTGAAAGGTAAATTTTATAAAAGTGTAGTGAGACCAACTATGCTGTATGGTTCAGAGTGTTGGGCGGTTAACAGGAGAATAGAACAAAGTATGAGTGTCGCGGAAATGAGAATGCTTAGATGGTTGAGTGGAGTGACAAGAGAAGATAGAATAAGGAATGAATACGTGAGAGGTAGTGTTGGTGTAGCGCCAATTGTGGACAAGATGAGAGAAAATAGGCTGAGATGGTTTGGGCATGTGATGAGGCGAGAGGAAACGAATGCAGTAAGAGTGGATATGAAGATGGACGTTGAAGGGAAAAGAGGAAGAGGAAGACCAAAAAAGAGATGGTTGGAGACTTTGGAGAATGACATGAGGGCTATCGGTGTGTGCAGAGGAGATGTGATTGACCGAGTAAAGTGGAGGTGTAGGACAAGGGTGGCCGACCCCAAATAGTTGGGAGGAAGGCGAAGTAGAAGAAGAAGAAGAAGAAGATTGTTATTTATGATTCGATTTTCGCATTACCGAAATGGGTCTGAGTCGGTATATGTGATTTTGACTGAGTTTTATCAAAAACTATCTTTATGTCTTTTGACATGGCGAGAAAAAGGTCCGGACTGTCTTGACGGTAAAATCGTCAGCAATAGTGATCAAGATAGGACTGCAAATGATTAAGAGGAATGCCTCTCATTTTCTTCAATAATTTAATTTTAGCGTCCAACTATGACCTCTCAATGTTTTCAGTGTAAGCTCCTGTATTTGCATCGACATATGATTTTTGGTGATTTACCGTCTTGTGTGCAAAAACCTCGGCTTGTGAGGCACCTATATGCCCATTCATCAAAATGCATTTCCGATCCTGCCTCGTATTCACGTTCAATTATCAGTAGAAATGTTTCTCGATCGCTTTCGATGAACATAAAAATACCGGCAATCATTTCCATTTTTTAAGCCAAATACCCAGGGGGCATCTACCCTTGCACCACGATTTCGGTTATTAATTACTTCAGCATGTATATCTGTCAAGGCGGAAGGAGCGTCACCAGCTAAAAATCTACCCCTATTATACTTCCTTCGGCATTTCTCAACAACTAACTAAAAACCGATGACACTCAATCTCATTTGGCACTACTGTAGTATAAAACACATGAAACATCATCGTAGCCATTACAATTTATAAATAATGCACAAAATATCAAAAATATTTAAAAAAATTATACACTACACTCGTAACCTGCTTCGTGAGCGTTATCTGATGACTGTAATCAAATTAAAACCAACAGTAATACAATTTAAGGTAAAGATAATTAGAGATTATCAACATTATAAACAGTTGAAAGAAATACCCAACATATTCTATAAAAGCTAGGCAGATAACACATATACAGTAGTAATTGCAGTCCAATATCCGCGTACCGAGCGTAGACCTAGTGTAGAACGCCAAAACCGTTAAAGCACATAGCAAATTAGCACCAAAAAATGCACCCTACCCAAACTAAATTTTTTTTAGCAATAGGTATATTTGTAAATAAAAACACATGATAGTGAAACCAATGCATTCATTGCTACACTTATAATCGAAAGATATTTACTAGGTATACACAAAAAATTAATTTATTTGAGTCACATACTACATAATTGTAATACATATATTTATTATTATTTATACGAATAAATTGCAATGTCATAGGTAAAGTGACAACATTTAAAATTAACTCCATTAACGTATAAAATTACTTTGGGATCGTATTATATCCATATCGTATCATCTCCAAAATATACCGCCCGGGACCTGCCTAGTCATACTCCTAAATACATTTCTTATCTATCTGGTAACAAAAATATTTTTAATTTTAATTGGAATGAAGAGAAGATTGCAAGCTGTGATCGGGAATGTAAGTCGGCAAGAGAAATATTTAGGGAAAAACACTCAAAATGTACGTTCACTATAGTAGTACATCGTGTTTAGTCGTGATTATTATATTCTCGCAGATTGATCGTTGTATGTTTGTACGCCTAATACGTAACGGGTCGCAAACTTGTGACCACTGGCCCGCCTTTGACGTAGTCTAAGTATTAAATGAACGAAGATAATCGACGATCATTAAAATTTACAAAATAAAAAAAATCATGTTAAAATATATAATATTTTTGTTTTTAATTCATGTGTTAAAAAAATCGTTCATTTTATTATTTGAAAAATTCAAATTGAAAACACAGTCATCAATATCACTTATAACACGCGAAACAGTGGTATTTTTGTTGTTTTCCATCGTAATTACTTTTACTCCTCATATTTTTTCCAGTTAAAATAATTTATTGATAAATATTAAAATATCATTAATATTATATTATATATTATTATATATATATATATATATATATATATATATATTATATTATTAATATTATAAAATTCTAATTATTAGAAAAATTAAGAGTTTTATCCAATTTAAAACATAAATATAAATTTATATAAAATAATATACATAATATATGACTTATTTATTTAGTATTAATTATTGACGAGCCTCTAATAAAACTTGGCGACCCTCACGTTGCACATTACTGGTTTATTACGCCAAAATTATAATCTACAGTTGTACAGGTTATACAAGTAAATTTACATTGAAAACTTAATCTTTTAGTGAATGTTCATGTGGATGGTTGAGTTGTCAATTAAATATTAAATAAAATCCGGGAAGAGAAAATTTAAAATATACAAGATGGTTACGGATGATTCATTTTTAATATACATTAGAAGTTGAATGTACGATCGTATGAATTAACAAAGGAATAATATTACTGTATATTTTAGTAGAGCCGTCGCCAGGGAAAATAACGGGACCATTTTGCCCTAGCCTCCATTCTAGGAAAATGTAATGGAGGCTCCCCCTTAGTCCAGATTTCCAGATTGATTTAAAATATTCGGTTCACACATTAGAAATTATTGATATTAATGTATTATTTCAATGATATTTTTCTTTATGAAATATAAATACATAAAATAAAATAAATTAACTTATATTTATGTTCAATCGCTATTATACAGGTTATGACTGGTTACAGGGCCGCTGGAATGGTGGCTTCGCTCATAGTAGAGCTATTTAAAAATATTTATAGAGCCTTACTCATAGTGGACCACTCGCCCTAAACTCAATCGTAGAACGCTACATTTTTAAGCAATTTAGAAACGTATTCAACACGTTCAATGCCAATGGCTATTTGTGGTTCCGATACCGTGTCGCCGCAACGAATTTATGCTCGGTCGACTACGCGTTGACATGGGACACCGGCGCTCTGCTTTATTATTATTTTTATAAATATACGTGTATACCTAATAAAATTTTAGATGTAGAAAATAAATAAGAAATAAAATTATCATTGGATCGCCATCAAAGAATAAAAAGACATGTTATTTCTATGCAGCGTTGGGTAGATTATAGATTAGTCCAGGCAAAAAATAATTTATCTATAGCTAACCAATTAAATTCTTCAAGACAACATGAAATAAATGAAAACCGTTTACATGTACATTTTTTACTTAAGGCTACACTATTTTTGGCAAAACAAGGATTACCTTTTAGAGGTCACAATGAAACGTTTACATCAACAAATAAAGGTAATTTTATTGAACTACTACAAATGTTTGGTGATGAAAAGTTAAACCAAAAGCTACAGTCTAGGTATGGACATTATACTAGTCCTGAATACCAAAATGATTTAATTGCAATAATTGCAAAATGCACAAGACAACAAATATTAAAGAAAATTAATAAATTTGATGTTTTTACAATTATGGTGGATGAGACAAAAGATAAATCTAAGAAAGAACAAATGAGTTTTGTTATAAGGTTTCTGGATGATAATTTTAATATACATGAAAAATCTATTGGCTGTTACCACATGGTTAAATCAGATTCTGAAAGCTTATTTAATCAAATAATTAATATAATCTCAGAAAATAATTTAAATATTAACAAATGTGTTGCACAATGTTACGATGGTGCATCAGTTATGAACGGAGCGTATACAGGTGTACAAGAACGAATACGCAGTAAAGTGTCACACGCAATATATGTGCACTGCTATGCGCACCGCCTTAATTTATGTTTAATTCAAACTTTGCAAAATATACCATTCGTTGTAAATTTTTTTAATACAGTTTAAGAAACGTATAAGTTTTTAATGAATGGACAAACAAGATATGAGTTATTCATTAAAGTTCAAAAAGACCACAATTTACCCGTGTTACATTTAGAACGTTTAGTGGACACTTGGTGGGCTTATTGGTATAGTTCATTAAGTAAAATGAATTCAAGATATACAGAAATAATTGAAGTACTTAGTATACTTGGTGAAGAAGGTGATCAAACGGCTAGGGCAACTGGAATTTTAAATGAAATGTCTAAATTTTCTTTTATTATTATGGCGATTTCGATGGAATCCCTTCTTAAAGTTATACATTGTGCTTCTACAGAACTTCAAAATTCAAGTATTATTTTACCAGCAGCTATTGATCTGATAAAATTTACTAGACAAAGTTTAAATGAAATGCGGAGTGATACATTTTGGGTTGATACAATAAAAAATGCTAAATTAATTGCTACTAAAAATGGAATTCCTACAAATCACAGATCTAGCAGATCACTATGTTTCAATAAAAGGCTCAAAGACTACTTTACTGAATCATCAGTAGGGAATACTTCAAATAACACACTAAATAATTCAGTGAATGAATTAAAAGTATTATTTCATTCAGCAATTGATAAGCAAGTGTTCTGCAGTGTTATTACAGTTTAAATATTTTAAATGAGTTATGATTTGAAAATATGATTAAAATAATCGCTTACCAATGTAACTAAGGACTTATTTTGTTTTTTACTTGGCATTATTGCATGTATAATATAAACAAAAGATTAATTTTCAATGCATAACTTAATTCTTCTATACAACGCTTATTATATTTTTTTATACAATATTTATTAGCACGGTTATTATGTAATTACCAATTAATTATTTATTTATTTTATTTTATAAATTTATGAATGAACTTGACAAACGTTTTAATGACACTAACAACAATATTATTTTAACCTGTACTATATTTATTTCTTTGGATCCTGATTACTTTAACTTCAAAAGTCCTTATCTTCAAGCTTTTTTGGATCACTATAATTACTTCAAAATTAATCCTATATTCCTAGAGTTTGAATTTCTTATTACCAAAAACCTACTTTCTAAAAACAAAAATAATACCCGTGAAGATGGAGTTCATGATCTTTTTTCCATATCTAAAAAATTGTTGGAAATTCCAAACTCTTTTCCAGAGACCCTAAAAATTATTTCTATTTTAATGACACTACCTGTATCAACTGCTTCTAACAAACGCTTTTTTTCGTCATTAAATCGTATAAAAACATGCTTAAGATTAACAATGACTGATGAGCGTTTGAGCTATTTGCTAGTGATTGCTGTTGAAGGTGATGAGGCTTCAAAAGTTGATCTTCTGGAAGCTATTGATTTATTTGCAGACATGAAATCTCGTAGATATCCTTTAAAAGCTTAAGCTTATATTAATTTTTGCTATTTTATTTAAATTTAATTATTATATCATATTATGAACTAGTATATTATTTTTAGCTGTATTATTTATTTTTCTTCTTGCTTAGTAGATATAGTATATATATTAGTTAAAAAAAAAATATTTGTTTTATTATTCTTTTTTCGAGCTTTGCAATACACATATTATTTTAACTAAATAATCAAAGGGCCGGTAAAAATTTTGCCCCACCCTAAGAAAAACTGAAATGATGCCCCTGATGCACATTCATTTAAGGAGCATTTATATATGTGGGGGGGGGCATATTTTATTAGCCACATACTCTGTGAACAAAGTCTGCGCACGCCTATTACTAATAGGCTGATGTGTAAAAAAGTATATTTCTATTCGGAACGGTAAAATAAAAACGGAAAACATATAAAATACGTATTTGTGAGTAAACTAAAAAAAAACAACGTAGAAGTGATGGCCGTAAAATATAACTGACTGTACCATTATAGTCTATAGATAAGAAAGAATAATTTAATATCGATATCATTGGAATACGAAAAAACAAACTTAACGATTATCACGTAAGCATGGATATATCAAACATTGGATAACATTAACAATGTGTTATGTCGACGTCGGCCACCGTGGCAAGATTACGAGGGCCCACTATGTGTTAACATCCGCAATGAACGTTTTAACTAAAAAGTAATTTTTGTTGTTAGTAGTACTTTCATACAATTTTTTTTCTGATTATGATTATTTATTATTAACTGCTTAGGATTTTGAATGGGGGTTCGAACCCTTCAGACCTTCCCTTTACCTACGCCCCTGATATATAGTTTTATACCTACCATAATCGGTGATTCGCGTACTTGAAAATATACAATTTGCCGTGAACAGTATAAGCCAAAAACTGACTATATTTGGGGGGTTGATAATGACTCCCGTGTAATCTACTATAATATTGTAAGGCTCACAATACACATTCAAATTTATAGAAATAAAACAATGATTACGAGTGTCGTTTGTACTATTCCTATCACGAAGGAGTTGGGAAACCAGTCAGCGACAGATATAGATATAGATATAGATAATATTATTCATTATGTTTAGTATTAGGTACCACTGGATTTATTTGATTTCCACTGTAAATTCTTATAGCCACACTGGTCTTTGATTACAGTAAGTTATTGGCTAATTTATAATATGATGTTTTAAGAGTTCTATGAACGAACAATGAACAATTTTTCGGTTACTCGCCATTCTGCCGTGGACAGAGTTTACCGTAATCGAAAAAAGCGACGATTTATTCCTTCGTGTATTGAGAAAGTTCTCCTCGTCCCTCCTCTTATTTCGCCAAATATGATTTCAAACAGACGTGTGCGCACGGCTGCGTCGGAATTATTAGACAATTCGGTGAACTGTTGCATCACATTGCAACGGTGGTAAACCGACGTACTAGAGAAATCGACCGCAGCAAAACGAATAAATGGAAATTTAGTGCAGTATGCTCATCGTAAGAACCAGTGACGTTATTTCAGTTTCTTATATAGTAGGGCAGTCGGCAATATCTTATTAAACTGAAGACCTCGCGGCCTATTTAACCGAAATATACCATTCCAAAAATATAAAGATTTTTACTTTGTACTTAAGTACCCGTATATTACACGTCTCATTTTTCTGATTTACAACACCTTAATGATTTTATAAAAGACGTATTTATACACTGATGATGTGCCGACTTTGGAATAGCTAAACATTAAACTGTGACAAATGCATCAGTTGCTCCAACCTAAATTACGCTACTGGTAAGGACTTGTTTTAAAGTTTGTAATTGATAACTTCACGTTGATCCGATCGTGACAATCGCAGGACAGGAGCGTGCCTTGAAATATTTTTCAGTGTGGGCTCTAACTTTTTTCATTACCACGCATTTCAAATGGGTTCTAGGTCAATTTATCGCGAACAATTCATCGCGGTAAAATACATCGCGAACAAATTCATTGCGGTGTCAAATTCATCGCCGTAAAATACATCGCGCATTACAGTTAAATTAAATAACTAATATTTTTATCTTAATAATTTCACTTATTTATAATTAATTCTTAATTTATAAAAATGCCTTCAAATAATTATTTGGTCAAAGTAAGTTATTGTATTTATAAATGAATGTTAACTATGACACTTTTTTCTTTTAGGTAAAATAATTTTATTGCTATAAAACATGTGAAATTAAATACAAAATATAAATAGTAAATAAGTAATAATAATAATAATAATAATAATAATAATAATCGTAAGTCCAAATCAGGTATACTGTCAATATTTTCGTATAATAATATAGGTACAGCTTACTACAATAACTCACCTTGACCAAACAATTATTTATAATTTAAGAATTAATTATCAATAAGTGAAATTATTAAGATAAAAATATTAGTTATTCAATTTAACTGTGGTTCGCGATGAATTTGTTGGCGATGAATTGTTCGCGATGTATTTTACCGCGATGAATTGACCGGATACCTTTCAAATGTATTTATTACACAAGATTTTGGTAACAATAATAGTTCCTAATAAATCGACAATGAATTGTATAAATAACCCTGTCAAATATTTACTTAAATTGTATAAAAATATTAAGTAATAACTTTTTCTAAATTCATAAAAGTTATAGGAGGAGGGGGAATTGGATACCCAAATCCTCTCTTAGTACAACCCTGTCACAAGATTGTTGACGAAAAAAACATTCTGAACGAAATTTTCGATATTCTCGTTCCGAAACGCAACCGTACGTCTCTCGAAATAACTACGCACCTGCATTATGCACATAAACTCGTACGTACGTATATACGCTCGCGCCCGCACATGCACGCACGCACACATTCATTTCGCTTTCACTCCGAGGACCCGACGATCGCGGTTTTCTCCTTTTGCCTCGTAAACCAGTTTAAGACCACAAAAACTGCAGCGGATCACCAATGTTTGGCGGTGTCTAGATAATTTAGTTATATTAAACTACTGCATCTATATCATATCCAAATAAATTTAATATTAAGTATCTGACTGTCATTCAAAATGAACTGTGTACATATCTAGGTAAGTATAACTGGATAAATAAATAATTTCTATTAAGGCTGAACAAGCCATTTTTTAAATTTGGTGTGATTGATTTTTTTTTTTTTCTAAATTGTAGTTAGGTAATTTACTGATGAATAATGTAAAAAAAAATTTTCAATATTTTGTTTTTTAAGGGGTTAAAAATGATGATGAATATCAATTATATTGTGTTTTATATTAAGTCCTCTAGGTTCAATAATAGATATTATAGAGATTGAACTACATGTAATTCTTTTGTAGGACATATTCAGAGGCGGATTTAAAAATTTTCCGCCCTTTGCCAAATTAAATTTGACGTCCCTATCTAAAAAAAACTTACTACCTCTTTAATAAAATATCCTCAAATAAATTAATTTTTTCAATACCTACCTAATATGCAATTTTTGCTTATTATAGTATTACGAGACATTTCTTAAACAATAAGATAAGCTATAATACATTACTATCGTCGTTGTCGTAGACGAATTCCTGGGAAAATATAAATATTATTTTGCTAAAAATAAACAAAAACAAAATCCACAATTTCAAGATTTTGAAGTGATATATACAATTTTAAAAATTATGTACTTAATTTTACAAAATCAAAATACATTTTCAACATAATTTTGCCGCCCTCCAAAATATGCCGCCCTATGCGGCCGCATAGTTCGCAGTGCCTTAAATCCGCCCCTGGACATATTGAAAGGCACCTCAATGGATTTTTTACAATATTTCCCCTATTTCACCAGAAAATAAAGTATTAAAAAGTCATTTTTTAAATATGAGTCTTTTTAGACATTTTATACATTTAAAAGCTAGTTATTTTAAAAATGTAAAATATCTCAACGAGATGCCCTGGAGAAAATGTTTATTAATCCAACCCAGCTTTCCAATTTAAAAAAGGTTGGATATAAAAGAGTTAGGAGTTATTATAAATGTACCATTCAAAAATGTACTCTCGAATAATACATTATTTCATTACGAAGTATAAAAATAGAATTATCAGTGATAATTTTCTATAATTGACAACTTGTTGTACCTATAATTATCGTAAACGCTTATCTATAATATCTCGGAATATCTATTATATATGTATATTGTATATTCTAATAAACCGTATTTATTATATTGTAAAATGTAAGTGAATTTTGTTTACTTATTAGTTACTATCTATTGACACTAATACACTATGCAGTATGCAATGAACAGAGCAGCGAGCACACACATATTTTTAAATTTTGTATTATTACATTGAGTTTTGTACTACCGTTTTTAGATTCTGAACGGAGTGATGGAATCTATCGGTTTTACAATGATGTGTGTTTTTTTTTTTTTTTTAATTTTTAATTTTTAATTTTTTTTTGTGTCTGACGACATCTTTTTTGGCAGTAATTCGATTTGCGTATGAAGCAACTTTTCTGAAAGGAAAGTGAATGTAGATGGTACTTTGGCTAGTCTAAAATCCAACTTTTCAATACTTTTTAAAAAAATCGAAAAAAACGATAAAAAAATTACGGAAAAACAGGAAATTTTACGCAAAATCACGTTTTTACAAATTAAATTTTTTTAAAATGCTCTAACTCAAAAACGAAAAACCGCAACAACTTGAAATATTCACCAAATCTTTATATTGACGTTTTCTATAAATAGTTAAGTTTTCAATGTATTTTGACATATTTTGACTTATTTATAGACAATTTAAATTTTCGATTTTTGTAAAATTTTTGTTTTTAAACATCTATAAAATTTAATTGGCAGACCGAAAACTCTTGAAAATTTAATACAAGGTTTATAATAAGTTAAACTTATCGTAACTAAAAAATATCGGTGATCGGTTTACTCAAATTTTTTTTATAAGCCTTTAATGCTCAAATTTGTATAAAATGTGTAAAAATCACGATAATTTGCAAGTTATTTTGTAGATAAAAATTCATACAATTTTTTCTGTTCATACTTAAGGTTCATAATTTTAACACTAGGTTATCTATAAGCTACTCTTCAAAAATCTTTTAAAAAATTTCTACCGGAATTAGATGAAAAAATTTTATGACTGTTTGAAATTAAAATATTTACGAAATTGCATAAAATAGCGATTTATTCTCAAACGATTTTAAATATTTGTTATAATTCAAAAAGTATAAGTCGCAGATTTTTGAAATTTTTACCAGCTGTTAAGATTGGTATTTCCTTTATGTCATATTTTTTTCAAAATATTATATTGATTTTTAAGCCACTTATAGGCATTTAAAATATTCGATTTTTTTACATTTTTTTTTTATAATTGGTGATAAAAAAAATTTGGCTCGTACAAAATACTTGAAAATTTAATAGAAGATTCCACAGAAAGTTCTTAATGTCATTCAAAAATTATTAAAATCCATAGGCACAATTTTTTTAATGGCTTTTGAACAGCAAATATTGACATATAATTACATGTAAAATATAATATAATGTATAATATTCTAGACTGACAAATTATATCGGTTTTTTTAAAATGCTCTAACCCAAAAACGAAAAACCGCAACAACTTGAAATTTTCACCAAATCTTTATATTGACGTTTTCTATACATGGTTAAGTTTTTTCAAAGTATTTTGACATATTTTGACTTATTTATAGATAATTTAAATTTTTGATTTTTGTAAATTTTTCGTTTCAAAATAAAATATACTTATTACAATATTTATAAATAACATTGTATTATATTCTAGACAAACATATCATCTCCGTTCAGAATCGTTTTTCTTATACAATGATACCTATCATTGAATTCAAATTTAGCAAATCCATTATAATGACCTATCATATGAAGAGTCGCACTTCACCCCCAAGTGTACAGCAGAGCGAAGCTTATCCGATTTCTTTTTTATAATTAATAATTACCGTTGTATTTCTCTCAAATGGGGAATAAAAAAAATTATAAATATGCTTCAAAAAAAACTAAGCGGTCCAAGTCTGTGAAGATGTTGCTGTTGAAAAAACAACAGAAGAATTTAATCAATTCTCCAGAGGAGTAAGTTATTATGTAAATAACTAATAATTTTTAGAGGTGTGCAAATTAGAGACCTATCGTTAGTTCAATGTTCGGCTGGAAAAAAAGATGAAACTAGTTCGGTTTTATACTAGTCTAGAGCACAAAAAAAAAGGTTTCATCTCAGATTTAATTGATATTATATTTTACATATTTAGTTTTATTTGTTTATTTATATCAATTTGCTTAGTAGTTGTTACGTATACTACAATATTATGTTGTATTGAAAAAGTTATATGGAAATATGTATCAAATAAATAAGGACAATATTCGAAATATACAGGGTGATTCTTTTAAGTGGATACACTAATTATCTCGAAAAGTATTAACTTTTTTTGATTTTTTTTTTTTTTAAACTTCTAGGTTTATGTTTTTCTAAAACCGTATAATGTTTTAATTTTTTTCACCCTTATATTTATAGGTGAAACCACTATCAACTTTTAATTTTCAAATGGTAACATATAATAAAAATATCATGAATTAATTAAACCATTTTTATTATGAATTTACGCGTTAACATTTTTATTTTTTGATGATTCGTTTGCGAGTTACAACTCCTCAAATTATTGGTGGTTTTCAAAATGTTTTCAATAATTGTAAAGACCAGGAGCTAATCATAAATTTGATATCGTTGAATCCAAGATGACAAAATAAACAACAAATTATTGTAGATTACCTTTGTACTTTGAACCCTAATCATTTATTAACTTATCGACTAATCGGACATACCGAATTACCAAAGAATGATAAATGAAAAACTGGAAATATATTATGACAAATTTATTTTAATCACAATTTCACAGATAATTATTTAAAAATTAAAATGGTTTCACCACATAATTAAATCTTATTACCACTAATGACTAAGGTATACCTTGATAAGTCCGTAACTGGTAATATGATTATAATATTTTGCAGAAAGTAAATAATAAATATCCATATTTACGTGATAATATGCACAATTTAAGATAGTCCTATCAATTATCTTAAATAATATTGTTCTGTGATATTGTGAATGATATAAATGTTGTATGATAATAGTAGAAAATGAAATAGAACAATACTAGTATAATAGGTGTTATAATTTTACAGCATTATTTAAAAATTTAATTAATTAATTACCTATCTAAAATCGTGTTTTACAGTTACACTATTTGAAAATCTTATAACTTTTTCTTTTGTTGTACAAAAACTAATATCAAATTAATGTAGTGATATTATTTGATTAATAATAAAATCGGAATCCCAAGAGTCCAAGACCATTAATAAATAAGGATTTGAAAGAAAAAATGTATGAAGATCCAACTACATAAAATTCTTGGTTTATTTATTTTTTATTTTTAATATTTGTTCAAAATGTTGACCATTTTGTGACATATAAAATGTCATATGTTTTAAATGAAAAGTGAACTATCATCAAATAGTTTGATAGTTCCCATCACTATGGTGTATTGGTTTTGGTGTTTTCATAAGATATAACTAATAATAATAAAACCTAACATGAAAAATATGAACTATTAATTAATACAAAAATGTATGATTTTATTTTAAATAAACTATAACTTACAATCATAAAATTTTTTTATTTTAGTACACCTTTAGAATATATACCAATTTTTAAATTACAAACATATCTACATATTCACACGGTATGCATACGTATATATATATCATAATTGTACGTGATACATAAAATGTTCTGTGTACCAGTACAATACAAATAATCATAACAAATGTATTCCTCGTAAATCGACCTAATTTATATATTATTCTTAAACCTATTACACGCAAGTGTGTTCATAAGATAACGAATATATGCAAAATTATGCAACAAAAATTGTTGCATGAGAATTCAAAGTAATACGAAACAACAATTGTGTCTTACCAGAATTGCAGTACGCGTTTTCCTTACGAATACACAAATGTCTGAAGTTTCGAGACCTGATTATAATCATTATGTCGAACAAGCGCGGTCACATGTTATTAATATTTCCCTCGTCCATAGGCAACCTAATTTACACACGAAACCCAGACGGCTGCTGAAACGATTGCGACTGACTTGGAAACACTGTTCAAGCAATGCCGGAAACGTTTATCGCTCTGCAATAGTGTGTAGTATGTGTATAAATACTGTAAGCTCCGAGGATCGACGGAATCGACACGGCATGAGCTTTGTTGAAAAACACTAAGCCGACGTGAACCAATTAATGTTGCGCTGCGTTACGTATTGGTTGTACGTTTAGCGGTTAAAACCACGATACCGATCCGCAAATGTACTGTATCGTGTGTGAAAGCGGTTGAAACCGAATAACTCGTATAACCACTCGTACGCTTTGTTTAGTGCATCTATAATATATGTAATAAGCCTATGAGCTGCGGGTCGGCAACTTACGCCTCGGAATCGATATATTTCAATTTCCGTATAAAATGATACATAAATCGACGCTGTTTTACGGAATACGGTTTTTACAACACAAATGACCGAATCTTAATAAATTAATCAATTAATCTACTTATTCCTAACTTACAGACCGTAGTAAACGGGGACTCGAGCTATGTTCAATAAAATACTGGTAAATAAGGGTAGGGGGAGTAGACTAAAAAATAAAGGTGCAAACACTGACTTGTTGAACACCGCGGTATTGTAAATCTTAAGAATAATGGTTTTGTTTCAACGAAAAGGTTATCGTTCCCGGGCTTATAGTCAACGTTTTAATTGTATTTTGTATTCTATATTGCCTTAAATTCACTTATTCTAATAGGTTTTATACAGGATTCGTAAACTTGTATGATAATTTAATGTAAAATCAATAAAAATAATGATTGAACTTTTTTTTATAATATACACGTAATGCAGTTTCACAATAGACAATTATTTCCATAATTAGTATTATTATAAATTAATTAGGATTCGATTTTTTTCGAATTAGGTATTTATATGTTTTAAAAAAACCAAAATATTTCAAAATATATATATACGTATAAAAATTGAGAATATGGAAGTGTATACAAAATATGAAAAAAGTACAGTTAATTCAATTAAACTTATTATGAATTTTGATTACAATGAGATACTATTTACGAGAATATATACAAATTTTCAAAGTAAAATTTTCTATGATTTGATATCAACAGAGTTTTTTATCGACTGAATGAATGAAAGACTTCAACAGATGTAATTGGTGCAAAATTAATATTTAAAGGAATGAGTTCAGTCTGGATTAATGTCTCATTTATTCCGCAATGAATATATTTACTTCCAAATGTGGTTCAGCAAAATGAAAAAAAAAATTATTATTATTACTGATGTATTATTGATAGTTATTTTCTGAATCATAAAACACAATTTTGATCATAAATTGCATTTAAATGAAGCATAATTTTGTACAGTTACTTTAGGAAACACGATATTATAACAAAATTATAATAACATTTAACAGTTAACAAAACAAAATTTAGTATTGTACTGATCAGTATTATGTATATGTAACAACATATTTTTATGACTAAGTATGTAAATCTAAGTAATATCAAGTACAACTCATTATGTTTCAAATCATTTGAAACGAATTTATCCCTTGTCTAAATTAAATTATAGACCAATAATTATATACGCCTATATTACATCTATCCATGTTATGTACGTTTAACAGAACATGACCATATATTCGTATTTAAAAGAAAATGTAATAGAAATACATATAAAAATACAGACAGAAAAATGTAACCTCAGTGTACAAAAGAATGTCATATAAACGAGGGAGCAATAAAAACGCTGAGTTATCCGAATATCCGAATTCGTGGAATAAAGAAAAAACTCAAAAAATATAAAAGTGAATTACGAAAGTTTGAGAACGATGAACACAAACTGTCCTAAAAACATGCATAACTCATGATGGCCATTGATTATTTATATGGTTTTAACAAAATTTAAATAGATTATCTATGTAGATTGCATGGAAATCATTGAATGAATAACTCACAAAAAAAGTTACTTACAATATAAATAAATAATAATTTGGGAAAGTATTCTTACATCCTAAATTGTTTACGTGATTTTACTGACTTGTAACGATATTATGATAAATTAATAATAAAATATTTATAATAACTTTTGAAATCAATACGTAATAACTAGAAGGTTTAAAAATATATTTGTAATCCTAAATCATTGGTTTAAATCATCAAGTGCATCAGTGTTATAAATAATTTTTTTAAAAAAAAGTTTTTTTTTACAAATGTTATTAAAATAGTAAAAAATATGAATGTTACACATAATGTATTGAGTATGATATATTAAAACACAGAATTTCTTAACTTTAAAAAAATTGAATGCGAATCTATAATCTCAAACATTTATTTCATAACTTCTAAAAGTTTAAAATGAAAAATAAATGTTATTAATAATATATAATTTTAATATTTGAAAATAATATTGATAAGTAATATATATGCTTAGATTAAAGTAAACATTTTAATATTATTAAGTTCGATTATCCTATTTATAATTTTAAATGTCAAACACAGAGTCATATATGATATGATATCATATCATTGATATGTAATAATAATGTATACAATTTTTCATAACTGCGATTATTATCATTTGGCACAATAACCAGATTTCATTTACCATTATAAAAAAATTTAGTCTTAGCCATTTTAAAATTTCTTCGGTAAATTAACGAAAAAACAGATAAAATAATTAATCACTAAACCCCAAAAAGATCTAAAGAGATAATATTTATTTTATTTTCAAAACTAGTATCTTCAATTTTTTTAATAATTTTATAGTGTAAACTATATAAATTAAATGTTCGATGTCCTTATTATTATACTATGAATATATAATAGTGTTAAATTTGTTTTTCTTCAATTCATAAACTAATTACTTCAGATTAGCAGTATGTATTTGTATGTTCTGTCACCATTTTTTAAATTAAGCGGTGATTGGAATTTTTGAGGTAGAAAAAGAGGGTCAAATTCTCGATTTTACTGTATAAAATCACAAAAATTAAAGAAAATTTCACAAATGTCATCTTTTTAGAGTACGGTAAAATTGATATTTTGGCCATCTATTTCTACCTCAAAAATTCCAATCGCCGCATAATTTAAAAAAATAGTGACAGAACATACAGTTAGCTACTACTCAGATGCATATAATTGAATAATGAATATAATGAATGATGAATAATGAATAATTACTGCAATGTGAGTATGTACTGCGGAGTAATATTTTTTTACTGTTTTTTTTTTTTTTAAATTATTATAAAATTAATTCGTATATGATTACAGTTTGTAAAAATCAATGCTCTGAGATAATAAATTATGCATTACAAATATGTACAGATAATGTTATGCTTTTTTATTTTATAAGCAATGAAGTATTCATAATCAGAACTGTAAAATAAACGATTTCGCATATCGATGGATTTTATTAATAATTACATAAGGGTAGTCTTTGAGTTTCAATTATAATGCAATGAAATATTTGATTTCGCATTCAACATTAATTTCCATTATAAGACATCTATTGGTGTATTTGCATTACTATTTTTTTTTTTTTTGTTTTTTATTAAAATATAATTACAATCTATACAACAATTTGGTACAATAAGTAATTTTGATAAAGACGGTATTTACATATTTACATATTCTATGCTTATTTTCAATCAGATAAATATATAATGTTCATTGAAGTATATTCTATTTTAGTTCAGAATAACTTATTCTAATATCAATCGTTACATATTCCCATTATATCAAACATTTTCTAATAATTTATTCTTATTCATATTGTATCAGTCAATATATTATTAATAATTATTAAAATCCCCTTCATTAATTAAGCTTAATCCCTAGGGGATTACAAACGGACAATTATTTAGACCAAAATATGTATACATATTACCCAACAATATATACATATATTTATATATTGTTGGGTTTGTATTTAATATAGTACATATATTATATATATTACGTATACATATGTAATAATAGGTACATAATAATATATAAATATTATTATGTACCTATTATTATTATAATGATGTAATGTAATGTAATGACGTCGAGTCGCGCTGTCCATATACAGCCATATGGCTGTATATACGGGTACCCGCTATCATCGATATCGAAAATTCAAATAATTTTCGATATCGATGATAACGCATAATATTATTAACGGCTGGCGCGTGGAGTCGAAATGTCGAGATAATAAATATGTACATCGCGGGTACAAATTTTATTTGTTAACATGTTTAATTGAATTAACATAAAGAAAATAACCGCCAATGTGAACACATTGATTCATCACATCGCCGTCTGTTAAGTTTAAGATTAATTTCAGCTACATAGGTAAGCTTTCTAATTAATTATAAATTGTGTTTAAACGAGGGTAACATTTAAAAATAAATTGGTGTACCAACCTTTCTTTTGAATTAATAAGTTATACACACGTTTTGAGTTTAATATTATTAATAATTAAGTGAAAGTATTAGTTATAAATTAGTAAGTAAAGTATTATAATTTATAATCAATGGTATAAGTTATGTTGTTAACTTTTTTGTTCAATGTTTTATAAACACATAACGTTGCATTAGGTACTTATATTAGATATACTAATTATTACATTCGATGGATAATCCTATATAATGTATCATTATATTTATATATATATCTTTATAATCATACTGCAACTAATTATATTTTTGATTTATTTATTTATTTTGTTATTGTTTACAGTATTTCAAATATGTATTTCACATATGTCTCGAATTTTGGTCTCGGTGGAATTGCGACTTGAAGAACACACAAAAATATTGTCAAATATAATGTTGGCTCTAAGTCAAATTAATGATTCAGCTAAAATTACAGTTTCGTTATCTCCATCATCAAATATGTCTTCTGATAAGTTAGCAGCAGAAATTTATTCCAAATTACCCTTGAACAATAATGAAGAAATGGCTGACATAACATCTCAAATCATTAATGATGAAGATACATTGTTGAAACTTGTAAGCTTCCTTCGTTTAAAGATTATTTTTTAAAAATAATTAACATTATGCAATAAATAATATATACAAAATGTTTCATTTCATTATTAATATATTTTCAGGCTAAAATGCTAACACTGATTGGTGGTTCTGATGTGAAACAATTAATAAGGAGAATTTTAAAAAAACTTATTAATGATGAGCTTGCAATTGAATACAACTATACCGGACACAAAAATACCAAAAAACCATTTAATAAAACTATTTTGTCAACTTTACTAACTCGTAAGTATTTTCAACATTATAATATACTATGTAGAATTAATTCATAATATATATTGTATATTAAGTATATATTACCTATAGGTAATTTAACTTAGGTCAATTGACCTACTCTTTTTTTTAATTATACCTTAAAAAAGTTGAATTCATCGAAAACTGGCTTTGTATAAAAATTCCTGTTTTCTCTGATTTTTTCTTTGTTTATCCCGATTACTTTAAAAGTAGATATTGAGAAAGAAAACGTGGACGACACATTAAAAAACACATCATTATAAAATAAACTTTGTTTAGAATCTAAAATATATTTATAATAATTGTCTTACTGTTAATAAATACCTAATTATGCATATATATATTTTTTTAGATACTGTACAGATGGTTTACAGTAATACCACAGTAAAAGAAATTGAGTTGACTACAAGTATTTGGCTGACAAAAGCTCCAGAAAGATTAAAAAACAAAAAAGATTACAATTTTAAAAGTGTATTTTATTAAGCTTTGGAAAGTATCCATTTTTTTAAAACTATTTTCAATTGAATAAAAGAATTATTCTATTTATAACTCAATAAATTTGTTTATTTAAATTGCTCAACTTAATTTGTTGTAATTTAGTAGGTATATAATATTATATAATATGATACTTGGTCATATGAGGAAATTGATGCATATAGTGATATTGTGATATTAAAAAATAATTTATTATATAAGTATGTATAAAATAAAATATATATAGCTAATCTATAGTTAAATGAGTATCAAATATTTATAGTACTATATAGCTGTATTATATAGTATGACCTAAATAGAAATGTATTAAATAGGTGAATTTTTTCCCGAATTATTCATTTATATATATTTTATTATTATGGGGGAAACACTAATAATAGTGGATATATACTTTTTCATTAAGAGTAATACATATTTTTCAAAAGTGGTCATATATATATATATATCTAGATATATAATAATTATATATCAATAATATTACAATAAAAATAATTAGTTGTATCACAATTTAAGAATATGCAAATCATAAAACAATATATTCTATTCATATATAAAATAACACAATAAGTTTATTCTTATAATGTTTATAAAGAATATTGAATAAGTATTCTTTGATTATTTTCTATGAATAATGGAATATTGATAAAATAAACTTAATATATCCCTGAATATGACATTTTTATTTACAAGGATTATCCATATCATATATAAAATCGACGCATATGCATCATGCTATCACAATCAACAAATATTCACAGCACAAAAATGATTATTCTAATAATAACCGATATTCAAAAAATATTATTCTATAAATATACTATATTTATCATTTGGTTTGTTGGGTTTGGCTTTTTAATATTTACACTTAGAAGAATGTTAGTCAGTATTTTAATACTTTTTTATTATTTGGTATTGAAAAAGTTAAATGAACAATTAGGTGTAGTACATGTCAGTATAATGGCATTATATTGCATAATATACTTTAAATAGATATATTAATTAATATTTTATTTTTGTAGGTTCGCATTACTTCGTAAAATTTCTATATATAGTAAATGCAATATTTTTCACAACATATGACGAGTTTATATGATAAACACACAAACTGAAACAGAACTAGGTAACACGGTTAAAGATAACAAAATCGCCTGTTTTCGGTCGAGATCCTCTTTTATCAGTACTGTAGTTCTAAGTTCGACATTTCACCCCTTATCCACTGACCACCTCGATTATTCCAAGACACACTGCGATCCGGCGCTGCATGCTATGGACACTGAGTGACCCTACGTTATCTTGTCAGATGATTCATAGACGCATCGGTTATATCGACTTCTGATATGATACTGAGCCTGTTTCCCAACAGGAAACGGCCGGGGTAAAATTTGTAGGATAGAACGGATCTGATTATAATGTATTTGCAGGACGGGAATTTAAGCACGCTCCGTGCGGGTTAAGAGGATACTTAATCCTTCGAAGGTCTACACTACATACTTTGCTTAATAAAGACTATCGATTTTACCGCTGCCTCCCTCACACAGACCGCCAAAGTGTGAAGAGCGGGTTGGTATAAAATGCCACAATACACCGATGTCAGCAAGCATTATTTTCATGCTATATAAGTGCTGCTCCGACGGGAATAATGTACGATCGTGAATTGTAAACGTAAGGAATGTGACGCATATGCACGCATACTCACATCTATACATATGATGTGTAGTGAATGACACACAAAACATTTTATTTCTAAGGGCGTCACGAACGATATGTTACTTTTGTCTAACTTGTTTTTTCGATTTGAGCACTTATGTTTGTTTACGCTATTAGTACTTAAGTATATATTTTAATAAACAATCGTAAGACAAATTTGTTTGGTTCAAAATTATTCTAAATTCATTGAAAAATCAAATTTTGTATTTCGAGTTAAATAAATACAAAATTAATACAATTAATTTAATCAATGATTTTATTTTGTTCAATGTGTTTGTAATCCGATTGAGAATATTTCAAGGATTGGAAACCAGCTTGACCACTTAAGAACTTTGAATAGAAATTTTAAAGAAACCATATCAGAAGCGGAAACTCGTTTGAAATTTTTTTTTCGGTCTAAATGTTTATTTTTTTTCAATTTGACATATCATTAAGTATTGCATATTTCAACCTAATCAGTTTTTAGTTTATACTGTTAACATGGAATTATATATTTTTACGTGTGCAAATCGCTGGTTGCAGTATATTGCTTATTACATATATATTGTGTTGAATTTGAAGACTCAAATGTCTTCATTTTAATTTTAAATAGTTTCATTTAAAATTTTCACAATGTATATTATATTATAAACTTAATTATCATATTTTAAATTTGTTATGTTCTATGATGTACATTCATAAGTGTGCGCACGAAAGGTGCTGGGTGTCCACGGGAACCCCAAAAATTTTGTAAGTGAGGTCTCACAATTTAAGTTTAAAAGCAAGGGGACTCTATTTTCATTGATAATTATCTATGAAAATAGAGTCCCTAACTTCTTGAATTAAATGTAATTTATTCTACAATATTTGGTGTGATATAAACGATATTTCGAGCTAAAACTTATTATGATAATATTACAGCTACAATTTTAACTATTACGAAGTTTTATAATATACTCAATTATATTAAAACAAGGCGAGTAACAAATCCGCATAATATTGCTATGAATTATTTATTATATTAAGTATCAATAAAAATTTACTGTTACCGCGATTGAGTTACTTTTATTTGTACTAGAATTGAGCCCACACACATATGATATGTGACATATCTGCATAACGCGATACACACTTCATACAAGACGCGCGTTACGTACTCGAAATCTGATAGTATTTGCCCGACAAAATACACCACTACACATCCAGTTATTCAGTCATTATTGTAGATTTCTATGTGTTAGTGGTGGTCGTCGGGCATTTGGTAATCGGGCGCGCGCGTTCTAAGACTGTACGCTTTCTGCCTGTACAATATTTTTATCGGTATTTAAAATGGTCTGTCATTGGGAACTTGAATCGTTGCTTCGACTTTTGATAGCCATAGTGCTTTACGGTAAATATGGTTCGTCCACTAATAGCATTTTTTTCCCAATATTGTGTACATATAAAAAGGTATCAAATAAATTATCCTACGAATTTTTTCATTTGATTGCAAGTTTGATTTCTAAATCCTCATTTACACATGTTTTTGTTTTGTGGTTAAAATAATTTCTTGCTTTTAAAATAAAATTAAAATTCGAAAAAGTAATATTCAACATAAAAAATGCATGTTATTTACTCTTTTCAAAGTCATAAAAATTAGTTGCAACCGGTTAAAAACGAAAAATATTGAGTTTTGTATAACTGCATAATTATGTGTTTAGAATAATTAGGTACAATATATTTTTATTTATAATGAACTAACAGTTCACATTTTTTTATAACAAATAAACTTTTATAATATTATTAAGTTTTTAAATTAATTACACACTCAGTAGTATTGCTACACCAGCTAGGATCCATTTCGATGGCTTCTCCCGCGTTTTTAGATTGAATGTCCACACGTACGTCGGACCTCTCTGCTTAATTTTGTACACAGGACAATCGTACGTGTTCCGTAGATCCTGTTTATCCTTGATAATGGCTTTCACGTGTATGACCGGCATTATCGGGAACAATTCCTTCAATGTGGAGTCTACAATACAGCCCATGTTCACGTCCCAACGAGCACCCTCCAATATCAAATCGTTAATCATGGCACCATCTTTGGGCGCGATTCTGAAAACAAAAATCACAGATCATATAAAATGCAAGCTTGCAATAAGAATAATAATAATAAAACAATATGTATATGGTCGTTGGCCGCGTCATCTACACAATATCGACCGCGTGTTTGATAAAGTTGGTATATAGTTGGTACTCGGTATCTACTTACGTCACTTGTTCTTTGAATTTTTTCGTGACGTCAAACTGCAGGCACATCTTGTCCAGAGGCCATTCCATTTTACGAGCAGTGTTTTGCATTATAGCGGTTAAAAACGATTGAGGGTTGAAAAATCCGCCTAGCCATACAGACGGCGGCAGCTTGAACATTAAACGTTGCACATTTCATTATGTTATCAAACCCAAAATATTAATGTATTGCATCCCATGCGTTGTCAATATGTAGCTTACCTGGAACTCGCCAACCCAAGATTCTAGCTCACGTAATCGTTTCAATAAATCTGAGTACCAAGCCGCTAACGGCAACAATGATGGGTAAGCCAGCTTTTCCCATTGCGGCGGAACTCTGTCCATGAACAGACATTCCTCCAACGCCTCCATGTCGGCCGTAATCGTCAATTCACCCTACACAATATTAATAAACGCGTGTGTTGCATGGTTTTAATTAGATTTATATGTAAAAGAAACAAAGTTGAGTTTTGATTGACGTGTGGGTCATGAAACGTGTAAACGTTCAATTATTACGTATAAATATCATATTCTGATATTTTTATTTCCTTCTCGTCGTCGTGAGTCCGTAAAAAATGTACGTCACAATACCTTTAGTCCCAAGAACAGTTCTTTTAAAGATCGCCTGATCTCGTCCATCAACATGTTCATACGTTCGCATTCCTGGAACGACACGATAATGTATGGCGTTTGTACGTCCACTCTACCCAACATGTCTGCAATGCTAAACGGCTGTGGAACCTTATCTAGGATATCGTCTAGAGTCGATCTGACCTATAAAAACGTGTCACGTAAGAAATTCATAACATTAAGTTGAATAAAATGTGTTGTATTCATAAACGCGGGTGAATTTACTATTTCATCTTTGGACACTCCTGTTCCACCAGATGCGCCTGCGTCCCTAGGCTGCATTTCCATCAAAGTAAGGAACAAGTTTTCGGATCTTGTGGTAAGCGTCCCGATCTCAGCATTTGGATGAAGCCCGTATAGTATAGGACTTTCAGGCGGTAATAAATCATCTATATATTCATGATACGACTTATAGTCTATATTAGGTGGAGCCGAAAAACCTGGTGCGAATATAAGTTCCCCTTCCATCTATGGATCAAAATAATAGGAATTTAATTTAAAGTTATTTTGTTATCAAATATTAATGTATATGCATAAATATTACATATATAATATATGTATATATATTATAGGATGTTCACCAATATTGGACTCACTAAATTTGTTGACTTGACATTTTTCAATTGAATTAAGGCGATATAAGTATTTGAAATGTTTTTAATGAATATTTATTGAACTAGCTATCTCTTACTATCATGGAAAATATTTTTAGTTTAACCCAAAAGATACAATATAGAAGTAAGTGTCCTCAACATTGGTGAATATACGATGTTTGAAATCATACCAGAACTGGATTCATGAAGACTTCGAGGTATGTTCTACACAACCGCCTATCCCAATCATCAGTAATGTGTCCACCATACATGATCTCTCCAAAGAGATACCTGAGATCTTCCCAAGGAACTTTATTGTTTGCCTCCAGGTAGTTGTATAAAACGTTTACGCATATTGTTAAATCACCCACATTAAATGGATACGATCTGTTCCACCCTTGAGCACCGAACTTTGATCTTTCTTGTATAGAAGCGTGAAAGTAGCACAAGCTGAATAATATTGCTTTAAATTCTGCTTCTTTCGAGCACATTTCAAGTGTGTCTTGATTGAAATTATCTAATGCTTTATGTAGATTTGCCATCATCCCAGTCGGTGCTTCGTTTGTAATTTTGATAGACGAATCCAAAATGCCCTAAGAATCATATGAGGACGTATAATATATTAAATTACTAAGTAATACTTGACGACGAAAATACTTGTGGTATAATATGATAGAGCGGATCAGAAGCAGGTTCAGCACTAATAAAAATTCTATAATTTTCGTGTGGATGTTCGAAAGACGCTTCCATTTTTTTATCCAACGATGGCAACCATTTCTGAACTAGATGTACGTTCTTTTGAACACAAACAATATAATAGTACAACAACGCATTTAATAATACCATATGACTTATTGTATTTACTTGTAGCATAACCCAATGACCCATTCGACAACTATAATCAATTGCTTCTTCTGCTACTGGTTCTTGTCCCTGTCCCAAGGAAATATTGTGGAAATTCTTTTTTTCGATTGTATATCCTTTTTTCATACCGACGGACTCAACATCCTATTAATTAAAATATGAAATTGGTTTAATTAAAAAATATACTGTGCTGAAATAACGTTTAACTAATATTATTATGTTTACCCGTGTCGGATCAACGCCTGGTGATAGTATGAAAAATACAGCAGTTCTCGACGAAGTTTCTTTGTATGATTCAGCAAACTCTGGAGGTCTGAAATTTGTATACTTGCCTCCAAGATCTTCTTTAACGTATTGTTTAGCTGCATACGTCATTCGATCAATTCTCAGGGCTCTAATTATACAAAGTCTTTGGAATGGGGTTTTATTTTTCCACATTTGTGGCAATTTCTCATTTTCTGGTGCTTCACTATCAATATACGTCTGCCATTGCTTAGGAAAAGATTCGATATCCTTGTCAAGACCACTATAATTACATATATTTTTTAAATAAATACAAATAATTTCATAAAAAACCGTTATTTAAGAAATTTTACAGAAATTCATCATCAACTGTAACAAGTGACTTAATTGCTCCCCAGACGCCCGATGAGATGAAATCAACAGGGCTCTTTGATTCAGGCATCACTGGCCTTCTTAATAAATAATCTAACTCTTTCATTTTAATCTTTTGTGCTTGTAATTTTATCTAAAAAATATAATTAATACATTATTAAGCTACAAAATGTATTTGAATTATATGTAATTTATTAATATTAAAATTAATTATACATTAAGTGTAAATCCAAAATGTATTTCATAATAAATAATTAATTTTGATACCTGAATAACCATTTGAGTGATAAATATTAGTTTATCTTTTTCAAATAAACCTCTACTCGTATAAACAAATGTTTGATAAGTTATATTTTCCAGTAAATTGATTATCCGTCTTTTTAATGTATCAGCTTTTTCTGAATTTCTCATAGCTCTTTGAAATACAATACTAAAAGCCTACAAAAAACATATAAAATATCGTAACTTTTATGCAATAAATATTTTTATATTTATTTAGCAAACAAAAATTTGTTATTTTTTAATAACATAACTTAGTAAAACATTGCAATTAACAAATATTAATTCTAAGATTTGTTCGGTTTTAAGTAATCAAGCAATATTATAACAGATAATTTACCTCAAGAGAGAACTGATACATTGGATTTATTTTCACCAAATCGTTCATTATAAAGTAAATAATTGATGCTCGCGTTGCAGCAACGCGATATTCTTCTCGAGCTGAGTTGATTTCTTTCGATGTAATTTTTGCTTCGATAACTTTTGCTTCAATTTCTGTAGCTGTTTTTTTAGATTTTTCAAGGTTCAAGACAAGTTCCCTATCACCAAGTATTTGATCACCGTCAGCAGAAGCCAGTCTTTGTAATAATCCATCTTCGAGTTGCTTTAATGTTATTTTAAAACTATTTTGTTGTTTGGTTAACTCTATTCTCATTTTTTCTAAATCAGGTCTTTCGACTTTTACTACTTCGGCCAACAATTGATCTTCTAGTTGTTCACGGTTTACTGTGAAGTTTATTAAAGTTGTCTGTGCTTGCGTTTCTGGCTTATAATGCGGGTTTGACAATTTTGTGTGAATTATAAGAGAGAAATTCGGATTGTAATCGATCTCTTTTTCCCCAATTTTCACAGCACTAAAAATAATACATTACTAAGTCTTTATCAGAGCAGTTTAAGAATGAGTTTGCATATTTTTACCAACTTATTTTTATTATTTTATTTTTAATAATGCGTATTTAACAATATTATTAATATTTTAAATGTTTGAAATTTTACATAAAAATTAGTCAATTTATTTTACGTTGGTAATGAACGTACGTAAAAATCTAAAAACCATACGATTTAATGTGTCTTAAAATAAGAAAATGTTACATTATGTACTCTATAATTATTATTAGTTAATTTGGTTATTTCACAATTATACCTCAGTTTTTATTTGTTCAAACAAATAATTTAATATATATTTTAAGAGTAACTACATTATTTATTTATTTTTCCAGGAATTAAATATTAAATTACTTTATTTTGCTTAATATCTTAATTTTTATTACATATAATACCACATATTTTCCTGTTTTTTTAAGGCATATGTATGCATACATTTAACGGTTTTTTAGTGTATACAATATCAAACACTAGTTTTATATAATATAACTAGCAAAAACATAGGTTATACCTTCCTTTTCTTATCAAATTACGACCGATAATGTTGTCCAAAACGGGATCAATATTTTCATCGATATTCTCAATCAAAAGTACGTGTCCATCTCTAACACACATTTCAATATCATTTAAATACTTTTTGTAATTAAGTCTGGTGACTCTTAAATGTTTTCCATATTTAGTTTTAATCCATTTAATTCCTTGGAGCTAATTAATCAATTTTGTTTTTAAATGTCCATATATACATTTAATCAAAATATAAAAGTGTTATCTACCTGTGGATCTACCATTAATGGCCATCGAGCAGAATTACTTAAAATAGATGCATTTTCCGATGACATTCGATCATTTGGTAGACCTTCGTTATTCCATGTTGCGATTTGTGTGTCATCGGTTAGTAAGGAGAGTGGATCTAGATTATCTGTTTTTGGTATTTCAGGCTAAAAGGTCGATATTTCAAATGCAAGTAATTATTATTACAAACACTGCTACAGGTGTCAACTTTTGTTAATCGTGTAAATGTACCTTCAATTCCTTGAAAAATGGTAGCCATAAATTTTGAATAAGTTCTTGTCTGTATACTTTTGTAAAGTAACCAACATAGGACACAAAAGCTGAGACCATGAGAATATCTCCCGGCAAGGTTTGTAAGCTCTTTTGCATCCTAAAATATACGATGAACATTTCATAATCGATCAAATGTGATAGAATCTAATAATCATTTACGTAGAAACGCTTTCTCTCCATCGCACATTTTCTGATGCTAAGCCATTAACGAGCCTGTTCGCCAAATCTATCCTCATAGCGGTTTCATCTGCCTGATTTTGACACCTTTGTTTTTCAGCCAATGCGCTGTTAAACTCATTGGTTAAAATTTTTTGTTTTCTTTCCAATTCCTAGAACGATAATATTATTTTAAAATACATTTCAATTAGTCGATCAAATAATTAATACATTAATCATATTTCTAAGCTCTAAAAGCTTTGCTCTGGCAGCACTCAGCTCTTCATTTGCTTGATCTCGGGCTTTTCTTTTTGGTTCCACAACTTGCCAAACGTTATTAAACTTCATTATATTTATAACCCATGCACACAAACCTTAGGTATAAAATGTCATGATTAATATAAAAATATTCAAACGATCAGAATCTTATTTTACAATTTCTCACTTTACCATCTTCAAATTATCATATGTATTGATTTATAAATAACACATTTAAGATGTTAAACAACAAAAGTTTTTTATATTATAATTTTATCGAAACCAGTATAATTTGACTATTATGATTATGACATGATATTTAGATTATTGGTAAAATGTATTATTTAATTACGAATGTTATAATCATAATTATAAAATAATATATATTTATATATGAGTAGTATTTTAAAAATAAATAATTGTAGTGTATTTTTATTTTCACTCACTTCCAGCGGCTGAAGACTTTGCACGAATGAGTTCTGGATTGAAATCAGAATCTTTCAAGTAAGGTTGAATCGCTTTGACTATATTAGGGTGTATGTGTTCTTTATCATAATTTTTAAGTGAATCTAAAAATCCATCGACTTTTGCCATCATTACCTATGAACATCACAATAATTAACTAACATTTTGTTCGAACACCATTTTTTAATAATATAAACTTCTATTGAATATATTATAAAAAAATAATAAATAATAAAATATAAAATCACTGGCTCAACGATTTAAGGGTAGTACGCATTAATAATGAAAGTGTCTTTCTACTTTGTGTTAAATATAATTTACGAAAACATACACATCGAAAAACGATTAACTTAAGTTTTGATAAAATCATAATATTGTTTTTATAGAATCAAAATAAATCATTTCTATTGTTTGGTTCATAATAAAAATTATATCTATATAATACGATTAAAACTGTTCGTAGTTTTATTAACATGATGTGTTTTTAAACTTAATATTCAATTATAATATAATATGCTCAAAGTATTTGGACTTCTAATGAAGAAGCGTTACTGGGAGCCCCCTTTATTCAAAACGTTAAGCCTTGTTAACATCTTTTAAACATATAACTTTTTTTTCATACAGATACATATATTAACAGTGTAAATTGATATTAAAATGTAAAACTTAAAATACCTTGCAAGCTTTCCAACTTCTATCTTTTGGAACTTTTCCTTTTTTAGCTTGCAAAACCAAAACGGCAGCAGCAACGTTTACTACAGCCGGTGGAGGCGATCCAAATGATTTCAGTTCTGTTAAATTGTTCTAAAACATTTTTTTAAATAAAACACAACAGCGTTGTAATATTACATACCATTTTTTTTTATTTATTTTTTTTATATTGCAAATCTTATGTGTATAATGTCATTATAATTAGTAATTATTAATTATAGCATAAAAATAGAAAATTATAAAATATATTTATAAATTATACAAATTAAAAAATAAATTCATTGAGGTAACTTCGGTCGAGAGGTATTTGATTTGTTGTTATAAGTTATGAAATTAAGTCCACTCAAAATGTTTAAACTAATTTCTTTTATAAACAATTTACAGATGTATATGACATGATACACTCGATATTTCTTAAAATTTCCAAGTAGTGTTGACTGAATTATAATTAATTTACTTTGTCTAATATATCTAAGGCTGCTTGTGCTGCTATTAAAGCTGGTTCCGCTTTTTCCAGATCTTCTGCACACATTTTTTGTTTCAGACTAACATCTGCTTCAATTAACTTAACTTTGTTTTCCTCAATGGCAGCTGTTGACAATAATTTAGTTATAATATTATAAGTTTAATATAATGACATAAACTGAAATTATATATTGTTTAGTAATATTGCAAATACCTTTATCTTTTTCAAACTTCACTTTTTCCGTTTCATTTTTCACGATTTTAATCAATTCTTCAGCTTTAGCATTTTTTTTGCTCAATTCGATTTCTTGAATATCTAATTCGACTTTTAATACGTCAACCTGTATAAGATAATCACTACTTACTCAAATGTATAAAATGCGCATTACTTTTAACGCAACAATATTTAAATGAAATAATGTTTTATATGTTATTTCCACTTACTTGAGCTGCGCAAGATATCAATTGCTTAATACCGTTTTGAAATCGGAATATACCGTGTTTGGTGTCATTGGTCTTCGACACTAGCAGTTTTACATAGAGAAAAATTTGTTCCAAAAACGATTTTGGTGTGGTGTAATTGTAGCGGCGGTCATTTTCCAAATACTGTATGGACATCTTATTGACTGAACTGTGTACATGAGACATGAACAAGGATACTGGTTTCTTAAGTTTATTCGGGAGTTCCGTTAGATTTTTCAGAAACTGGTACGACACGGATTCCAACGCTTCCTTGGGCCATTCGTAAAACCAATTGATAGAGGTGCAAGTGATCAAAGCCGGAAAACGTCTAGCTCGGATTCTCAAGGTGCTGCCGACGGGTGAGAAGCACAACACGACCTTGAGTAACGATCTGACTTTGTTGATGAAAAACATCCAACAGTTTTCCCTGGTCTCCGGTAAACCGGCTCCTTTCACCTGGAATGGCGGATCATCGCATTAGGTCGGGATTTGGTGCGCGCGCGATACGTTGAAAAACGTTAAGTCGGTACAACTCCCGCGCGTAAAAACACTAATGTGTACACGTACCTCTGGCCCGATGGTTTGTATGATGCTGTCGACCTCGTCGTCGGCGAACAGGTCCGGTATCTGGCCGCTGGCGAGCATGTCGTTGATGAGCACGAGAAACTTCTCGTCGGCAACTTGCGAGTCGGTCATCAGGAACATGATGCCCGCGTTCTTCAGCCCGGCTTTCAGGTATAGCGCAGCCAGGTCGGCTTTCAGATCGGCAATGCCGTACGAGGACTTCAGCTGCAACTGGAACGTTTCCAAGGCGGATATGAACGCAGCGAGCCGCGCCAACGACTGTTTCCCGCTACCACCAACCCCGACGAGCAACGCATTGCCTCTGGGAAGTTCAAGTATCCGGTTTATTCGGCAAACGTGTGCCATAGCGTCCTTGAATAGCACTAAACTCATCGCGCCCATCAGCTCCTGGTACGAATTCATCGCGTCGTTCAGCAGTTTTTCCAACGACTCCCATGATCTGACAAACATATACTTCTGATCGCCAATGCCTTCCGCGAAGTGTGAGAATATCAACGGTGTTTCCATGTATTCGTTTTCCGGAACATCCTGCGTTTTAAAAACAATTATTAACGGTCGGGTATTTAAACGTCATGTGAAAAAATTGATTGTTTTCACTCGAAAATAGACGATATATTATCGATCATGAAACTCATACAATTCTACGCTATTTTAAAATAATTTATAGTGGTAACACGACGATGATCTGAAAAATAAATCCTTCGAAAAAATTTCCGAAATGACGAGTAAAACATAAATACATAACAATAAATCGATATCAATATTTTCTTTTCTTTTTAATTTTCAGATAATTTACTTAATATTTTAGCATAGAAATTGATAAAAATGTTTTTATTTTATTTTATATTTACGTCTATAATATACAAAAATAATCCCAATTTACGAGTTGAACGTGAATAAGCCATTATGTAATTAAAATACCGTAGTTAAACAAGTTCGTCTAAGTTAAATACAAAGTAACAATTCAAAATACTCACGCCGAAAGATTTCTTTATTTGCTCGTAAATGGTTTTCGAGAAAGTATCTTGATCTTTTTTTTCAATTAACTTGTCACCATAAATCCGACTGGTCTCGTGAAGCCAAAGGCGGACAAAAGAATTAACCGAGTTCACACATTCACCGTTGGCAAACATCATTCCCTTGTGGTCAAAACAATTAATAAATATTTCGAATTCAAAGATATGATATGTAATTTTTTGGTTATAGAAAAAGCTATGATTTTACCTGGAACACGTTGCTCATATCTCTAAGGTTAAACGAGTAATGAAATTTAATGGCGGTCGGCAAAAATACCGTCAAAATCTTGTTGTGGAAATTCATTGCCAATTGCACGATTGAATCTCCCAATTTGGTTACGTTGCTGTTGAATTTATTCAACGGGTTTTTCAAGTGTTGGGTGAAAATCGAAGAGTAAATGGTAAACAGTGCGTCTTGAGATGGGAATCTATAATAGTAAATAAAATATTGTAAGTCAAGAGAAGGAAGAAAAATAAAACAAAAATAATAAATCTGACTGGAAAACTTCACGGAAACAGTGAAAAAAACTCACCCCAAAGCGAACACGTAAAAGTGTCTCTGTAACCGAGAGTCTATTGTGAAACTTCCAGCAGTCGGATTCATACTCGAAGCAAACATCACGTTATGTATATCCTTTAGTGATAGTTTTGTTCGGTCGTACCAATGTTTGTAGTCCATATATTGTCTAATAAGAGTGTGAGGCTGGACGGTACCATATTTATCGACCTACATAGTTGAATCAAATGAAAACATAATTTACATAATTTCAAAAAACCATCCTTACAAATTTTTCTCACAGTTTGATTACAATCGAAAAATTTAAATATACTAAATTTTTTTGTGGTTTACAATATTTTATAATATTTATCATATGCAATTATATTTTAGACTGTGAATTATTCATATTTTTCATTATGACATTTTAAATATTTCACTTATATAAGTAAATATAATTTCAACTTACCTCGGGCATATTTATATCGTCGATAAAGTATATGAGTGTTCTGTTACCAGGTGGGCTGTAGATTCTTCCTGCTTTCTTCTCAAGCGGTTTTTCTAAAATCTTTTGCAACATTTCTAGTGGCAATATAAAATACATTAGTACGTTATTCCATAAACTGAGTTTGTGAATAAGAGTTTAATTATAATATCATTATTTTATGATTTATTTTATACATTGTCATAACTTATAATTGTATACTTAGTGATAACCAATAATCTAATATTTCTGTATAGATCAGTCTTCAGAGTATATATAAATATACTATAACTATTTCAATAAATACTATATATGTGTTAAAAATAAAAATAAATGAAATATTATTATATAATAAAATAAATCAAATGTATATAATGTAAGTAGATACCTGATGTTGTATAGAAATTAAGTGATACACTTGTAACTGCATATAAATCATTAGATAGAGATTTAAGTTTTTCGTTTACTATGACAGATTTTCCAGTACCAGCGCCTCCAACAAACATTATTGCCGCTTTTTTATCTACCAACAAGTCTAGGAAATACCTGAGTCGGGTCGTTTCTGCTGTATTCACGAGAGTTTGCTAATAAAATAACAACACAAATATAATTAATTATAATTTTAAGAACTATATAAAGATAATAACATAATATAATATAATTATTAAATTATACAATTTTATTATGAGGCATTAATTTATTTATTTTTTTCATAAATTTGAGCATTATGTATTTAGATCGAATTATACGGATGAATTCAACCACTGAAAAAGTTATACAGAATAAGTGTAGGAATTTCGAAATGTTTTTCATCTAAACATCGGTGACAAAAATAATGAATTAGAATATTTAAACCATGATTCATAGTTGATAAATTTTTTTTATTAAAAAAACTAATAAAAAATAGTGTGTTTCGTAATTTCTCAAACTGTTTTACGTTTATATAATTCATTCCGTCGAAATTAAAATAAAATAAACTAAAATATATTTTTACCACCAGCTAAATACCAATCCCAGATGCTCTAAAATCAAGTGTCGCGAGTATTTAAACAACAGATATTAATTATAGTCACGTCGTCACAGTAGGCCTTGCTTTAAGCCACGTTACACACCCACCCACCAACAAAAATGTTTTCCTTTACTCACATCTGACTCACACTGTATAATAATTAATATTATATATTTGGTCGGGAACGAAATGAAAATAACTTAAAATCTCTTGACATATGACTAACTTGTAGAGGTATATCCGTATCAAGCTCAAACGGCAACACCAGATCTGACCACGGTTGGAACTTATTCGTTTCGGGGTCGATGAAATAATTGAAGACGCCTCCGGCTAAGGGTATTTTCACAGTCTTGAACTCGGTCAACCACCATTTGGAAAATTCAACTCGCCAATCGATCAACTGCAAACGAATAAACATTAAATTACGTACAGGTTCTACGTAAAGAAATTATCACAGCAAAACACTGATGATGTGTTCTGTAATGCCTTTACATGTTACGATCGTACGGAGTCGTAAATCGATTTTACGAGGCAATATTTATTCTGTCGCGTCTTTCATCGAAGACGAACGAATTATTCAATTCCCGCATCGCTAAATCGAAACGAAAACGGAAATAGAAGGGACAAATAAAAATACGATAATCGTGCGGATATTATTGCATACCGAACCCGTGTAAATAATAATTAACGACGTCTACGACGTACATAAACCCGACGAATCCGATACAATACGAGTGTTATCGCTATTGATTCGAATCGGTCCTAAAAATCCTTGGCAAAGCCTCCTCCTATTCCCCCACTCCCGTGGATAACAGCACACAAACAACAACAACGACAACGACAACGACAACTACAACGACTTGAAGAGCATCAAAAGCGTGTTATTGTACTTGGTCTTGAAACGTCGCCGAACCGAAAGCCCAAATGCAGGCAAACACGAAATACGTCTCGTACACGTCCCTGGTGGTGTCCGGCGGACAGTTGGCCGGCGTCAGTAGGCACTCGAGCAACGTGCACAGCATCTGCACGTGCGTGATATCCGGTATGGGCGTGATGATCTTGAACTTGGACTTGAGCGCCTCGATGCAGACGGACACGTACTTCTCGAACAGCACCACCAGCACGGCCTTCTCGGTCTCGCTCGTCCGCGTGTCGATCCAACTGGACACGTACGGGTTCCAGCCCAGGTCCGTGGGGTTGATGTACAGGATCCCGGCACGCGAAACGGTCGCGGGCGTGGCCGACCGCAAGTTGGATATTTCGAACAGCAGCCGCATGGACGGCGTCAACGCGATACGTTCGTTGCTCGCCAACGTCAGCACCTGCGCGAGCGCAACACGAACCGCGGATGAGCCCGGGACCGCGTGCACCGCCCGTTCGCCGGCTGCGGCGCGCGCCGTCCCGGGTCGACGTTTCCGCGGTAAATGTTTAAAATTAACGCGCGCGCCCGGACGAAACGATGCGACGGCATGACGTTGCGTGTCGGATGCGCGCAAATCCGTGCGCTGTTACACGGTTTTGCCGTCACGTAACGCGCGGTCGCGGATCAGCCTCGACCCGACAAGGGCCGCGTCGCGCCACCACCGGTCCACCACGTGAGTGAATCGCGGCGATATAGCGAAGATCGCGCACGCGCAACATAGGCTTTCCGTCCAAAACGGTTCACTTCTACGCGTGCAGCGCAACCGAAAACTCTGTCCAGTGCGTACGGGGTGCAGGACTCGATAACCGTCGACGTACCTTGTTATCGTCCATCACCGTGTTCAGCGACTCGATCCACATCGGATCTATGTCGCCGTCCATCACCATCCATTTGGACCCGTTGCCGGGCATTTGAGCTTGATCTCGTATCAGACACGAGAACAATCCTGTCGGACGGAGGAAAAAAGAAAAGTGTTTACAGTTCGGCTAAGCGATGTGATCACCACGCGTACCGTCAACCCATTCTTTGGTGGCTGGACTGATGATGCCGAACAGCTCATCGTTGGTGACCGCTTTCGGCTCGATATCATTGTAATAAGGTTTTTGTTTCAGGTTCGTGTATGTCCGGTACAACGTTTTCCACACCTCCGACTTGCCTGTGCCGGCCAAGCCGATTATGAACACCGAATGTCGGACATCTAACAACTCCACCAGCTGCACTACCTGCATCAAACAAAACAGCGGTTCGTCGTCGCCAACGAACGTCGTACCGAACAACCCTATGATAGGTGCATACTTTAAGGATAAAGTTGTCCTCTGGTTGAAGCTTTAGGTCGATCGCGGCCCGACGAACTTGATTTTCAAATTCAAAATCACGTTTCCGAGGAACGTCGAGTGCTGGAAACAGATCGCCTATAAGTCCCATAAATATCGTGATGTCTTCGGTGACAATTTTCGGAGTGTTAAAATCTCTAAGGGCTCGCATAAGTACTTGATCTTCCGGACGATTTCTATCGGCTCTCTAAAATCGGAATCAGAATATTTCATTTCATGACATTTTCAAACCGTTTATTTATTTATGAATATTATTGTTTACAAATTCTAATACATGTTTTACCTTTAACGATCCAGCAACCACCAATAGTGATTTAATAGCTCGAAGTCCCCAATCGTAATGATCTTGTTTTGACAACAATTCTTTACAGAGCGAGTATAACGTTAAAAATTTTCTAGCAAGTAACCTTGCGTTTTGGAATCCTTCAGCAATCAAGTTAATTTCACAAATCAATTCAAAATCTGGTACCACCATGGCACAAGGCCTGTAAACAAATGATAAACATATACTAATTAATAATCAATGGTTTACTAATTGTTTTATTTGTATATTAAAGAGCATAAGCCCAAGCCATACCGTAATGTTACCATTACAATTTTAGTAGGTAAGAACAATATAAAGAACTAAAAAAAAATAAAAGTTTATCTGATGCTTTAACCTAAATGTGCTTTGTGAAATGTATAACTAACATTTTCAAAACATTATGTGTTAATTTTTGTTTTAGATTCTGAACGGAGTGATGGAATCTATTGGTTTTACAATGATGTGTGTTTTTTTTTTTTAATTTTTTTTTGTGTCTTTTTTGGCAGTAAAAATGCTTCGATTTGCTTAAACAGCAACTTTTCTGAAAGAAAAGTGAATGTAGATGGTACTTTGACTAGTCAAAAATCCATTTTTTTCAATACTTTTTAAAAAAAATCGAAAAAAACGATAAAAAAATTACGAAAAAACGGAAAATTTTACGCAAAATCACGTTTTTACAAATTACGTTTTTTTTTAAATGATCTAACTCAAAAACCAAAAATCGCAACAACTTGAAATATTCACCAAATCTTTATATTGGCGTTCTCTATACATGGTTAAGTTTTCAAAGTATTTTGACATATATTGACTTATTAATAGACAATTTAAATTTTCGATTTTTATAAAATTTTTGTTTTTAAACATCTATAAAACTTAATTGGTTGACCGAAAACTCTTGAAAATGTAATACAAGGTTTATAATAAGTTAAACATATCGTAACTAAAAAATTTTGGAGATGTTGAAATTATTTAATTTATCAATTTCATAAATCCATTGTTAATTTTAAAAGTCGCAATCAAGTATCAACGTCAACGTCGTCAACATGTGTAATGACCAACATACATTATACGATATCACATATATAAATATTAAAATTGATGCTGTATGTTAATATAAGGTATTATTATAATAACTACATGCATTATTTTTAAATAATTTAACTATGTCGCTGTATGAAACTGCCAACCCATCCTAATTGAAAAATATATTTATCGTTTCAAAATAAAATATACTTTTTACAATATTTATAAATAACAATGTATTATATCCTAGACAAACATATTAACTCCGTTCAGAATCGTTATTCGTATACAATGATATCTATCATTGCATTCAAATTTAACAAATCCATTGTAATAATGACCTATCCTATAAACGAGGTGCACTCCACCCCCAACTGTACAGCAGAGTGAGGCCCATCCGGTTTTTTTTTTTTTAATATATTCATATGCCATATTGTAATAATTAAAAATGAAATATTTAGCACGAGTTAAAAAAATCAACCAAAATGTTTTTAATATAAAATATAATCAGTCAAATTAAGTATACAATTATACTATATTATAAGTTAATATTTTATTTTACTTTGTATTTTGTTTATTTATGTCTAATTATACTCGGCATATGGGTAAACTTATAATTAGACTCTAAAGAGCTTATGTTTAGACATAATAAGGGTTTCCTCACATTCCCTATCCATGAATAGTTATGTATACATTATATACTAACTGACCTAAACAAAGCCTTGAGATTTTCAGGAAGTTCAGCTCGTCCCGCGTATCCCGGATTCATCGTAATGAACATGCCAACAGTTGGTATAAGATTAACGTTGTCGCCCAATATAAAACACGTATTTTTTTTTGCTTTGATCGAGTCCAACACAGCTTTCACTTGAGTCGCTACTACGGACAGTACTTCAACCGATATTCTGTTGAACTCGTCGAAACATCCCCAAGCGCCGGTTTGGGCCAGACCTTTATATATGTTACCGCACGACTGAAAACATGGTTATTTTTATGTTAGTGCTGTACCGAAAAATAAATGATAGTTCTATAATGTAGCTGAATGAACCTGTACTCGAAACTCACCCTGTAATTCATTTGTTCGGAGCAATTGAAGACGTAGACCATCATCCCTATAGCTTTTCCCAAATCTTTCGTAGTCTCCGTTTTTCCGGTACCAGCCGGTCCGGCAGGTGCACCTCCCATTATCAAATGTAACGACTGCAATTACACGAATTCGCGCGTTGAAAAATTCAACACACATAATCGTTCGCGGATAAACTATCATAAGTAAACACGCGCGTTTGAAAACACGAATGCAATGAAACTCACCTGTGTCAAAGTTATGTAACATCTGTCGGTCAGCGGAGTCACGACCAGCCTGGGAGTGTTTCCCAAGTATTCGTATGAATACCGAAACTGTGCGTCGCAAATGTTGGCGAAACAATCAGCCTCTTTCAAGTCCCATCTTGCGGAGCAAAAAAAAACCAATGCCGTTGCCGAACAGTTCAAAACGAAATCATAATTTATTGTATGTATCACCTGTGCCTTAGTTGCGACTGCCACTGAAACGAAGCTGCGGTCTCGACTTTCTGTTGAATCATTTTCGCCACCACGTCCCGGCAATGCACGTCGATCGTACAAATCGTGTTCACTTTCTGTCGCTCTCCCTTAGTCAAGTCGCCCAACAGCAGATCGATCAGTTCGTTTAACTGAAAAATCTGGAACGTTGCGCGTTAACGATAACCGCCGTATGAATATATGCCGTGCAATGGTTAAAATAATTTGCGTGTCGATTGTACCTGTTTCTTGTTGTATTCTTTCATCGCGTTTTCTTGGCCCGTTTCCAGGTGTATGAACGCCTCGTTGGTCTCGGTAGTCCACCATATTTGATTGCCGCATAGAGCTGTTTGAGCCGGGTAATCGAATATCCACAGTTTTCTCGGCTTCTCGTCGTACGACTTCACTGCTTTGTCGAAATACTTGCGGCCCGAACTACGCATCATTTCCGTCAATCTGTTCAACCATTTTTCGACCTGAAATTAATGTTTAACGATTCCTGATTATCCTACGCCCCTAGTTCGATGTGATTATTTACTTGTCCGGAACATTCGCAAGTTCCGTAAAAGGCGACATATTCACCGTCCTTGGCGTGCATACCAACCGCTATCTTATCCTTCGAGAACTTTAACTGAGCCATCGAGTCGTACAGCTTAATCAAGTGCCTGCGGATACGATTTATAATGAATAACGTGTCAGAAGGAATCAAGATCCGCTTGATCAAACACATACTTGCAAACGGCTTCCGGATTGTTGCCGTTTGATAGAATATCTAATAGATCGACCGGTGAGATGAAATAAAACCTTGGATACGTCAGACGTTTCGTTTCCAAATACTGTGCCAAAACTTTTTCACATTTTGACAATTCATCTTGTATTTTGGCTAACGTTGGGTACAAGTCAGATTTATTAGTGCCTTTTATGACGTTTGGATTAGCCTTTATATAAACCAGTAATGTCTGCGTACATAATCATAGTAAACATTTAGCATCGTGCAACAGTGTATATATAGTTCGTAAAATAAAATTGTATATAGTTAAATGTATGAACAAACATAGTAAAAAAAATATATAATATTCATATAATCAAAATTAACAATTTAATTAATTGAAATAGTCATGTAGTAATAGTTAATACTATAACTACTGGACTATAACTACATGTTGATATAAATTAACGACAAATACAACAACTATATAATAATAAAATATTATATGGGGACCTTGTGGTACTTATTCAACATTAATTAAATCGATGATTGATTAGTCATAGAGACGATACCTCATTCAATAAAACCCGTTGTTATTTCCTAATGGTTATGTACTATAAAAAGTGTAATACATAAATTATTATTTATTATTTTAATATCACTATTCGTAAAAATATTACAACATAGCAGCAACGGGAATTTATATGTACAAGGTATATAATGTATGTGTCTCGTATACTGTTATACAACATATTCTTTTTCATAAAATCAATGCGTATACTTTTAATGTAAGCTAACTTTTTAACCAATTTCATATTATAAATAGAGTGTAACATATATATTATTTTGATTGAATTACAATATTTACCTTAAACTCCCTGTCAAGCATTTCAAATCTTTTAGTGTCCTCTGGTAATTGTACTCGAATATCATCAGATCCAATAAATATAGCTTCCAAATAAGCCCAGATCCTTTGTACTTCTAACCATATAAATATAACTCGGTCGGCGTTGTTTAATTTCGTTTGCCAATCCAATACTTCGCCATAAAAATGGCCAATAAACTTGGAGCTCATCATATTTTGTAATTGAACCTGATTGTCTTCTAAAACTTCTATTAACTCTTCACTGACTTTAAGTAAACTATAGTTCGTCCTGGGATGATTCATATATTCAAATTCCATTGTATTCCAAGTCTCGGCAAATTCTTTCAAGCCTTTTTCAATATTAGTTTCCTTTACGGACTTATCAACAATATTTTTTACATCTTCTTCGAAATTGTGTAAGTTTAGTACCACCAAATCTTTCAGTATTGTTGAATTATTAATAGAAAATTTAATCTAGGACAATTGAAAAGTACAAATCAGCCATAGCATAGACCTTATAAAAAAAAATAATTGTCAATAATATTAAGTAAGTTAGGTACGTTAGTGATTTCCATAAGTTCCAACAAATGGCGTTCTTTCATCGCCGGATTTCGGAGTTCAATTAATGTTCGTAAAGAAGTCATCATGTCTTTTATCATGTTTTCAACATATGTATACACCGACCAGTCACGAACTTCTTTATCCATAACTTAAAGTTTTGAACATACATTTAATATCATTTCAAAAAAAAATTATTATTTTTAAGTAATTACCTCTTAATTCTTTTGAAAATCGTTTCAGCTCCAAGTCCATTAGCTCGAAATCTACGTCTTTCCATAATGTAGATAACCACAAAGACATCCAACTTTTAACCATTGACACGAAATCCCATAAGACTTTGTTTAACTGTAGAGTTTTTTTTGTTGTGTCTAATATATTTGGTTCCGGTTGCGGTATTTCGAATAATACAGCTTGAGCGACTAGTTTATCATGTAATTCATCTATTTCCATTATAGCATTATTTGCTTTGTCAATTTCTTTGTAAGGATGTTCACAACTTCCACTAAATTAAATGAACATGATATACATCTGTACAGTTCTGGTATACCGATGCAAGCTAAAAAATAGTTTATCGGTGCTTACTCGAACTGGATCTGTTTGCTAAAACTATTTTTGTATAACATTTCACGTACACCTAGTAGAATTATTCTGCCGCTTATTACTGATCCTTCTGCTTGAATAAGTGGTATCACTTGTGATTTGACGTTCAACGCGTTTTTCTTGGTGACGTTCCACTTTTCCGGCAATTCCTTAATCCGAATGAAAATATTAGGTTTTCGACAAAATCAAATAAATTAGTGAAATATTATACTTATAAAACAGTAACAGTTACGGTTATAGTAACAGCTATAGTTTTATAGTATAAATCAAAAAATGGTTATACTTTCATTAAGGTGTTCACATCATCCGGCATGTCTACATCGTACACGTTTAGTAAATGTAATATTTCTGATAGAGGATCGAATATATTGTCGTATTCAGGTTGTCGTTGACGAACGTTTAACAAATGTCGCATGACACTCACAAGACCTTCGTAATCTCCTTCTTCCAATGTTTTTAATAAACCTATATTGGTTTCTTCGGTGAAATCTCGTAAGGAGCGTAAACTAAACAATATTACTTGGTATAAATAAAAACAGTTGATGGTAAGTAACGGTAAATATAGGTTACCTGTTCACCACCTTGTCTACTAAGTATGTTTTAAACAAATCCGACCAACTAGTAATTAAACTCATTAGATCTTTTTTAAAAGGTTTAATATCGATTGTTAACCAATTATCGAGTGTAATACTTTCGTTTATTTGTGCGATTATTTTTAGAAGATTTTCGAACGAGTCAATCTTAAATGAAATAATTTTTTATATTTATTATAAAACGCTTGCGTTCATTCAAAAATATAACCTATAACTACACGTACTTTAGTTTGAAAATCATTTAGTTTTGGTGCATTAAGTGGTATTAATGGTTCTCCTCCTGCGTCTACTTCAAATTGAAGAGTTTCTTGTTCTTCCTTAGTTAATTCCCTGGCATATTTTAAAAAAGCTGATAGTAGGTTGCTTTGATCGTTTAACCATACCGCAGAATAGTCTTGATATTGATAAACATAATCAAAAGCCTGAAAGATTACCAAAATAATAATTAAACACACATTAATTTATATGAATAAGTTAAGTAAGAGATAAGTTATGATTTTCAATCTTACTTTTTTTATTGTTATCTCCACTTGAAGCAGTATTTGATTTACAGATTCAATTACCTGTTCATCTTTTTTAATATCTTCCTAAAATAATAAATTAAAAACACACATATTAAAAAAAAAAAAAACTTGATTTAACGCTTGATTGAGCAACGCTTGATTTATTTATTACATTATAAGGTGGGTAATTAGTATCTATTCTGTCCAAGTACGATCCCATTTCAATAATATCTTCTAGTAAATCAGTAATTAATCCGGTAAAGTTTGGTTCACTATTTACATTCAAGTTTGGTGAAAAATATGGACCATCATAGTTGAGATGGTATACAACTAAAAATAATGCCATGGAACCTTTTACACTTATAATATTATTCTCGATATACTTGAGACTGTAAAAATAGTTCAAAAAAAATATACAAATTAAGTTATTGTACTATTATGACTTAAACTAATTGTAAATAATGTTGTATTCTTAAACTCATGTGTTATTATAAATCAATTCAAAATTTTAAACCTTATATTTTAATGTATTTCCACTGTTTACCTGCAGATAATTGTATCTTGTAATATAACATATACTCTTTCATCTACGTAGTGTTTATATTTTTCCCATATTGCTTTAATATCTTCATCAGATAGAATAATTAGAACCTGCAAATCTATATAGTCTAATACTACTTCTTGTTCTTCCATATCTATTTCTTCTAAAAGCATTTCTTCTTCAGGATGTTGTTTTTCTTCTTCTATTATTTCTTCTAGAAAAACGTCCTCATTCTCGTTGATTGATTCTCCTAAATCAGAATAAAGTTCCGCTTCTTCCATCGACAAAACCGCTTTTTCCGGATCTTCTGTTTTACTTTTTACTTCTTCTTCTTCTTCTTCCTGTTCTTCTTCTTGCACGATTTCATTTTCAATATAAGATTCACCTAGAGAAATATCAGGTGAAATAACTTACAAAATTAAAACGAAGAATAGAAAAACGTTATTAAATTGATAATAATTGCGATATATTTAGTGTTAACAAAAGTATATAGATCAAGAAGGTACACAGAGAGTAATTTACCACGATTCGGATCCAGTAAAGGCACGTTATTAAGTAACAAGATGTTTTCCTTCAGCAATCTTTGTACTTTTTTACTGGTGGCCATTATTTCATCATACCTTGCTGTTTTTATCTCAACTAACTGATTGCCAAAAGTTATACGTTTTGTGGTTTTTTCACGCACGTATAAAGGAATATCTATCCATTGACTAGTCAGTGTGATTATTTGTTCGAGATTGGTTTGTGCATGCACTACACGTTCGTAAAGTTTTCCCGTCAGGTCATGAATATCCTTGATCGTTTTTTGTATTAATGTTAACGGAGGTGGACGGTGGTATTCTACTTCCTCTTCTCCTTCTACATCTCTTCTTGATTCTTCTTCTACATCGTCATCCACTATATCTATTTATAAAATTAATATGTATTAATTATATATAATTATATATTTATATATTTATATATTTATTTATTTATATATAAAAACCCAACGTAAGGATATGCACCAAGGTCATTATGCACGATTCATTGAAATTAAAAACAGTTTGAAAACTCTAAATCAGCGGTAAAAATATATGAAGCTTTCGGATCACAAACTTTAATATAAAACTAAATTAAACGCATTGTCTATGCTAAGAGTTTATGGTTATTGTTATCATTGGCCATTATGACTTCGTATGTTTCAACTACAAATTTAGGGTTTCTTCGTTTTCAAATAGTAATAACATTAAGCAACGGATTTGTTAACCTTCCGAATCCCACGTGACAAACATTTGAGCTTCGTTAATAAGAATATCGATATTATCAATTTCTTTAACGATTAATTGAAACTCTGAAGTATGAGTTTTTGTTCTCAGCATGTTATACCTAAATAAAAAAACTTAATGATCAGTATAATTAAACAGTCTTACATATTTTAAATTATTAATAATACTTAAATAGCTTAATATGCAAAATACCTAGTAAAAATAAGAAAGGTTAGGTTAGAAAAGTTAAGAAAGGTTTTCTCATAACACTAAATAAAAGGTAAAAAATTGAAAATAGGTTCTAACTGATACTTCAATGAATAATTTTACAGATTTCCTAAAAATTTTCTTAATAATTGAGAAAAATTGATGAAAATATATAGTAAATAATGGCATCATTTATAGCATATCAGTTATTATATCCTATATCACGGTTTGTTATAGGTGGTTTAATTTTCAAAAGATTATTTTAACCATTTATGGAAAATTTCACGTTTTCTTTGTTTTTTTCGATAATTTCGATAAAATAATTATATTTTATTAAAAATTTTTAAAAATAAAGACAAAGTTTCATAAACATAAATACATTTATACATTATTGATAAATAAAAAAAAAATGAACTTAATTTCAAACAAAATATTAACAGTGTTCATAGGTAAATTAAATGTTTACAAAACAATAAAAATCACAAAACTCCATGACATTTTGGTAGGTAGTCTTTTTTAACTTTTTTAACTTAATCATTGAATACTAAATAAAATATTTTTTATGATATTTTCTTTGTAGCCCAAAAATAAATTACTGGAAAGTCGCAAAAATGAATCACAAGCGTTTTAAAATTACATTACGAAGAATTGGATATTTTAATGAATTTCTATTAACAATATTAGTTATTAAATAAAAAAACATTTCATAATTTCGACTATTTTAATAAAATTCATGATTTTTATGTACATGAAATTTTCAACTTTCTTAAATTTTAAATGTCTTTTTCTATAAAAGTTGGAAAATCAAAAGTTCAACCTACCTTATTAAGAAATTTGGTTATAATCGACCATCTTTAGAAATATAAATTAACCAACCCAACCTCTTTATCTAAGGACCTGTTTTTTTTCTTTTATTAAGAGCAATGGTACACTGGTTTCATACTAGAAAAATAACACAGCAATATCATTCGTCCATCCCTGCATCAATCTCTATCGTGGAGTCTCACCCGACTTTGAAGTTAATTAATTAAGTTTTAATTATGTTTTTTTTTTTTTAAAAAAAAAACACTGATAATATTATGACTAGGTACTTGTTTATTTTTATGTACTTACAACCCTTAATACCTAGTTAATATTTACATTTTAATACTTAATACCCTTAATATACTCACCATTTTGTTATTTCCTCAATATCTATTTTATATGCAAAAAGTTGACTTTCTCGTTTATAGAGCTCAATTGCATCGATTGGTATATCGTCCAATTCGATTTTAAAAATCGGGTTTTTATAATAATATATGCCGAGTAATAGATATCTGGTTATTTTGATAGCAGAATCGAGCTTTGAATATACATTTAATTTAAATAATATTTACTCATTATACATAATGATAAATAAAAAAATTACTTCTTTTTTAAAATTGATGCTGATTGTTTTATCACTGTGTATTGTAAACAGTGGATTCGCAATACCCTCTTGTATCTGCTTCGGAACAATACGTTTCCACTCATCAAATATAGGATTTAAATAGTTTTTTAAATCACCCGATAACAAGTCAATCTTTTGTTGAATTCTAATTGCTCTTGGAGATTGCATGATCCTGAATGACCATGAACATAATATGTATATAAACACAAAGTTCATTTTATATATTAATTTATTTCATTTATAATTATAATTTAAGGATAGGCTCAAATAACAAATTCATATAGATATTTCATTATAGGAATACCATGATTTATTGATATCCATTTAATGAACATTAATGAATAAATTTTTTCACTTATTAGTTTAAAAAATAATAGTGTGAAAAATAATATAACAAAATAAATACGTGAAAATTAAAATGTTATGTACAATAAATGTAAATCAGTATATATATTTATAATTTGTTATGCTGTTTTCTATCAACTTTACAGTAAGATTACTGTTCAAGAATAATTTTTTTCTCTGGACATTTTATTGTATAAAAAATATCACTTTGTTATGATCTATCTGTACTTTCAAACTTGTTCAGAAATTTAATTGATGACCACAACAAATTATCTTATATAGAGACCAATAAAAAGTACGATTTATATCCCGTTCTCTGTACACATTAGACACAGATTTCATGTTTGAAAATAGATATAATAAAATAAAGGTCACGTACTCAATATCCTTCTTATATTACGATTATTTAAATTTCGTTCTGAACGTAGAATATACGTTTAAAATATTATAACCGTCGTTAAGCTGAACAGCTTAAGTGTTCGAAAACAAAAACGGCAATAACTAAAACAAAAAATGCGACTATTCACTTACGGTAAGTCCATAATCTTAATGGCATCTAGATGTTCCAACAGTCGGTTAGTCTGCAGCGAATAATCCCACATGATTTCTCTAGCTACCGGTGGGTAAACTTTTTCCAATTCATCAGGTTTGATACGCGTCTCGTAATAGTCACTTAAATCAGAAATCTCCATAGGCGCCTTATTTGACAAACTACCGATAGCTCTCTAAGTAATAACAAAAAATAATTACAATTTGAAAACATAAAAGAATTTAACTGACCTTCTGTATAGCTAATTCTTTCTCTATTTGATCCAAAATGTTCTCATAGTATTTTGTCACAACAGCTTCCACGATTGGCCGATTCAGCACACCCGAATTGAACACCGTTATGAACTTTAAATATTTGATGAAGTAACCATTTAAAGAAATTTTATATTTTCGCCATTTTTTTTATTATTATTATTATCATCATCATATTTCAAGTATAAATTTGGATATTTTTAATATTATTAAAATGAGAACAAAACCTTACCTTTTGTATTGCCATTAAATTATCGCTCTTTTCAAAACAAATTTTGCATATCGTCGCAAGACGATTGTCTATATCGTTTGAAATAGCCATATGGGTTTCGTAGTCTTTTAGAAAAGAAGCATTGGATTCATCGTTTAACATGTCTAACGGGTCATACGAAATAGAACTCATATTCTCAAGGTCCTTTGAAAACAACAAAAACACCTCTTCGATTACGGAACTATACCAACGACCCATGAGTCCGCCCATCTCGATTTTTTCCAATTTTTGATAATCAATAAAATTAACTAACATAGACTAGAAAAAAGAATACGATTAATCAACATGATGAAATTAATGAGAGATTAAATTATGAAAAGAACAAATTTTAGTTTTAATGATCCCATTGTACACTGTTGGGATTCTACGTATGATGTAATGAATCCGTGTACGGGTAAATATCGCGTTCCTCAATAATATTTAATGATGTATTGCATACCCTAATAGAGTTTAATCGATCTTCAAAGCCGCAGAGACTTCCAAAGATGTCGTCTGTATGGATGTTCCAAACACGTGGCCTATGACTGCGAGCAGATGGATTTTCCAACATAAATTTTTCAAATTTTTCGGGAAGATATTCCGTTTGAATGTATTTAAACTGATCTCTGTAAACGGTTTAACGTTATATATATCGTAATAACGTAATATTACTTGTACATATTAAGTAGCTAAGGTACCTGAAATAATTAAGAATATCTTTGATATCATCGACTTTACCCAAATTCTCTAGGAGCTCGCCTTGAAATAAAGCGCTCGGTTCTAAGTATCTCGAAGACTGAACATAATTTTAAATTTTTTTAAAAATTCGAGATTGTCATTACTTTTACTAATATTATTATTTACTTGAATTATAATCGTATTACAAAGAACTTTTATCAAAACAACAATGTAATCGTAATTTTGGAAATTCGGACAGTTTATCCACATACAAGCTATTTTCCTCCATAAGACGGACAGTTCTACTTTTGACTCAACCAAACCGTCTTCCTCGACCAAATTGATGTGCTTAACAAGTGTAGCCAAAAACGTGTTGATGAGGTTAGCTTCTCTTTTTGCTTAATAAAATAAAATGAATATTAGTGTAGTTGTGATTTAAAATAAAATATAATGTGGTTATTAGTAAAATCGCGTTTTACCAGCCATTGCCTTTTCTTTTATTTCTCTATATAAATCAACACACGGGCTATGTGTGACAACCAAAAAATCACCGATTCGTTGATCTATTTGTTCGTAAAATTCTAAAATTTGTTTTTCTCGATGTTTCCAGAAAGCTAGGTCTGTTGGTATAAATTTGTAATATGTCAACTTCATTTTTATTTTTATATATAATCAATTTAAATAGTTAAACTATACAAATTTTACGTGATACAAATTTTTAATATAATATAAATATAATGGTTAATATATTAATAAATTAAACTAAAAATCAATTAGTTTTTTGGAAAAAAATAAAATACAATAATAATATACTAAGAAGTAATAAATAATAGAAAAATAAATCATAAGAAATATTATAGAAAAATTATAAGTTTTGGACTGGTCAAAAAAGTCGTATAATAAAAAAGCAAATGATTGAGGTCGTAAGTGTAAAAAAAATACTATCTACTACTATGATACTATAAGTGATACAGTAACGATAAGCATTTAAATAAGCCGGTCAATGACATAGTCAAAATCTAAAATAAGTTTTTAATTATAAATTTTTAATATTATCACAAAATGTAATAGATAGAATTAAGCGATAACAAATTATAGTGATAGGTGACGGCTAGGAAAATATAATAATTTTAAATTGAATTGTTTTAATAAAAGTATAAAACTTAATTATGTACAGTCTGCCGATGACGCCATTGGATCTTTATCCATGATCACATTAGGCTTGATTGATACAATTGTACTTAATTCTTTGGACCACGTATACACTTTTTTTTCCAATCTCTGTTTTAATACTTCATCTATGATTCTTCCATCACTAAACATACAAAAACTCAATTATCTTAGTAGTAAATATTTTACCAATGAGGTTCGAAGAAATTTAAATCGTTGGACATAGAATAACAATTAACACAATTAATTATGTTGTTATTAATTAATTTTCAGATTCCAAGTGAAACAGAAATGCATTGATATTATAATATTATAAGTTTAACTTTATCATTTCTCTGAGGGAACCTTCATCAAAGTAAGACTGTATTAACAGTGTAATGTAATATTCGGTTGAGAAATCAAATACCTTATGGTGATTCGAAAATATTATCATTAGGCTTTAGTAGTTTTATCAGTATGAAAAAATGAATCAAATAAATTGTAATAATTCTGTACATACTATTAAATGTTGTCAAACTTGAGTTTCTCTAAAATAGTTTGTGGTCTACTACTTAATAATTTTTTAAAAAGAAAACGATCTAAAATGTACTAATAATGTTGTTGCGGACATACATAAACGTAGGTTCCTGAGATTAACATTAACAAGAGGTTCACATAAAGTGAAACAATTATATACGAATACATTCACAAAACAGTTTATAAAAGACAAGTGTGTTACAGACACACATAAACTATGATTATAAAGATTATATAGGAAAACTATGCGAATAATGTTTAAAAACTGATTCTTAGAAATGGACATTAGTTTTTTTTGTCAAATATAAGCAGGCAACGGAGACTGAACTTAGTTTTATAAATTAGTTGTAAAAGATTAAGGTTAATTCCATATACCCGTTTCCCACCAAATATTTAAGTACACTTTATTACAAGGGCGACAACTAGTTTTCGTTTTATTAAAAAAGTAATCTTGCAAAAGCACTAAATTATAGGATGAGAAATATTTATAAATTAGAATATTAAAACTCAAATATAATATAACCATATCCGGGTCAAGTGATCCACACGAGATCTAGGTATATAAAAGGTTTCTTAACAGACCCACCAGTAGATGTGTTTTAGTGCGATCAAAGCAAGTATCTTCACGCCAGTCTGTTTTATAAATTAATAAATTAAATGTTTTGGACTTAGAATATTTATAATAAATAGTGTTTGACTTAAACAATGAGATTAATTTTCTATTCCTTATTCAAGTTGTTGAACTCACAGCACGCAACAATGTTTTAAATAATAATAATAATAATAGCAAATTTAAAAATATCAGTTTTTTAAAAAAATATATTTATAGGAGTAATTAAATAACTGAGTATACTTTCAAGAAAATAAAGATTAACATTATATTTAATCTTTTTAATGATATATCTTTACTAAAAATTGAGACAACCTAATAGTTTTTTTTAAAACTTTTACAACGAATAAAATGTCTTTATTACTCTTTACAATGTAAAGCAAATTTGAGCAACAACGTATCATGTAGAGTTTACATGATTCGTTGTTGCTCAAATTTTACCATTCGTGCTCAGAAATGTATTGCAGTTAATTAGCCAAGAATAGATATATTTATAAAAAATTACGTTATTCGTATAAATTAATTTTCGTAATTACTAATCAACATTCTGCAAAAATACTGTGGGAAATTTAGACAGAAGGCGATTTAAAATAAATTAAAACGATTTTCCTCGTCCATTACACGTGCGCTTTGTTTCATAATAATTTGATATTCGATAGAGAATTATGTTTTAATATGCATGACAGTTCAAGTGACAGTAGACACAAGTTAAATATTGAGTTAAATATAAACTCAAGCATTTTTATTTCTTTGCCAACCCCGTCACCGAACATTGAACCGATTACTACATGCCATGTATCACCCAGTAGTCCACTATAAGACGGCTTTACACATGAAAATCGTAAGTGCACCTATAATCTCAGTGTTTCTACAGAAAACACATTTTGTGTTTACATGAACGTAAGAAGCTTTGTGTTCTAAAATCGAAACCAACGAAATGCTACCCATATAATTGGTTGTAAATAAAAACACTGATATCACCTTTTCTCGAAATCATCCAACGCAGTAGTTATTTTGTCAAAACCATAAGGTAATGTTAAACTCGGACGGTTTTTAAACTGGCCTATGGTGCTATTTATGTTTGAAAGGAAGTCATTAAACTTATCCTGGACGTCTACTATAATATTATTAGACGCATTCTTGAGTACATCATTGTTTTCGGAAAACAAATTCGTCAACACCTATGAAGAATAACGGATTGAGCAAACTGCACTAAGTTTTGATAACACATTTTACTTACGCTTTCAGTTACTGTTTTTAAATCTTCAAAAGGATTTGTTGACACATCACCGCATATAAGTTGAGATGCAAAGTTATCATTGGTGATTTCAACAGAATCAAGTTTTATAACGTATGACACTTTTGTCTTGAAACCTTCAATAAAGTCATCCATCGGAATCATTATACCAGCCGCGTTTAATGTAAATAAAATAGAACATTTATCTGGCGAGTTGATAAAATTCATAACCAAAAGCTGAAAATTCAAGTAAAATCAGAACTATAAAACCGTTCTTGCAGTAATATAACATAATTTATAATATAACATATTTTTCAATACAGTTTTATCATAGTGTACTTTCAAATATTCGCGGTTTTATGCGAAACGAAACATGCACAAATGTACATACAAAAAAATAAGGTTTCTTTACATAAAATACATATACATCATTATGGTAAGTTTTTAAAAACTTTTTAATTGCAAGTCAAAAATAAGTGTTTTCAAACAAAACAATAACTTGTTAAATTTTGTTAAATTTTGTCAAAAAATAAATAGTATAAATATTATATATCATATAATATGAATTTTTAAAAAAAATAAAAGGCGTTCTTATTTAACTTTTTTAACTTTAATTTTATATAAAATTAAAAACAAATATTTATTATTTTTTTTTTAATCATACAATTGTTTAATTTACGTTTTACTTTGAATTTAGTGAACTATCCGCGGAATTCATTTATCCATGGATGTCCTATTCCGCGGATAATCAAAAAATATACGGTACTATAAATGTGGGCACGTAGGGTACGTATTCAAACATAATTTGAACGTTTTATGTGCAACTCGGAGGCATATTGGAAGGGTATTAATATTTTACTCGTTGATAACATTTATATTAATTTATTATTTTTTTGTCGAGCATTTACAGTCATTAAAGAAACATCTACAGTATAATACATCACACAATTGAAAATAAAATACTAGACCATCGTTTTCCATATGTACATTGCTCGTATTCTATTATACGATAACTAAACGATTATACATTTATGTTTACCCTGCTAAAATTATTAAACGACTGTTGTGTGTTGAAAATGTAAAGTGATTTTATTGTAACTAACATACTCAAGGCTTAAAAACACGTAAATTATTGATTAAATACTAACGTAATGATATGATTATGATCAAACACCAATATTTAAACTAAAACATAAATATAAAGACTGTTTTACGTGAAACCAAATAAAAGTATAACTAGATCATACTCTTAAAACGGAAAACACATTTTTCAATACCAGTATGATTGTTCACTCGAATAGATTTATATTTTACAAATAGTATTATAAATCTACATGTAGGTTGATCGTAACGAAGACATAGTTTGTCTAGACAATGGTGGCGAACCTATGGTACGCATGTTAGAAGTGGCACGTTGGCCAAATTTCAATAGCATGCAACTATTAAAATTTAATAAAATTTTTAACTTAAATAAAAATTAACTATAGGTGTCTACTTTAAAACTTTACTGTGAAAAATTTAAAGAATCAATTGTACATGTTCACAAATAAACGTGAACCTAATAAAATGTATATAATTATTGTATGCTTTTTCTTTTTCCTTTTTTTTTTTTGCCCTTAAACATATTCCAAAAAAAATGATTTTAAATTTTGGCACTTGACCCGAAAAAGGTTCGCCACTCCTGGTCCATATGATTAAATATGAGCGATGTGCGTGCTGCTACTTGTTGATTATTCAACTATAGAAGAGTATGCCAAGCTTATATATTATATATTTATACTCACATTAAATTCTGGGTTTCGCATCATAGTTTCTATAACATCGTTTTTGATTTTCCAAGCCTTAATTAAATAATTATAAATGAAAACCAAACGCGGGTCTTCGACCTCATCATCATCATTATTGTCTCCTTTATTCATTTTACAAAACAAAAATAATTCTGTATAAAATATACAAATCAAACATTAGTTTTGATATAAACAGATACAGACTTATGAAAAAATCGAAATAAATTGTGTAGGTAGTTATTTGTTTATTGTTAGTCACCTTGGTAGCGATTGTCGCTAAATCAGAGTCATGCTACTAATGCAATTTCGAAATCATTTTTCCAAATTAAGTTAAATACTATTTATCATCACTATATTTTAAATGATTCATGGAAAATGTCTAAAAATTTTGAAAAACTACAGAACTCGAAATTCTATTTAAATTAAATTACTATTGTTTCACATAAAATCTATTTTTTTTTCATGGTTTAATACTAACAAGTCTTATTTAAGTATTATATAACGCAATTAATCCTTGATTACAGATCACAAAAGTTAATCGACTTTTATAGTTTTAAAATTGGGACATGGGGATTAACAAAAAAACAAAAAAATATATTTTGAACTATTCGTAATAAATATAAATTATAATATTAATGTAAATGAAATATGTATTACTTATATACAATCAACAAGGAAGCAATATAGTATATTTATAAATAATAATATATAAAAGTGGGGGTTGACTTACAAAACCATCAGCTATTAGATATTGTGGTCCGGGTTTTGTGATGATAGTAGTTGGGTAACAGCATTACAATTTGGTTACAAATTCACTCAAAAATATATAAAATAACATACTCACATATATATATTAATGGAAAATGGTATGTGGTGTTAAGATATCTTGTGACATCATTATATAACTATATATACCAGTGTGGCAAAGTTGTTCGGACAAGAACAGTTTATAAGCACGGTCAGATGAAGTACGAAGAGTTTGCTACAAATCGATATTCAAATTTTAATTATTCATAGACAGATAATTTTAGCCATAATTTCCTATCACGTGCATAATTAAGCCTGTTTCGAACATAATCTTATTTTAAATAAAAATTGTTTTTATGTATAATATATGAATATAATACAGAATAATGTATAAAAAGCTGATCGTAATAATATTAATTTTTATAATTCATCTGAATATAAATAGAACATAATTTTGTAATTTTTAGTATTATAATAGTAGTATTAAAATATATCCAATTCTTTAATCAAATTATGCATCTGAAGTAGGCATTATTCTAAATCATAATAAGATAATATTTTAATTTAGTATGAATGCATATAAGACACGACGATTATCTTTCAGAATTATATTTATAAGGCAATAATTAATTTATAGTTTAAGAATTCATAATATGAAAGTAATCAAACATATGACTGATATATTGCAGGATTTCAAGCAATGCCACACCAGCATCTCACAGAATTAATGTTGTTCTTCATTAATAAATGGAGTATAAATTAAAATATAAGAGTACTCGTCTTCATTGTTTGGCCGTAATATTGTAAATTTAAGTCTATATCGTATTGTCGCACCATCTGCATATTGACTAGGTACTTTAAAATGTGTAAATCTCTACTGGACTGATTCCTGTACATTCGTTTCATAATGCCTCCTCTCAGAGCGTCTACATTATAAACTATATTATACGTGGTTAATTTTTGAATTTTTATCAAAAACTGTTACTGATATTGGCCAAAAACAAAATATAACTACTACGTTACGTTCAAAGTGCATTGCAGTAGTCTGGATATTATTTATTTACTCGAACAGTAGCACGCAAGTGACGGTGTGATATCGTATTGTTTTAACATACATTGGAATCGCATTAGATTTGAATTATATCCGCACGATTGTTTTATTAACTATTATCAAGAAATATGAAAGGAAATGATCAAACACCATGTAATAGATCTACGGACAAAAAGTCGACGAAAAGAGGCCGTGCCACCAGTACAAATAGTGAAAGCGTTGACAACAACGCCATAATGAATGAAGCTGCGACCAACGCCGAAGTCATAGTTGGTTTACGACGAGGCGGCAGAAGAATGCGCACCCGTCGGTCTCGACGGAGTAGATCCAGAAGCGGCGGCCGCAGAAGAACACGATCGTCCAGAAGGTCCAGATCAGGTCGTAGGCGGACGAGGAGCCGTGCACCGAGTTACAGTACTTCGGAAGGCGAAGCGGAAGACGAGAGCGACAGTCACGATACTGAATACGATGAAGATGATGAAGATCAGCAGGCCGGAGACGCGGTATCCAGGCGCAGGAGGAGGACGAGGAGGCGCAGTAGCAGAAGAGGCAGTAGACGTCGTCGTCATCCGAGCGGAGGCGTGGTCGGCGAAGACGATGAAGAAGAAATCGATGGAGAGCAAATGAACACCGATCACGAGAACCTGATGGTGGCTAGAAGGGGTCGACGGAGTGTCAGCCGCAGGAGGAGAAGGTCGACAAGAAGAAGAAGCTCTTCGAGAAGGAGAAGGAGAAGCGGTGGCCGCCGTCGGAGCGACGGAACTGAGTTCACCAGCGAAGAGTCGTCCGACTAACTTCGTACAACTTTCCCGTCACGTGTACTAACCGTCAACATAAGAAAAGAGCAACACGTAGAGTTACTATCTATAGTTGCATGTGGTTACATAAATTAATCACACAACTCAATCACGTTGTTCGGATATACATCCAAATTAAAAAACTATTCACTTTTATAATAAAGTAATATGTCCAAATGCATTTTTAAATAGTTCAATAAATAAAATATTCAGCTTGTACAAACATAGATTTTTTATAGTTCGCTCTGACCGAAGCCTTACTACCTAGAAAGTATCGTTCGAAAGATTGACTTATTGTCTCAAGTGTAATTCGATAAAAAGCAAATTCCATTGTGTATAATACAAATGTTTCTTTTATCAAAAATATTTTTATTGAATTAACCGAATATTTAGCCTTTAACTCGTTTTCCACTCATGTTTCATTTAAAGACACTTCTTTGTGGTACCTTTATTCTTGCCTGCAGATATGATAATTTAGTAGGTATTAATGTTCCCACGACCAATTTATTTACGCAAGACCATCAACCGGGCGTACAACATAAAATAGTCGTTAATGAACGAAAAACAGTTCATTCTTATGAAATTTAAAAAAAAAATTACAATGTACGGATTTATATAATTTAATGTAAATAATAACCAGGGCTCGGCACTTATAGCATTTGCTTAATTTTTATTGTTTGGCATAAAATTTAGCAGAGAGTTATGGATGTATATGTCATAATATATTATGTTCAATTATGAAATTTGAAAGTGCTTTCCTTGTTTTTCTGATTATTTTTACTTTTTTTGCATATTTCAGCTTAATTATGACGTAGACCACTAACCTCCCCCAGATTATTTTTCTATTTATAAATATCGTTTACATTTTATTTTTCACAAAATTCCTCGGAAAATCCATAAACAATAACGCAAAGTGTCATGAAAATCAAAGTTAAACTTTTTATATAATTCAAAAATTTATTTTTTTGATTTTTTAATTAAAAAATTATAATATGAACTACATTTTTTTTGCTTTAATATTTTTTGTTATCTTTTATTTTATATTCAACTCAGTTTCAAAATATGTCTAGTACTTTATCGTGTTTATGTAATAAGAAAATTTACAAATTGTTGCTTATTTTTGCTATTTTAGATCCTTTTTTTTGAATGCTTATTTGAATACTTGAAATTAGATTTTTAAGTGCTTTTTAAAGCGCTTATTTTAATGATTTTAAGTGGTGCTATAAGTCCCGAACTCTGCTAATGACTATAGAATGTTTCTAGATTATTAAAAAACGAATGAACAAAAAATTGTGTGTAAAGCAAAGACTAAGATTTTGTCAAAAATTAGTTTTTAGTTTTAGTTAGAAAATTACATTAAAATAATCTCAATAATCTCAATATAATGATAATATTATGTAAAGGAAATAAGACGACTTTTTTTTTCAACAAGGAATATTAATAAAACTGTTAAAAAAATATCACACATTACGATTAGGTTATTTATATAAAATTTGCTAAACATGTACATAGAAAATGTTTCAAAAATAATATGTAGATCAAAAAAATGTATAAGTCGAATTAAAAATGTTATATTAATATTGATTTTTTATACATTTATTCTAATTTAAGTTATCAAAGTTATCACTTTGACTAAAGGGCATAATTAAAATTGAATTAAAAATATCTGTATGCACTCATGTTAATATAACAACTACATCTACAATTCCATTGCATTAAAAATAAACACTAATCGACTAAAACCAATACTTTTTCATTTTATTTGCTGTAAAGGCTTCTTCAGTAAAATCATTAGCCTACATTTACATTACTTGTTGGTTACTTAATAATTATGTTAAGCAACCAACTAATAATTAATAAGTAAGGTGATTACTAGGGCTCGGTCCTTATTACATACAAATTATAGGAAACTTATTTCTTACTATATTTTGAAATAACCGAAATACATGCAAAAATAAGCAACTGAATTTTTTTATAATAATTAAAAATTTTATTTTTTATTAGATTTATTACATTTTAAATGTAGAAAAAAAAATGTATTTAGTAATTTTATAGCAATAATAAGTCTAAAACCATAATATTACTGTGTATGATTGAATTCATTTCCTTCGTCTTCTTTTCTCACAATGAAAAAAAAGTTTATTATGATAAAAAATATAAAAAGAATAGTATATTTACCTACAAAATTGAACTGTACAATGAATTAATTTTTGATTTTATCAAATTTAAATGCACAACGATCGTTAGTCAACATATTTTCACGTCTACTGACTTTATTGGCACATATTTAAAATTCAACAAGTCATTTAATTTTAGTATTTCAGATAAACCTTTGAGAGTTTCTTGATTTTCAGATAAGATACATTTGTAACCCTAAATTTTCTCTAACACAGTTTCAGTTTTTATTTTTATTATTTTTCAATGTACGTAACAGCAATATTTTATTCAGTAGCTCATTGCCGCGATTATTTAATACATTATCTTTTTCTATTATACATAGCATTAATTTACAAATAAATAGATCTATACGCAGAAACAATTAGGTATTAACTTAATTTTTACACGATGACTCTTTTTATGATTCAGTATATTAATTACGTATGACAGTGAAAAAAAAGAAAATGTTCATCATTAGAATAAAATAATTATATTTATTATTATATATTTATTATACATAAAACGTAAAAATGAGTAAATAAACTATAAATAACAATTAAATTGCAAAAATCCATCTTATATACATTTTTCATAGAAAACGGCAAAATATTCTATTAAATATTAGTTTGTTATATCTTAAATGAATTTTACTCAGATTATTCTATAGTAATTACTAAATAATATGCAAATGCAACAAGTCCCGAACCCTATTGATTACATTTTATTTTATTATTTTATTAACATGTAATCTCGAATTAATTTATTTTAAATGTTAGTATCCATACTTATGATTTTGAAAATTGATGTATTGAGTAGGTGTGTGTTTCCCAAGTGATCAACTTTTGCCATAGTTGTTTAGTGTTTAAGAATGGTAAAACCAATATTATCAGTATTACAACGGCGCGTTGATTATGCAATTTAGCTACCTATGTGCGTGGAATATTACAGGATCAATAACAAAACTGATTTATAAATAGTTATACAAGTGGAAATGAATTCAGGTCACTATAGAATCACTGACGCTCCAATAAGTGTAATGAGAGCGAAAATCATTCTTCCCTATACTCATACTTAGAACTGATTCAATTTTCTGAACTTAGTGCTACAGTTGTAAAATATGTATGTGTGTTGTAAGTAATTTATTATTATGGGTACGTGTATTTGTGCGGAAATTGCGATAAATATTTATGGAATATCAACCAAAAAACTAATATCGTCTAAAATAAATAAACAATACTCGATTTCGTCCAAATTTCACTGTATAGTACATTTATTATTTTTTACGATACAACTATACAATATTTCCTTTTAGAAACCTTCTATGATTGTGGTAATAGGACCAGTCCTTTTAAGTCGAAATTATCTACACTGATACAATAAAAATGGTACTTGACAAAATATGTTAGTAGGCAGTACCAAGTTTGAATCTGAATTTTAGTTCAAATTTACGACAATTTTTTCTACACTTGATAATTACAAAAAAACTGACAAATTACTACAAAAAATTGGCAACATTTTCGTTGAACCGGTTATGAATTACCATTTTCTTCATAACTCATAAAATAATAACCATAGACACTTATAGAAATCATTATTGAATGCTTATATTCTCGTTCGTTATAATTGATATAATTTTCAAAAAGTTTAGTTTTGTATATCTGAGTTATTTATAAATTATTAAAATAAATAAAATAATTAAGCTTTGATAAAAAAAATATTGAACACTTAATACAAAAATTTTCATACATAAATAAGTTTATTTAAAAAAAAAAAATAAGAGCGTTTGAATATAGAATTTTGACAACAAAAAAAATTGTAAAAATTCGAAACATTTTTCTAGTAAAAATTTGAATTTTCATATTTGATATTTCAAAATAGTGTTTAAAATTTTCTTTGTGGCATTGAAATAAATTTATCCGGTTGGTAAAAATGTTAGTTACAAAAAGCTTTTTAAAGGTAATAAAATAAAATATTGATGAAATCAGACATTTCAACGAACTTTTTTTTGAACTCTCATAAAACAATATTAGTCATTTGACTGCTATTCTACAAAATATTAATCGTAGCCACTCAAAATATTTACTTAATGCCTTTATTAGTATTTTAAAGACATTTCATAATTTTGATTTTTTTGAATAACATTTGTTTTGTTTATAGACGCTTAAAATTTATGATTTTTTTCACAATTTTTATAATTTATAGTTCTATGATTCGGGAAAACAAACGTATTTTAATGTCATTTAATTATATCCATTATGATGTATTCTTTTTACAAAAGTAAGGACATTAAATATTCAACGTACCGTATTAAATAATTTGGTTCAACTACTAAATTAACCATGAGAGAATAATAAACTGACCTTTTTGACTCAGAATAGTTCATCAAGGATGTTGGCACCGGCGATAAATAATTTCTTCGTATCCAGTTAGAAATAACGAATGGTACTGCGCCGACTGGTTTGAAGGTCGGTATCTAATAAATTGCCTTAATAATAATATCAATAATTGGTTTAATCTAAATCAGTTTTAGCTGATTACACGAATACACACATACCGTAATTTTAATTAATTTAAATATTATTTCATTGCTGTGTGATTATCCGTGTGTTGTGAATTGTATAATTGTTAAAGCTAACGCTCGTGTTTATTTTTGTCAGTTTTGTTGATATATAGTCGTCGAAGTATACGGTTCTCTTTACGTTGTACGCTAATCGTCGTAATTGTTTCGTTATTATTATATTTCAATTTTGCGGTTATAAAATTTAAATAAAATTAAATGGTTAAATAAAAACTTTTGTGTGCCCTCCTATTAGTCGTCCGCTGATCGCCGTTTTTTTAATTATATTTTCTATATAAGCAAATCGTCGCAGTGCCAATTATTATTACTATTTGTAATGGACGTGCGCGAATCGTCGTTCCCGTTTTAAACCATAAATTATTGTTAAACATGCGATGATCACTATAGTTGGTTTAATTATTATTATTATTTAGTTTAACTATTAATGTAATAACACGTACGAAAATCGCCGCAATTTATATAGTACAATTTCGTGTGTGCACCAATTACCACCTACTTACATGTCTTAATTATTTATTATTCTTTGTGAGAATTATACACAGTTTTTTAAACAGTAGCAGCTGGCCAGTCTACACTCCAAAAATGAGTGAGTTTTATTTATTTATGATTTATTATTTTGATGTAAAAATGTACTTACATATTATTGCTAGGCCAAAAGGGCCATATTTATAATAATTTATTAATTTATAATTAGTGCTCAAAGATCAACAAATTATTATTATATGATTATAAATTATTTGACTGTAGCATTGGCCCTTTCTGCACTCATTATATTTGTCCCGCTAATTGTGATATCGTGCATATATTTTTTAATTACCCATATATTGCTTCTTAATGTAGAAGTTTTCTTACTTTATTAAGTTCTTTAAACATACCAGCTTACCTTCAATCTATTTTTCCTGCAACTCTCACTCCGTTATTTTATGCACTGTTAATCTATTTGTCCAGACCGGTTTCAAAATTGAAATAACTAATTTTTGTTGTAAGGTACTTCTATTGTACTTTTATGTTTCCATTTCTTTTGATATTTAAATTTTTTTTTTTTTTATAAAACTTATTGTAATATGCATATATTAATACGCATATTCCCGAGTCATACGAGGATAAAAATGTTCAATTATATTTTATTTAAATAACTATTGCACACATAATTGTAATGTAAAGCCACGACCATAAGTACCAAATCATTTTAATACTTATCCTTATATTTCATCACACGACCATGAACAAATAGTGAAATGGACACAGAGAAGAAGCCACGTGCGAATTACAAATCGCAAACAACCGCAAACAACGTCATCATTCGAATTTGACGATCAAGGCCAAGGGCAACCAGGTGGCGAAAACAAGACAATTAACTAACAACAACAAAATCAGAGTATATAAAGGCTCCGTTTCACCACCAACATCAGACGTGTCTAGCTATCAGTGCAAGCCCTTCCGAGTTTTGTCTTCGATATTGTTATTGTGCACTATTTAATAATTAATAACTGTATGTTCTGTATAAGCCATTTACTTAATTTTATTAAAGAGTTTTGCAAAGTGTTAAATGATTTAAAGTCACTTTATTCCATCCCGAAACATTCATCATTACGATAGGTATCTGTTTTCATTGGGTACCACGTAACATTATGGTTACACTTAGTTTTAAATATTTATATTTTAATTTTTGTAGTTTGGTACTTTTTAGTAGTGCGATGTGTTGGTTCTTTTTGTCATCATTTTTTATGTTATTTTGTTTAGTTGTATATTTACTGTTATAAATCGTTGATAATTGTCGAAATTTATGGTAATACCAATTTACAAAATAAAAAAAATAAACTGTAATATTATTGTGAATTTTATTAGTGTTTTGTTGAATTTTGTACCAACAATACGTACAATTATTACCGTTTCTTGAATACCACATAAGTTGTCAATATTTTCTATTGTTATTAAGTATCTAAACATCTAAGATTTAAAAATTAAGCATCAAATACCTTTGTAGCTTTACCCGGCAATCTTTACCACTTTTATTAAGATGTATATTACACAGTCGATCAGGCATTCCGTGTAAACTGTAAACCATTGTTATTATGTAGTCCGATCGTCCATATTTGACTGAGCAACAAAAATATACAGTCCACAAAAAGTCACCACATACGGTAGTTAATAGCCACTAGTTCGGCGCTAACAAAGGGTAAATTTACTTGGTTTGAAAGACCAATACAACAATATCATACACCTGTCTCTATACCTAACCCGACCTAGGAATTTAACCATTTTCTTTTTATTATTATTTTTATTTTTATTATTATCATAGGTTTATATACATTTCGTAATAGTCGAAGATTTATATATACTCGTTTATTTATGAAACTATTATGAATTAGTTACAATTAATCGTTATATTGCAATATCCTTATCATAATCATTTTCACACTCACCAATTTTGGATACATATTTTTATTTTAAACTTATGGTTAACGCACGAATGGGGATGACCCGTTTGGGCGCAATATAAATAATTTACGTGAAGATTGTTAACACGTTTGGGCGCATTTATGAAAACATCTTTGGGCACAATAGGTATTGCAACTAATAATCGAAAGTGTAATAAGTGCTTAATCGTTTGATCTGTAGACCATGTCCTAATCATTGGATAATACCACATCAAATATAGATATAGATATTTATCTACTAGTACAGATAATATGTAATATTATATTGCTCTGTGTTCGCCGTTTGATAGTTTATGATCGTTGCAGTGTATTGAGCTCTCGTGTGTGGACAACGTGTTTTTACATTTAACACTGTTATAGTAAAGTATAGTTTTCAACGTGTTTTGGTGTTTTTTTTTATTTGGATAAACAGTATGGAATTGAAAATCGATGACAAATTAGGACCACGTTTTGCGGGAAAAAAAATTAATTAATTTATAGAAAATAATATATAATATGGAATAATATTGATAAATAAAAAAATTAAATTAGGTTTAAAAAAATATATATATATATTTTTGGAAGACTATTGAGCCAACCTCCTCGTGGTGTCTTCTGGGTAACGCTAATAGGCTTAGATTTAATAAAATATGTTAATATATGCAAAGAAATAAATGCGCCCAAACGTTTTATTATAAAGGGAAATATTACGCCCAAACTTGTTATGGATTTACGCCCAAAAGTGTTCTGTTTTGGGTAAATGCGCCCAAACGTATTTTCCCCCGCACGAATGGGTCTTAAACAACTTTTTTATCTTATAAGCGGTTAATGGTCGCTGCTCTTGACATTGCGATTGTTACCACATTAATTATTTATGGATATAGCAAGTTTCTGGTTGACTTCTGTTAGTTGTGAAAAGATAAACAGAGCATTTGTATTTTGAAGTAATTACAAGATAAAATAATTAATTTATAATTTAAAAAATAATTCAAATAAAAATAGCTAACTGCTATGTAAAAATTACTTGTTTTTGTAATTACTAAATACTTATTTCGATGAGATTAGAACTAAGTTCGCGACGAGCAATAGAGCAATGTTCTGTCCAATACTAGGTGCTCTTTGCGTATTTATGCGAGTTCTAAAAATGAAGTGAAGTAACGCAATATTATTAATTCGTTCATCATAGATATATTACGTTGTGTTTCGCTGTATAATTTATTATTCATCGTGATTTGAAAAAAACATTATATGTTTTTTCATTTTAACCTTTAACCTCCTTATTTTAAAAATGAAATGAGTTCAATGCACATTTTACTCACACGTACACCATGCAAAATATTTAACTATATTAATGCATTGGATTAATATATTGGTATACTAACTCTATTTTTGGCTTATTACAACAGTTACAACATATTATACGTATAAATGTATTTTTTAAGCGAATATTCACTATATTTTATCTAATTAAATTACTATTAGGTCAATCTAAGAGTTTTAATTAATGACCCATTTTTATATACATCAAAATGTGAATAACCGACGAAAAGCAACCAATCAATTGAAACAACGAATAATGATTATATATGATGCTTATTTACTTCTCACACTAAAACACAGTTCAAAGGATCATGTAATATGAAATGCCTAAATATTACTCCTTAAAACGTGTTATGCTCCAACACAGTTGAATGTATTACATTCATGATTGATGTTTAATAATTTTTTTGTACATGTTTAAAGTCCTAGTCTTATAATTTCTAATTATTTTATAACCATATTCACACTCTCAATTAACTTTGTTGAATCATAGTACTGTACATTTAACTACGCAAATAAATTCTATTTATTTTTAATAAAATTTATTTAATATTAATATTTATTAATATTTATTTAATACATAATATGTTAAAGTATTAAGTAACAATTTCTATATAATTATTTTTATAAGACTATAGATAACTTTTCTATAGCATTCATTTTGCCAGATATTAGATGATTAAACTTTCGAAAATCACAAAAATCTTTTATTTGGGAGAACAGTTTTAAATTTCAAACAAAATTTGATTGAATGAGAATTTCGAAAAAACTTCGGTTCTAAATGGTCTTACGCGTATAACTTTTAAGACGGGTGAGTGCCATCATACTTTTATTCTAATTTTATAAATAATATTATCTTAATTTTCGTTCAGTAGTAAAACCTGTCTATTATGGAAATGGTTGGGATCGAATATTTTTTCATTTTAGACAGTTTTCCTTTTATTACAGGTTGATAAAAAAAGAAAGCGTTATAATAAATATTTACTATATTATACTTCTTTATTATTTATTACATTTTACCAACTTTTTATTATATATACTCGTAGTTAAAAATTATATATTTAATAATGATAGTAAATTTGTAATTAAATATTAACATTTTAGGCAGTCTGTGACAAAAAACAAAACATTAGTACAAAACACTACTGCAACACTAATGAAAATTTGAATGTAGTGCAACGAAATAATCCATATCGATCATTAATTGATCATTTTAAAATAGATATTTCAATAATAAATAGGCATTTAACGAAAATATTGTTTTAATTTTCATGTTAGATAAATTCCATCTTACTTAAGGTATATTGTATTTAAAAATGTATTAAAATACCCGGATTGTATAATTTTTCCATAAAAACCGGTTTCTTTTTTATTCAGGTTCCATATTAGACAGGTTTTATTGTATATATGTTTAATAAATATTAATGTATAATAAATGAATATAATAAATACAAATAAAAATAAACTTTTTCCTAAATATTCATATGAAAGAAATTTTAGTGCAAAAACAATTTAAAAAACCAAAAACGCCGTGGAATCGATAATAACTTGAATAATTGAAAAAACTACAGTCGCATGAACACAATATTGCAGTAAAATTGTACGGGATAATAAAAGTCGTGCAGTGAACATGTGGACAGCAAAAACGATTTTGAGAGGTTTTGTGTGTCTCCTACGTACACAAACTGCATTATTTGTACAATATATCACCCATATACCTAAGTTATTTTGTAAAAAATATGGTGTTATTGTTATACATAAAACGAAATATCCGAAGACGACTACGTAAAAAAAAACTATTGAAATATTCATTTGGAATGCGTAACGTATAATAACTATATTATTATGTAACTGTACAGGTTAAGACCCAATATATAATCATTTCTTTTCTTTCCAATCGACAAAATAATAACAATCGAAGACCAGGTAAATTGTGTCGTTTTGTGCCCTTACACGTTCATTGGGCTTGGGAACCTGGAGTGTTATTCGGAAACCACCGAAAATAATATGTTAGTGCGTACGTATAAATATGTAATACATGTAAAGGATCTGTTAACAGATTGCGTGGTTTGCGCCGAATCGAAGTCGGGTGAACATTGGTCACGATAATTGTACTATTTTTTTACGCGGTTTTGAAAAATCGGGAAAAAATATTTAACACACGAATATTTATTTACGCGTGTCCGTCATGACCACGTGTGTTGTTGTAACAACGTATGTTGGCACTGCCGTAACTAGGAACACTCAACCCCCGCAGCCAAAAATTTCAAGAAATAAACGAGTGCCAAAATACTGAATGTAAACTACGGAAGAATTACGCTTTGTAAAAGTCAATACCGTGTATGAAATGCGGTAGAAAAAAAAAAAGAAAAAGAAAAAAAAGTTATACAAAGTGTGACATTTTGTTTTATATACCTACTATTTATGTAAGTATATATGAACACATAAATCAAATATACCAACGTCTTACTATGCATGTTCATAATTTTAAGCAATGTTGCATGGAAATTATTTTAATATTTAATTTTTTTAGACAGTTGCACGATTAGGTTGTAAAGTTTTCGAATGCATCATTTTCGTCGCAATTTATACAATCCAATTTATCCCTGTTTACATCATATCGATATCGTTTTGGCGAGACTTACCATCTCCGTGACAAAAATCAAAAATTATTTTACAACTATAATACCTACAACAGTGGAACCCGTATCTCGGAAAACGTATCAACTATTAATAAATGTAGATACACGTAGGGTGTTGATGTTAATTTATTTTTGCTACATTTATACATTCCTGCATTGATGCGCCATCGTATCGAATATTTAAACGTCGTTAAAATGCAATTAAACGAATCCAGACGCCAAACAGACGAGTTGTGTAGGCATATGCTGCACAAAAAATGCCAAGTACTTAAATGTGTATACAATGGTGTACTTACTTATTTTCGGTTCAAATTATCACGACCCCCTAATTTTGAAATGCGTAGGTATTCGTTACTTCTCGTATTCTGCTCTTCTTTGAAACATGATAATAATTGTAAATTAAGTCGTGGGTAACGGAAGATTCACACAGTCACATCGAAACTTCGTGACGATATCGGTTATAATATCGTAAAACATACATATATTACGCAATAAATGATATAATGTCAGAAGTAGAAGAAAAATAAGAATTATTACACCACTGCGCTGTAACATTTGTGTTTCGTCAAAAGCATAAGTTCGTAAGCCAGGATGGGTATTAAAGTACTCCTATTGTACTCCAATTGAATTCGTATAGACAATAGATAAATTTAGTGTTTTTGGTTTGAATTATTTCAAACGAATCGTGTGACTTTGAAAATAAATGTTTTTCGTTATTTAGCCCCGTTATTTGGTTATTAGTATATGACCTGTAAACGATACACCTATCGATATCCAAATACATAAAAAAAAAAAAACTATGCCGTAAAAATACTTAAAGTATTTCTCGCCCATATTCTTTGGTCACGCGAGCAACCCGCATATTGGTGGGAACACATTCCAATCGCGTTTGATGCCTACGGCGTCCACGCTCTACCCGACACAGCTGCAGTGCATCATTCGTTCTCTAGCTCTCCTCGAGTAATGTGTATTATCTCTCCTTAGAGCGTCATTTTTTTTTTTTTTTTGACTTCGTTAACGTGTTAACTGCGCATCAAGTAAGTATATTTCATGTTCATGTATTACTATTTGTTGATCCCATCGGAGTACATTTCAAACAGGGATTTCGCGTCTTGTTGAACAACGCTACATTTCTTAAAATGCGCGACTACGATGTGGTTAAAAAAAATGCCTCCATGGATTATTATAAAGCATATATGTTTTTCAAATTACTTTTGTCGTTCGGAAGTTATCAAAATGTTCTTGATAATTTTCCGTTGTCGTACACTCAGCTCCAGCGTAATTATTAAATATTCTCGTCGTTTTTCAAATATATTCGTAGTTGTGTTAATTATTGATTGTTTTTTATTGATGGAACACCTAATCGTCTTTAATAGTTTGCCGCTAATCTCAAGATTTAGTATAAACTTAAGTGTTTATTTTTATTTTTTATGATTTGGTTAGTACCTAATTGTAACTATTTTCTATCATAACAATTCTAATTTATTTATAAAAATAGACGATAACCAATATAAGAGTATTATAAATATGTATTATTTATATTATGTTATTACACCTGACCAATTTTTTGTGGTGATATTTTTATTGAATCAATGTGTACAAAGAAATTATGATTTAACTTTTAAGTAAAACTCTCTGAAGAACTGATCACGAAGATACAAAACATTTTAGTTATAAAAACGTAATCTAAATGAAACTTTTACATAAAATACTCCTCGTAGTACTAAAATGAGGTTGTTAGAGCACAAATTACGAATTTTGCATTTGGTACTTAGATGTTCAAAATATTTCATAATTTATATTTTCTAATAAATATTAACTACTAAACCAACATAATATTATGTTGACTTTTCTCATTTACTATGTTTATAACTCATTAATTTTAACATTTATTTAATATAATTACCTATGCCTAAGTATTGTATTACACTAGACATGCTTTGTTTTAAATTAGCGTTAAAATTAAAGATCAAATTATTTGTCATAATGTAATAACCATTATTTATTATAGATTAATCAAATATGATAATGTATGGTTACAAAGACGTAAACACGAGGAAAATGCATTGCTCAAGCAGTGGCCTAAGCATTTTGTGTTGGTGGAAAATGATAACTGTAATTTCGGTACTACTGATAATTTTCCATTCAGCGAGTTCATCAATGATCTGTGGCTCCAGTATAAGATCAGCCGGTGGTAAGAATAATAATATTAGTCACTTATTATGTTATAACTTAATTAGTAACTAATATAATAGTTAGTATAACTTATAAACAATAGCTATAATCACGCGAAAAAATATTGTTACAAATTGAAATCTATACAATCGGTATCGAGTAATATATGACCATATTATGTTTGTATGTATTTTACGTATCGAAAGATAATTTTTAGACTTAATTCACTAGACTTAATTCGCTTGTAAATAATTATTGTTTAAAAATACGTCGTTGATAAATTTTTATTTAACAGCCCCGCAGACCATAAGTAATAATAATAACAATAAAGTATTGGCATACCGCGTGATAATATATAGGCCATGATTTGAGTGAAACCATGAATGTATTGGTTTTGCTATTACATATTTTTATTATTATCTATACATCTGTGTTCACGACTTTGGCCACGAAAATTGCTCCAATTATTCAGTCATAAATAATTTTTGATATAAATTATTGTCTAGTTGGTACTTTAAGAAGAGTTACTTTACGAAATTCCCTGCAGTTTTTTTCGAGGGTTTTAGAAAACTGACAAAAAGTTGTTTATATCACCGTTTGCTACAGGTGGTATAGTTATTAAAAAGTTTTTTGTAGCTACTTACATAATATAATACAGGGGGTCTCCAAACTACCGTCTGCCAAGCTAATTAATATTTTGAAAATAATATTTTAGTTTTCATAGTTTTTAAATTATTTTTTATTGAACTAATCATAAAAATTGAATTTATTGTTTTTTCTTTCGGTGTTATTCATAATAACTTATAATAATCATACATATTTATACTGATTCTAACTAATAATAGAAAAAACTCGTCAATCACACTTATTTGACTTACATTGTACTCGGAAGTTACGCAATGGTCAGATAATATACGATCAACTTTTCCGCTATAATAATAACTACGATAATAACAATTCCACTGTAATAATATATTGAATATATAATATTCAATCAGTTTTTATAATACATTTGGAATCAATTTTGAAAATTGGAACAAATATCATAGAATTTGAAATTGATAAGATATTGATAGAAAAACATAATTTTATTAAATACGGGCTAAAATTCAATGTCACAAAACAGTTTTATATAATTAGAAATTTCGACGAAATCAGGTATTTGATCAAATTTTAATTATTGATAATTTAATAGTTAAACTCTTATTCTAATTAATATATTAGGTAATCGTAATGGTTCAAAATGTCAAGATTTCTAATTCACTGAATACTTATATTAACAATTTAAATGTATTTCATTGTTTGATAATATTTGAATGCAACTTTCGATTTTCCTAAATTTTAATCAGTTAAAGTTTGATAACACGAGAGGGAACATTATTAAATTTCAATGTAATTTTTATACCTATTTTGATATCGTTTCACAAAATGTAGAACATTATATGTTAAACTTACCATATTAGGGAATTTGATTCTACGACTATAACAACGACTTTAAAAATTACAAACTGATCCATCCAACCTTTTTTCCATAGAATCGTTTTATCTCGAGCAATGGTTTTATGTTTATAAGATCAATATAACAATATCGTTTACCCATCCCTGTATACTACCAAGCTATAGAGTCTCATTTGACAAAAGAGTACGTCTCGTGTGTTCTCATTTTATGATTTTATATTTTAATAAATACACAGTGGCATGGTGAAAGGATTTTTGAAAGACCATGGCCTCTCATTTTTTTTCAATAGATGGATGTGTGGCTCTATCGAATTTCTATCGCAAACATAATAGTAACTATATACTATACATGCAACATATATAAACTATAATAATAAATGCTAATTCTTCAGGTAGGTACATACATTCAACTTGGGAGTACCTGCGATACTTAATCAGTAGGCACAATGATTTTTTAAATGTTTAGAAACCCCTCTAACGTTATTGTTGGCAGCGGGTACCTCAAATATTGTTGGCTTCATAAGTATAAAAAATTCACCACGTCACTGTATATATATATATATATATATATACATATAATGTTGACAAATTATCTTCTATTGAATAAACATGTATACAAGATTTTTAACGAAAACCGTACGATATTAATATTATAACGCGTAATTAAACTTAATTTACATAAACTTATGTATTATTATTTTTTGTTTACGTTTTATTAGAAACTATTCCGAGGGGTGATATTATCTTAGAGTACAACAGCGGTGTTCCTTTGGAAATTACATGCATTTTAGATCCTGATAATGCAATAGTACAAAGCCAATTGCTCAATCAAACCGACAATGAACACAAAACCAAGTTACTCAGTGAACGGATCGTGTTTTACAAGTACGGCGAGCGTGTACCCAACCAATACGTGTCAATTATTAACCCGATGGCAGCTCGATTACGCATACCCAACCATCCACCCGGTGTCAACATCTATAGTTGCATACTATTATTAGATAATAACCAACGGCTCAACGGTACAACTAGAAACGCTGAGTTATACATATACGTTTTGATTAATCGTCAAAAATGTTCACAGAGCAACCTGTTAGTTTAGAAACAAGCGGACCATCTCCGGTGTTGCCGCAAGAGACTGGAGTGTGTCTTAATACCGTTTATGTTGGATGTAAGTAAACCGAGATATAATATTTTAAGTAGTTGTTATTTTCTTCAATAATCTATTTTTTATTCGACAAAAACCTATTTCCGCTGTGGCAGTAACGACACTTTCTATTGTTCAACCTGAATAGTTTATGAATAATGAGCTAAATGCATTATTCAAATCGTACAACGTTTGCCAGCAATCATAACTTTACTGTTTTACGTAGATTACGACTATAATACAATAATGGTGTGCCATACTATTTTCAGATACGTTTTATTTGTATTTAAAAAATAGGCTCTAAAATGCTTTATAAACCTACACACATTAACATTAAAAATCTATTATGGAAGCAATGTATATATTTATTATTTGTGTTAAAAAACTCGTAATGGTAGGAATATTTTTTACGGCCAAAAAGTATTACCATTGACGTTTCAAAACAATAAAAGTACATTTAAAAAGAAAAGAAAAACACATACATAATACTACTGTATTGTACTGGTACTGTCGGTCTGAGTATAGGCCACACTTTTTTTTTTATCCGGGCATGGTTTTGTTGGAGGCGCAATCTGATGGAAGCCAATGCTCACCCGGACCCTCCCGTAAACACGCCTATGACGAAAATTCTCAAAACGAATCATTTGTTTTATATACTAATTTAGTGTTGCTCTCATATGCGGACTACCGACATGTTTCTGCTCACGTATGCGGTCTACCTTGTAAGACGTAGATGCATGATACCTATATTTTTTTGTGCCAAATAACAGGACGAAAGTCACCTCTTCGAGCATTAACCATTACAGAACCACCCTTATGACATGGCAATGTTTCTTCGGCAGTATATAATAAACCGTGCTCCCTTAAAAACGCAGTGACATTCTCTTCACTCTTTGCCAGTACATTTTATAAGGAATTTTCACTAGACGACGAAAAAGATTTTTCTCAAAATAGTCAATGCGATTATAGTATTAGGTACACGTTCGTTTCGCATTATTTCGCCCAATCCTACAAAATACTGTCGACAGAGTATAATCACTGGGCGACATTTGTGTCGTATAGTTAACTAGTTAAAAAATGCACTGCTCTTTGCGACAGTCAAATAAAAATATTTTAATTGCATAATGCACACGGTGTACAAAACGGACACAAATATAAACGCAGTACAATACAATTGACAAGTAATACGTAACTATCAAACTTATTAAATTCGTTATAATGTCGCACAATAATTGTATGTAGGTTAGGTATATCAACAATTTTATCTTTTAATAACAATAAACATAATTAGAAAATGCAAGATATGACATTTTATCTGACCAAATTTTATCTTTTAGTGGATGTACGTGTTTATTAAATAATTATTTTTTTCTGCTACGATCTGCGGTCTACATTTATGATAGTAGACCGCATTGCATTTTTAGTCCGCATATGAGAGCAGCACCATTAATTTTAGTTTTTACGATAATAGGTGCAAACTCGAAGTTAATTTATGTACTTTTATGATACTCTAGTATTTTCTGTTTAGATAAACCATTGCCCATCACAGATTTTTCTTGCATATCCAACAATTGGATTAGTCTGACATGCAAATGGACCAAACCAGAGAATCCACTTCCAACGAAATATAAATTGTTCTTTAGACTGCCTGGTCGCATGAGTAGTAGGTAATAAGTACAATAATTCTTTACTTAACAAAATTATGTTTGATTTGATTTTTTATAAAATATTTTACTTCTCAGTCATGTTTATAGTTGTCCTTCTAAATCCGACACCGAAAACAATACTTGTTATTGGGATGATACTACTCGGCCTATATATCGACAACTATATGAGTATTATTATTTCACAATAACTGGTGAAAACGCATTAGGAACCACGGCTACATCGTTTCGTTTTCATCATTACGCTAACGGTATATTTACTTGTCATGTAAACTACGTGTTATGTGTACCTACGATAAAAAAATGTTTGATTTTAAAAATTTAGTGATTCCTGCGAGCCCAAATATTACCATTCTCGAGCGAACTCAATCGAGTGTTATGTTAAGGTGGTCCGTTGGCATAATGATAGACTTTCCACGAGAATTAATTCATAAGATTGAGTATAGGTCTCAGTGGGATTCCAATCCTGAACATTGGCACGTAAGTGATTTAAGTAATTAAAGGTACAATGTCATAATAATATTTATTTTTTCAGTCCATAAATGTAAATTGCATTTGCAATTCATCTCTGACGTCCGAACAAACCATTTTAGTTCCTAAATTGAATTGCTTGGGGCATGATTCCAAATATTATTATTTCAACGTCACGGATTTAGAACACCCATTTACACATTACGACTTTCGTATATTTGTACGTTCTTCTGTTGCTCGTGAAGAAGATATGTGGTCTGCTCCAGGTTATATCGCTCTAACAACAATGTCTACAAGTAAGTCAATACATATTCACGAAGATTGTACTTAAAATACTTACTATAAAATGAGTTATATTACGATTAAATCATGATCATTTGTCATAAATTAAATATATATAATTATTTTTTCTGGATGATATATTCGAACCCTTAACAATTATTTGTGAAATACAATTGCAACAGTTTTTAAAATTATATTAATTAAATGTGATATACCAACAATAAAATAATGTAATTCAAATACAATTTATCGAAACGAAACTTAATGCATTAACTGCTAACTGTTTACCAATTGAAAAGTTAGCTATTTTAAAATTTAAAGGAGATCTAAAAGAATATACGAGTTTTCGTATTTATGACCATTATAGTACCTAAAAGACCCCCTCAAACATTTATTGGGGGCTACGAGTGTGTCCAATCATCAGTTGAAGGATTCAGAGACGTGTTCATATATTGGCAGAATATTGATGACAGCGAAAAGTGTGGCGATTCGTTTGAGTATTATGCTTACTATACTTCTATATCGGCAGACAACAAAACAATGTTAGTACTAATTAACAATTTATTCATCTATTTGTCTTGTATACCATCTCATGTATCTTTCTCACTGATTTGTATGTAACAATATAGCATTCACCGAAGTGATGAAACTTATGACAATTATGCCAAATTTGAAGGACTCTTTACAAATATGGAATACTTGTTTGCCGTGTATTCAACTAACAGAGAAGGTTTTTCTACAGAGTATTCCACAGTTTACGTACCTCGTGAAGCAGATAGTAAGTTAATAGTTAATTTCAAATAAATATAATATTTTACGCTTACTCTTTAACTGTCACTAGAACTTAATGAATAAATATATTTTACAGAAATGGCATTTGATGAGGTTGTAAATGAAATGATAAATAATCAAAAAATATCTACAGATAACCAACAAAGCGATTACTCAATATTATGGTGAACATTTGTTAAACAAGTCTCAACGATTGTCTATACGAGAATAACGTATGTAACTTATTATATGAACAATTGGAAAAACTTTATCCATCTTAATTAATTATTTTAATATCTATGGATTCTGTTTTGTATATAGGGACTGGATATATAGACTGGTTGCACAAAACAAAATAACTCTTACTTCAATATTACTTTATCGAATCATAAACAATTTTAGTAATTTTCAGTTTACTTCAACATTCAAAATTCTATAAGAAATAATTTGAATACTCTTTATCATAACTCACTGCTAGACATAAGTAGTAATGATATGGTCAGATATCTATTAAGCTAAGGGATGTTCAAGCACCTATTTCGATGTATATACAGATAAGTTATTATTTTGTTAATAAACGATATTTTATTTTAATAAGTTATTATTTTGATAGTATTCCTTCCACATATATTAGTATAGTAACCATAATTTGTATTAATTATTAAATTTAAACTGTATTTTTAATTTTTTAATAAATATTCAATAATATTTGTAAATTATCATTGTCTCATTTCGACTTTATAACAAAAGAAAAAAACTAAAATACACCTTTTTTGATACTGTGCCCCTAGTGAAAACCCTCATACCAGAGTATCTATTTTAAAATACTTACAAACAGTTTCTATTCTTTAGAATCATTCATTTACAAGTTGTTATATATATAAATAGTCAGATGATTATATTAAGAAATAAATTATAAGGGCATTAAAGCATATTTTTAATTATTAATTTAAAAAAAAATCATTAATAAATTATAGCATATAGTGGCAGCTAGCCAACAAAATAAAGATGTATTAAATTTTGAATTTTACTACCCACCCACCAATCCTAGTATAATGCTATACAATTTAGTAAACAATAATTTGATTTTTTTTTTTATTTAATTTTGTATTTTATACTAATGAAATACTAAATTTAACTGTATATTTTCTACATGAAAATAGTTAATTTGCAATAATAAATATATTTATTAATTTATTTATAATAAATTTTTAATAAGTACAGAACTTTTTTTTGTAAACATTTTTAATATATCATCATGTTCAATAAATTCTGAAATATCTCTTTCGCAACTTATTATCAAGAAGTCTTCTTGTCTATTTTGTATCATGGTTGACCTTAATCTATACTTAACAATTTTTAGTTTTGAAAAAACCCTCTCTGTTGATACACTTGAAACTGAGAGAATCAATGCAGTTTTTAGAGCTGTATATGGCACAAAAATAATGAAGCCAAATTATTGTTATGGATTGCCTTGTACACGTTTTTCATACTACATATAGTTATTACAGTTATTGGATTTGGCATAGGTAGAACTATTTCTTCTTCACTATTGTCTGATTCAGCACAATCATAATCCTGGTCTTCTCTGTGAAACAATGTAGGTAATGTTGTTATTTGTTCAAATATTTTGTAAATTTTACAAAATTCCAGAAACGCATTTAAGCATTTAATCTGGATTATTTTTAACCTCAATCATCTTTTAATGGAAAAAAGTGACAAGTCTTTGTATATGCTCACTACCGAGTTGTTGAAATATTGACCTAAATAATTTAAGATTGTGTCTAATGAATGTAAAACTGTTTTAATTATAGTTATTTAGTAGATTAGCAACACTTTCAATACTTTAATCACTATTTAATTCTCCTGGCATTATCTTCTTCTATCTTGTACGTACAATTTTAAATTCAGAAAATCCCAGATCTTCTTTATCTTCAATATATAAATTAATTTATTTTGTTAAATGATATAATATTGATTCATCTTATCTTAATATTAAAATACAATTTTTTGTTTCATTTATGCTATTTACAGCCACTAATAAATTCAAGTCTGATGTTTGTAACAATGTATTAAGGAGTGCCAAAACATTGAATAATTTTTGAAACCATATTGCAGAATATACAAACAGTTTTGATAACAAATAATCAAGTAAACATCCACACATATGCCAAACAGAATGGTCATCCGGACCTTCAGTCTCTCTAACATAATTCAACATATATATAACATAATCATAAGCTTCAAGAACAGCTTGTCATGCTTTAGCGTGAGACATCTATTTAGTTATATTGATGCATTTGACTCAACGATTTTTTTTTGTCCCTGAATATTTGCACTTCTTTGTAATAAACGACTCTTTTTTTACTGTTACAAATAAAATTATATATCGTTTCCATATTTCCAAATAGATCAATAGCATCTAAACTACATTCTACTGTCTTTGCAACAACAAGATTTAACCGATGAGCAGAACACCAGATAAAAGTTACAGTAGAACACTTTTAATTTATGAATGATCATAAGCCATTATATTTGCCTCTCATACTCTGTGATCCATCATAGGATATTAAGTAATTTTGCCAATCAAGGCACAAAGATAAACATATCTTTAAATAATCAAACACCAGTGCTTATGAAAAATTCTTTTAAAGCAAGTAAACGCTCACATATTTGCCCATTTATTAAAAGATAATGCACAACAAATGATACTTGTTATCTTTTAGAAAAATCAAAGGCTGAATCAATTAATGCACTACAAAATGTTGAATATTGAAGTTAATTTTTAACAAATTATTTTATACTGTTAGAAATACTTGAAATTAGTTGATTCTGACGATTTTTGGTCAAAAAATTTACTTCAGGTTTTTTTGTCAACATTTCTAATTGAGTAATGTATGAAACAAGACATGGAGAGTATTTTGGCATCATAATTTAAAAAATTTCCATGATTATCTGTTTTTTTTTAAAAAAGATTCTTGATGTCCACAAATCCACACATCTATTAGTACTTTAACTATTTCTCAGTTAATTGCTTTTTCTTGCTTACTTTTCACTTCAAATAATGGCAGTATAGGCAAAGCTGTCTACCTCATTTTAAATTTTAATGATACTTCAATTTGAAAATCTGAACACTCATGAGTTGTATACTGGAAACAGATCTAGACCATGCCGAAAAACGTTCATGTATCCAAGACTTCTGGCCTTTTTTGACAAACAAAATACAATGACAACAAAAAGCCTTGTTTTTAATTTTTGAGTAGCTCAACCCATCTCTTCGTATCTGTCTATTTTTTGATAATTTTTTCCAATACCAAATAGTTACCTGAAAATTACACACAGTTTTATCCTTTGGAAACACTTTCAAAGGAATATTTTCATGAGTTGGTTAAGCTGGACCTTAAATTAGAAGAAAATCTACGAATGTTGGTAATAGTCTATTAAACACACAGAAGCCATCAGGAACATTATCCATTTGTATTTCTAAAAAAAAATTTTAAATACTAATAAATATGATTTAATTATAAAAATAAAAATTGTAATAATGAGCATAATTATCTAAATAGGTATGCAAAAATATCAAAGAATGATAAAAAAAATGTAATGAATAATTACCAGTACTAGTGCAGTTGGTATCCAAATGGACATGGCATTCAGTTGAATTTAGAAAAGTTTCAGATGTACTAGGATTACCTATGTATGACAATACAAATAAATAAATAAATAAATAAATAAGTATTTATTTAAAGCTATAAATAAAATAAAAATGAATTAAGTACTTAAAAAATGAATAAATATTATCTGTAGGTACAAGTTAAACTCGTACCCAACTCAACATGACTTAATTACATTAAGTTAAATTTACAATGAGAAATAATTTTAATTTGTACCTAATTCAGATTCAAGAAAACAAAATTATTTTATTTTATTGTGAATTCTCATAATATTAGTAATATATTTTTATTAGTCAATCATGATTGTATTTAATAATTACATTATTGTTTTATTGAAATAAAAGATGTAGTTTGTGATATAAAAATCAGATTTTATAAGGTATAGGTATAAAAAATAAATTTAAATTAAAATTGTATAAGTTATTAGTTTTTTCATTTTATAATTTTATATTATTACAAATTAAAATTATTAATTCAATTTTTTTGTTCAAAATAAAAACTATTAAAAGTTTGAATATACTAGGACTATAATATTAGTTACTATAAGACTAAATAAATAATAAACATCTAATTAGGTACATTTCCCATATTCCAGCTCCAAATGTTCAAAGTATCTAGGTATAAAAATTAAGAATAATATATATTTTTATTAAATATGAAAAATAAATCAGTTTAGAATTAATTAGGTATTTGACTATATTTTTGATAGCATAAAGTATTTATAGTTAATTTAAAATTAAATGAATGATTGATTTAAAAAAAAGTAATACTATTATTTTATTATTTACCCTGATACAATAACGTAACAAAAAAACTAATAAAATTGTTCTATTAAGAGCTATATGTATTAGTTACTTACAAGAGTTAGAAGAGTAGCGCCAAATTTGTAGGTATATGATTAACTTCTATTGAATTTGGAATATCGTGTAGAATATCTTTAGTTTTAACTAAAAATTACAAATTTATAATTATTTTTATTAAAAAATTACCTAACCTATCCATCTAAAGTATGTACATTAAAAAGAAATAAAATTGTATATAGTGCATACATGTTAGATACTATAAATAAATACAGTACTTAATAATTTATTTTTTATTCTTTCAAAACAAATTTAAAATAAAATATTTTGGACGCCCGCAAAGAATTGACTAACTGAAACTGAGTACAAAATACTTTGTTGTAATCTTATCCCCACACTATATTTATACATAAGGTTTGAGTTTTTACACATTAAATTTAAACTATGAATTTTTGAACATTTATTTTTATTAATTTGTTGTGGTATAAGTCAGTCGCGGATCCAAAAAATTTTAACAGTTGGTGCTCAGAAGAATAAATTGTTACACCTTTCTATTTATTTAAATTAATATTTTGTATTTGATTTATTGGTACTATTTTTCATACATCAGTATTTATTAAATATAAACTTGAAAATAACCTTAATTTCTTACATACCTATATTGTAACTGTCATTTTCTTGAATGTTTTTTACTGAATTCTTTGATAACTTCCTCTGGAGTAATTTTAATATCTCTATGAATATTAAGAAGCATAAGTCCATTTAATCTATCTTCTCCTATTGTTGATCTTTTTATGTTTTTGTTCGTCGAAATGAGGAAAATGTTCTTTCTGCGGTGCAAGTGGTAACTGGTATAACAATAATAAACTTTATAATTTATAATATAAATTTATTTTGTTGGTGGCAAAGATGACAGGGGGTGTTCGAGCACCCATAGCCCCTCCCCCCTGAATCAGCGCCTGGTATAAGTTATTATGCAATGAAAATATCAAAATAACAATACAACTTATGATTTATGTATAACACAAATGAAATCAGATTAGTAAAAATTTAATTCTTCTAATTAGAGTAAAAGTTGTATATTATAATATTATAATATTATTTATTGATTTTAATTCCTAAATTAAAATATAAAATAAAGAAAAACAATGACTCATTATCATTATCATTATCATACACAATTTTTGAGATAAAAACTAATATTGAATATTTCATACTTGATTTTCAATTTTATGCATTTTTTAAAAATATTTTAGTTTATTTTTGGTAATTTTAAACATATCTATGAATGTTGACACTTTAAAGAAATAGAGTTTCACAGAACTATTGAAATCTACCCAAATATTTACTATTTTTCCATTATCATTGAAATCAAAACACAAAAAAGATATTTTTATAATTCATTATTTACTTGAATTTTGAAAATTCCAAATTTCTCTCTAGTCGTCCCTCGGTATTATAAAGTTGTGACATCTGGAGGTAAATACTAAGTACCTACTTATTTTTTTTTATCATAATAATAATTACCTTTTTTCTGAGAATCTTGTATTTGGTCTTGACAAATTTCACGTTTTTTTGTAAAAAAACTGAAAACATCGATCACAATGTTCAATTATTTTAATTTTGCAATACTTTTGCAAATATTGTTTTTTCACAATTATTTTCATTAAGTTCTAATTATTTTTTTCCCCCGTAGATAAATTAAAACCTTAACATTGTAGCTTTATATTTATTTTGAAATTCAAGTAGATATTCGACATTCGTAATTAAATACTCAATATAATAATGAATAACGAATATTAACGATTAACGACAGAACGGTATAGAATGGTTAATAATATTATTGATTTTTTTTCAGTCAATAACCAATTCTGTATTACTGGTATTGTTATCATACTAATCAACAATCGTTGTTAGCCGTTGTGACAGTTGTACTTATTAGGAGAAAAATTATTTTAATTTATTTTTGCTTATAAAAATAGATTTTTATCGAAAAATACACATTACTGTAAATCATTCATCACAGCACGTGAAACATCGCCACAGACCAGTAAAGATCATAATTAAAGACCGGATTTAATTGATATTACAACTTTTTTTGCATTAAAGATAAATCAAATCTGATCAAATATGTACACGATTTGTATAAATTGCAGTCTTTCTATTTCATTTTATGTTGCAATTTTTGCAATTTTCAGTGTTTTAGCAATTTTTGCAATTTTTTGCAATTTTTTATATTTTACGTTATTAAATGTACAAATCAATATTTCTTAACTAATTTTATAATATAAAAATAATAAAATTATTGTGGATTTTCATTATTGGTTAGATTATTTAAGTATAAAGGTGTAATATAAGTATAGATATACGTGGTGGTATGGACTTCCATAGGTCATTAATGATATCGATATCAATAGTTTATTACCTACCCGTTACGATTACAGTTTTTAAAATAGTCTGTATATTGAAAAAGAAAATTATTAAATTGTTAGTATCAGTTGCTTTCGTGTAATTGTACTAGCTTGTTCTTATATTTTCATATATTTTAACTATAACCATTATGCCTAAAGTAAAATCAAGTTTAAGAAATAAAATATCGTCCTGGATTGCTCCATATAACAAATCTAAAGAAATTTTTTCTACAGATGGTAAAATTATTTATTGCCTCGTATGTGACAAAAACGTTTCATCAGAAAAAAAATATTTTTTAGATCATCATTCTGAAACAGGTAAATTTTGCATTTTATACTTATGTTCTATTATATATTCATACAAAATTATTTAAATTAAGGTTTTAAATTTTAATACATAATTTCAGTTTTGCATAAAAATGCGTTAGAAAGAAATAATAATAAAAAACAACTACTTATTACGAGTACATCTCCAAAATCGAACAATTATTTTGAAGACTTGTGTTATGCATTTGTTTCTGCAAATATTCCTATGCATAAACTATGTAATCCAGTGTTAAAACAGTTTTTGGAAAAATACACAAAACAAAATATACCAAATGAAAGCACTCTAAGAAAAAATTATATTCCAAATATTTATAAAAATGTAATAGAGAAAATAATTAGCGATATAGGAGATTGGTAAATTGGTAAATTAGATGGAAGCCCAGGAAAATCATATTTAATTTCATGTAAAGAACATGTAGTTCTTTATTTTCATAAATAAATATTTTCATGTAGTTTAAATATATTTAGTGAAATTAAAAATATATTAATAAATATTCCCGGTCCTCATGGAAAAATAATAAAAGATAAATTTACTTATGTATTAGAAAAAAATGATGGATTTAAAACAATTAAAACTTATTCTGAGGTGATGGCAGGTAATTTAAATGTTAATTTAGATACAAACATAACACCATCTTTTTTGAATTGTTTTAAATATGCGCCAATAACCAGTGTGGATGTTGAAAGATCATTTTCTTTATATAAATATATCTTAAATAACCGACGATATAATTTTAAGGAACACAATTTAGAGATGTACATAATTATAAATTTTAATTCAGAAAAATAATATATTTAATTATTAAATACTTTAAAATACTTTAAATACTTTTTAAGAAAATAAATAATAATTATACATTTTGTAATATTTTAAGAATACATTTTATAATGCAATTTGTACTTTTTTTGAAGCAATTATATGATTTTATTATGCAATTATTGTATTATTTTCATTGCAATTTTGACTTATTTTAGTGCAACTAAATCCGGTCTTTAATCATAATATTATAATAATGTACCTAATATGTTTATGTTATTTGGTTTTTATAGTATATTGTATACTTATGGGCGTTCTCACGGGGGGGGATATGTGGGATAGATCCCCCCCCAAGGTATATATATGCATATATATATATATATATATATATATATATATATATATATATATATATATATATATATATATATATATATATATATATATATATATATATATATATATATATATTATAAGTAGGTAATACATGTTTTATCTACTTCTGATATGCGTTTTCAATATCGACTAAATATTATTTCTATTTTTTTTTTTTGCAATTTTTATTTATTCCACCAGCTATAAACAACACTGTTATTTATCACAAGCAATTAGTTTTAAAATTGATTTGTACTATATTTTTGTAAACGATTACACCGTCAACCACGGTCTTAGGCCGTTTGCACACAGTCCGATAAAATCGGACGATATTATCGGCGATTGTGTCGGATACACCGATAATACGTTATTCTAAATCAATCGTTTGCACACTAGTTCCGATCCGATAAAATGTCGATTTCATTTCACCGATATCGTTGAGCATGTCGGACAAACGACCAAAATCGAACGACACTTTATCGGTCCGGTTTCAATGATTACTAAAAATAAATGATACGTTTGCACACTCGTCGATATTATCGGAATAATGAAATAAAATGTAATGGTTCATGCGAAAATAATTAAAAAATTTTCGTTCATCATCAAAAAGTTTTTCAAATAACGTATAAAAAACACCTTCTGCGTATCTTGCTGTTAAAATAGGGTGCACCCAAAAAGTCCTCTTGCGTTTTTTTGATAATAATTCACGTTTTTATTTTATGTGCAGATAATACAGCTAAGAGGGCGATTTTATTTTTAGAATTCATTATAAATTATTAAACACTAGAAATGGTAAGGAATTTCTGACAGATACAAGCCCAAAAACCGTAATAATATGATTTTTATTCTTTTATCGGACCGATAATTTTGACTAATGTGCAAAATAGATCCGATATTATTATCGTTACCGATTATATCGTCCGATATTATCGGACTGTGTGCAAACAGCCTTAGAATAACCGTCAACTATACTCATTCCCGGCGACAGAAAAATTGTATATGTAAAGCCGGGTTCACACGTGTCAGTGAGAATGATCATTATGACTGATTCATTTCCACTGACGATCCTATTTACTGAACAAATCGATCACACGATTCAATGAAAAAATGTATAGTCATTGTTCAATGTTCAGTAAACACAAATGATAACTCGTTATAGTGATACCACGTTATGTACTACATACTACATACTACATACATCTTATTTTGTACCTACTTGTACTAATATAATACAAATATTTTTCAATGGCTAGTTCAAAAAAAGCTGTTATGCGCACTAGTGTTAAGTTATTATGTTTGCAAATACCACAAGAACTACAAAATGTATTAAAGAAATTGAAAAATAAGAAAACACGTAGATGGTGGGTCAAAAAATGGATTCTAAGGCGCAATACTTAAGGTGCTAGTAAAAATTTATTAAGAGAATTTGCAACAGAAGATGAAACTTCATACAAAAATCATTTAAGAATGAATAAAGACCAATTTGAAGTACTTCTACATCGAATTACTCCAAAAATTCAAAAACAAAACACAATAATGAGAAATGCTTTACAAGCGCGTACAAAATTGGAAATCACTCTTCGATTTTTAGGTAAACTAAAATATTTAACTAAAAAATGTTCATATTGAAGTAGTATTATATATAAATGTATATACAATATGTCGACATACATCTTATCTCTTTAAAATAAATTTATAGCCACAGGGGACTGCTTTTCATCGATTGCTGCATTGTATTGAGTACCAAAAACCTTCTTAAAATGTTAAAAAAAAAAAATATTCTGTCATATTTAAATAAAAATGTAACTTTTAGTTAATTCAAATAAAAAAAAGAACCAGATGGGCCTCGCTCTGCTGTACAGTTAGGGGTGGAGTGCACCTCGCTTATAGGATAGGTCATTATTATAATGGATTTGTTAAATTTGAATGCAATGATAGATATCATTGTATACGAATAACGATTCTGAACGGAGTTCATATGTTTGTCTAGGATATAATACATTGTTATTTATAAACATTGTAAAGAGTATATTTTATTTTGAAACGATAAATATATTTTTCAATTAGGATGGGTTGGCAGTTGCATACAGCGATATAGTTTGTCAGTCTAGAACATTCTACATTTTATTATATTTTACATGTAATTTTATGTCAATATTCGATGTTCAAACGCTTATAAAAAAAAATTGTGCCTATGGATTTTAATAATTTTTGAATGACATTAAGAACTACTTCTGTGGAACCTTCGATTAAATTTTCAAGTATTTTGTAGTAGCCAAATTTTTTTTATCACCGATTATAAAAATAAAATGTAAAAAAATCGAATATTTTAAATGCCTATAAGTGGCTTAAAAATCAATATAATATTTTGAAAAAAATATTGCATAAAAGAAATACCAATCTTAACAGCTGGTAGAAATTTCAAAAATCTGCGACTTATACTTTTTGAATTATAAAAAATATTTAAAATCGTTTGAGAATAAATCGCTATTTTATGCAATTTCGTAAATATTTAAATTTCAAACAGTCATAAAATTTTTTCCTCTAATTCCGGTAGAAATTTTTTTAATGATTTTTGAAGAGTAGCTTATAGATAACCTAGTGTTAAAATTTTGAACCTTAAGTATGAACAGAAAAAATTTTATGAATTTTTATCTACAAAATAACTTGCAAATTATCGTGATTTTTACATATTTCGTATAAATTGGAACTTTGAGCACTTATAAAAAAAAATTGTGACTTACGATTTTAGATTTTTTTTTATCAGTTAAGGAACAACTTATAAGAAACCTTGTATTAAATTTTCAAGATTTTCTGGGCAGTCAAAAAAATTTTATCGTTATTTAAAAAAAAAATACTTAAAAAAATTGAAAATTTCAATTGTCTATAAATAGCTTTATAAAAGTCAAAATACTTTGAAAATTTAATGGTTTATAGAGAACGCTAATCTAAACATTTGGTGAAAATTTCAAGTATTTACATCGATTAGTTTTTGAGTTAAAGCAAAATAAAAAATTTGATTATGTCGAAAACTGGTTTTGCGTAAAAACTCCCGTTTTTCCCAAATTTTTTTATGGTTTTTCCCGTCGCATTTAAAAAATATTGGAAATTTTTTACTTTTGACCCCCCAAAGTACCAAATAGATTCACTTTTCTTTCAGAAAAGTTGATACAGAAGGCAATCGAAGCATTTTTACTGCCCCAAATCGTGTCGACAGACACAAAAAAAAAAAAAAAAAAACACACATCATTGTAAAATCAATACATTCTTCACTCCGTTCAGAATCTAAAAAAATAAGAAACTGTGTGAAAACGTAATTAATATAACGATATTATTAAAATGTATGTTGTTTCTTTAGAAAACAATCAACAAAATAATAATCCTTTCAAAAACAATTAATATAATAATAAACAAATACGTATAAACAATAACAAATAATAATTAATATAACTAATTATATATTTCTGTACTCAATATATCCGAAATTTCCGTTTGAGCTTCATTTACGGCAGTATTTGTACACACAGAATTTGTGGCATTATATGGCCATGATGAAGTCGATTGCTCATCAGAAAATAAATCTGGAGATGATTGAGCTTCATTTACGGCAGTATTTGTACACACAGAATTTGTGGCATTATATGGCCATGATGAAGTCGATTGCTCATCAGAAAATAAATCTGGAGATGATAGTTGCGTGTCATAATATGGTTGAGGTTGTCGATTGGTCACAGTTAATTGGTTTAAACGTTCTTGTTTCATAACATGCATTATTTTTTCTTGACAAATAAAGGCTCTGTCGAGTGGCATTTTTTTCAATTGAACAGCAATACTTTTGGCAAATAAATCAAATTCGTCGTCATCATCTTTATACGAATTGCTTATTGTCTGAAGTTTATTGATAGAATTTTCTATTGCACTTATTTGGCTATAATTTCTTTTATTATTAGTGGATTTTCGCAGTGTCGTATTAGATTTTCTTTGACCAGCGAAATTTTTATTTTCAAAAGTAGTCATTTCTACTTCTATTTCATCCTTATCTGAGAGTTGTTCTTCATCAATTATATTGTGTATACTATCAGATGTATTCGGTTGATCCGGAGATTCCACCTCAGCAGACTACAAATGTATATTAAATAACAAATTAATAGCCAACTAACTATTGTCATTTTAGAAAAAATTATTATTATTAATATTTTGAGTAGTAAAAATACCTATTTAATTTTAGGTACCCAACACAGAGGAGGAGTGGAAAAGTATTCAAAACGAATTCTATAATAGATGGAATTTCCCAAACTGTGTAGGAGCATTAGACGGGAAACACATTTTAATTCGTTGTCCAAAAAAAAATGGATCCGAGTATTTTAATTATAAACATACATTTAGTGTAATATTATTAGCTGCTGTTGATACAAATTACTGTTTCACCTATTTTGATGTTGGCACAAATGGTCGTGTAAATTATGCGAGGGTTTTTTCAAAATCAACTTTTTATGAAGCACTTGAAAATAAAACGTTAAAACTACCATTAAATAGTGTATTTGTGGCAGATGATGCGTTTCCTCTAAGAACGGATATGCTAAAACCGTATAGCAGAATTAGAACGTTAACTATAGCTCAAAAAATATTTAATTATCGTCTGTCACGTGCTAGGCGAATAGTGGAAAATGTATTCGGTATACTTATCTCTAGATTTCGAATACTTGAAAAGCCTATATCAATTGCAATAAAAAATGCACCGATAATTATTAAAACCATTTGTTCATTACATAATTGGTTAAGGAAAACTTCAGATGACTATTTTCAAACAATAAATGACAATTTTGATGATGAAAGGAGTGAAACAAGAATACCCAATTTAACAAATTATTCAAGCAATAATTATAGTACAACTGCTGGGATTTTACGCGATACATACGCAGAACGATTTATGGCAACGGAAGCTGTACCATGGCAATGGAACATGATTTAATTTAGTATTTCAATAAATATTAATAATACAAATATTTTCAATACTGAAGTAAATACATATATAATACAATGCTAAATAATATATCTTTTTTTCCATGATTATAACATTAAAATATAATTAATTTAAGATTAAATAACACTGTCATTACACTTTTTTAGTAAAAAATAGTATTGTATTTTATTATATTTATAATATTTCATTATATTTTATATTATATTACTTACCAAATTCGATATACTGTTTTTTGCCACACTAACACCTCTTAAGTACTCATCAGCTTTTTTAAACCAAAATAGCCGAGGTACATAAACATCCGACAATTCAGCTCCACTTTTTTCAGATTTCAAAATTTTATTGAGCTCACATTTATAATTTGTGCGAATTGTTTTTATTTTAATTTTGATGTCGTTCACGGACAGACCAGGTAAATTCAAAGCGAAACATATACTTTCGAATGCTTTGTCTCGCGTATTTCGGTTTTTGTAACTGTCATTGCTTATATTCCATAAATACTCTTGTTTTCTATATTCGTCCAATAATTTGTCAATATATTCTTCACGCCACTTGAACACCATTTTAAAAAATTATAAATATTAAAAAAAATATATTTAAAAAAAAGAACTGGATGGGCCTCGCTCTGCTGTACAGTTGGGGGTGGATTGCACCTCGTTTATAGGATAGGTCATTATAATGGATTTGTTAAATTTGAATTCAATGATAGGTATCATTGTTAACAAAAAACGATTCTGAACGGAGATGATATGTTTGTCCAGAATATAATACAATGTTATTTATAAATAAATAAATAAATAAATACTCGTGTGGCGGGTGTGTGTCCGAAATTATGACTAACAATCTCAGACCGCCTGGTTGGCAGAATTTTGATTGGGACACCCGTAGGTTTCAAATGTTATTTATAAATATTGTAATAAGTATATTTTATTTTGAAACGAAAAATTTAGAAAAATCGAAAATTTAAATTGTCTATAAATAAGTCAAAATATGTCATAATACTTTGAAAACTTAACCATGTATAGAAAACGTCAATATAAAGATTTGGTGAATATTTCAAGTTGTTGCGGTTTTTCGTTTTTGAGTTAGAGCATTTTAAAAAAACCGATATCATTTGTCAGTCTAGAATATTTACATTATATTATATTTTACATGTAATTTTATGTCAATATTCGCTGTTCAAACGCTTATAAAAAAAAAATTGTGCCTATGTATTTATATAATTTTTGAATGACAATAAGAACTACTTCTGCGGAATCTTCTATTACATTTTCAAGTATTTTGTACGAGCTAAATATTTTTTATCACCGATTATAAAAAAAAAAAAAATGATGCATTACGTTTATGTAATTCTGAAATTTTTCCAAATAACTACCGACTTTTCTAAATACTATGCACCTTGCCGGTCTCTACGTCAACTCCAGAAAGAACATTCTCATGTTTGAAAATACCTATCTAAACCTATCTAAGAAACACAGTGACTGAAGTAAACAGTAAATTTAATAAAACCCTATTTAATTATTTTTCTTATATTATGATTATATTTTCTAGGACCGTCTTAATGGATTAACATTGTTGGCCATTCATAAAGAAGTGCCTATTGATACGGAAAAATTTCTTGACATTTTAGCTCAAAAATCGAGAAAAATCGATATTATAATTTGAATTTAACACAAAATTAATTATTAAAATAAATAATTAAAACTGATTCATAACATTGTTTTATAGTCATAATAAAAAGTACAATAAAAATGACTTGAATGGATTATTTGATATTATCAACTATCATTATTTTAATATTTATTATTATAATATGGGAGTTGTGAGACAAAACCCTTACGGCTTATTTTGTAACCATTTTTTTCATCCCCCTCCATTGAAATATCCTGAGAACGCCTCTGTGTATACTTATAAGTAGGGTAGAGAACTTGTAGCATTTTCATATTTATTTTGCGCAATCATAAAAATAACAAAATACGAAACAAGTACGTTTCGTGCTTCCATAAAGCTAGTCTTGAAATTGTATTTTCCATATAAATGCATATTTTAAGTATTTTTTGTTTATATGGTATATTTTTTCTTTTTAAATGTATTTATATGTATAAAAAGAACCGGATGGGCCTAGCTTACTGTACAGTTGGGGGTGGAGTGCACCTCGTTTATAGGATAGGTCATTATTACAATGGATTTGTTAAATTTGAATGCAATGATAGATATCATTGTATACGAATAACGATTTTGAACGGAATTAATATGTTTGTCTAGGATATAATACATTGTTATTTATAAATATTGTTAAAAGTATATTTTATTTTGAAACGATAAATATATTTTTCAATTAGGATGGGTTGACAGTTGCATACAGCGACATAGTTTGTCAGTCTAGATTATATTATACTATATTATATTATATGTCTACATTATATTATATTTTACATGTAATTTTACGTCAATATTCACTGTTCAAACGCTTATAAAAAATAATTGTGCTTATAGATTTTAATAATTTTTGAATGACAATAAGAACTACTTCTGTGGAATCTTCTATTAAATTTTCAAGTATTTTGTAGGAGCCAAATTTTTTTTATCACCGATTATAAAAAAAAATGTAAAAAAATCGAATATTTTAAATGCCTGTAAATGGCTTTAAAATCAATATAATATTTTGAAAAAAATATGACATAAAGGAAATACCTATCTTAACAGCTGGTAAAAATTTCAAAAATCTGCGACTTATACTTTTTGAATTATAACAAATATTTAAAATCGTTTGAGAATAAATCGCTATTTTATGCAATTTCGTAAATATTTAAATTTCAAACAGTCATAAAATGTTTTCCTCTAAGTCCGGTAGAAATGTTTTTAAAGATTTTTGAAGAGTAGCTTATAGATAACCTAGTGTTAAAATTTTGAACCTTAAGTATGAACAGAAAAATTTTTATGAATTTTTATCTACAAAATAACTTGCAAATTATCGTGATTTTTACACATTTTATACAAATTTGAGTATTATGGGCTTATAAAAAAAATTTGAGTAAACCGATCACCGATAGTTTTTAGTTACGATAAGTATTGAAAAAGTTGGATTTTTGACTTGCCAAAGTACCATCTGCATTCACTTTCCTTTCAGAAAAGTTGCTGTGTAAGCAAATCGAAGCATTTTTACTGCCAAAAAAGGTGTCGTCAGACACAAAAAAAAAAAAATAAAATAAAAATAAAAAACACACATCATTGTAAAACCAATAGATTCAATCACGCCGTTCAGAATCTAAAATGGAACCAAAAATGTATACAAAAATGTGTAAACAATTCATCGATTGAGCCGATTTGGCTCAAATTTGTTTTAATTTTTCGTAATTGCCAGGAGAAGGTTCTTATGTAAGAAAAAATGAAGAAAGTTGCACGGAAAATTAAGAACTTGTATAACCGTGTAAATTGTATACCTATATAGCTAACTATAACCTGACCAAGGGCGTATACAAAGGGGGAGCGATAGGGGCGATCGCCCCCCCCCCCGGACATTGTTGAATATGTTTCATGTATAGTTGTTTACTTATTTTATTATAATTAATAGATAATTAATAATAAATTAAGAAAGAAAAAAAGTTAAGCTTAATTCTTCACGCTTTTTTATGAAATTAATTTTTAGCTTACTTAACAATAAATTTAATTAACTAAAAAAAAACTATCTTATGCAATATTTTCTGAACCCTTATCAACAATAATGTACTCTTTAGTCTATAATTACCCGTGTTTATCAAAATTAGTTAAGGTTTTTTTTACAACTAGTTATTATTTATGACAATTATCAAAATTATTAATTTAATTTTCACTATTCATTATTACTTTATTCAGTTAGTACGATTTAGATATTTAATTGATTAATTTATTTAATTATTTGATATTTTTATAAATTTGTCCTCCTTTTTTGCTTTGCACTAAACATAACTTCTTTGGCCGTTTGCTTTTTGCTTTCTGAAAAATGCTTAATATTACATCAGGTTAAAAACATGGTTGAGAAGTCAAATGTCGCAGAAAAGACTTACAGGTTTGGCTTTAATGAATATTCATAGAAATATACCTATCGACACTATAAAAGTAATAGAAAGATTTTCAAAGACAAACAGAAAATTGGATTTTGTTATTTAAATATTGTAATTTGTATTCTTATTTCATTATTATATATTTATCTTAAAATATACAAATTATTATTATAATATGTGATCATTATATGTTTTTATATTTTTATATATATCTATGTCAAGTTATTTTATTTGTTATATTTTTTATGTTTTTTACAATAATTAATGTTATGGGTTATGAAAGTGGGTAGAAATCAATTATTAAACTTTAAGCATGCGAAACAATCGAAAAATTTTGAACTGCCAATTTATTTATAATCTGTACACTGTCGTTTATAGACATATACTTTTAAAAGTACCAATGATTTGAGTTCAAATTTCGCCCTCCCTAGAAGAAGAACTGAATACGCCCCTGAACCTGACCTTTTATCATTTTTTAAACAGTTTTGGTATGGTTGTTTTTAAAAATGCTAGCAATTAGACGTATAAAATTAAGTCGCAGAACTCGCAATTCTACGAATCAAAAATATAGAAGAGCAAGTCAAACTGACAGGCTACAATATGCACGGGTTAAGCTAGTTTTAAATAAATTATTTTATCAACACTTTTCCGTCCATGTTTTTATTTCATCCAACATACGATTACAATAATGTTGAACTAAAAATAATTTTAAATTTTTACTATATAATTTGGTTGTTGACTGCAAACGCAGGTTTTTCCTAAAAATACGTCTCGAGGGTCGCCAACTTTAATTTATAAACAGTAAGCACGTTTTCAACATCATAAAATTTCCGACAGAACGTAGAAATTATACCAAAAAATACCATTGCACTGATTCTTGTTCATTAATTATTTAATATTTTAGTAATTTGATCTTAGTTCAACCATCTCTGTATGTAGGTCTACTCGTAATTTGTATCAGTTTTTCGTCTTTGTGTACTGTTTTAACTTTAAAATGCCGAAAGTCAAAGTCTTTTAGCAATCGGTTATAAGCAGAGTTATTTATCAACATTTGGTGTCGATGTGTTTTCGACTGACGGTTTAATCCTACAGGACTTTATAACATAGGATAGTATACTGTAATTATTGTGACGTTAAAGTAGGATGTGAAAAACGATTTTAGGTTACACAAATTTAAATGATTTATAATTTTTTTTTTTTTTTTAATTCATTTAAAAATAAATATTAGTGCATATTTTTTTGATCAAGAAAATTAAAATTAATGATTTAGTACTGGCTTTTCAAGAACTATATACACTTGGTCAAATAATATTCACTCTTTCTAGTACAACGGCATCAGTTGAAAGATCGTTTTCGGCATTAAATCGAATCAAATCCCATCAGAGTTCTGCTCAAGGCCAGAAAAGACCAGAAAGTTATCTACCATTAATATCAATTGAAAAAGAACTGTTATAAAAAAAAAAATCTAAATCATCTAAATCAAATCGAAATTAGAGTTTTATGACGAAGTTATAAATAAGTTTGTAAAAAAAGGAAGAAGAATGGATTTTGTTTAAAATAATTTTAATTTTGATTTTATCGAAATTTACAGTACTTGTTTACTTACTACATTATTTAATATATATTTAACATTAAACTTGTTTAGTAATAAATATAATATCTAGTAAAATATTAACATGAGTACATTTTTATTGGATTTCAGGTAGGTATATATACTTATTTTAGCGCTTGCCCATAATGTTTTACCACCACTGTTATACTGTTAGGCCGGGTTCACATTGGCAAGCGATAAGCTATGCTTGAAATATTAAAAACACAGTTTAATATTGAAGTGTTTATATTGGTCGCGATTGCGACGAGCGATACCCGAGCGAAACGATTAGTATTAAACATGTTTATTATTTTGTCATTCCTGAGCGATATTAGTGTAATATTTTTCATATTAATATACAGAGTGGGGCAGTGGGTTCTTACGAATTTTAATTGTAGTTTATTGGTCAAGTATTAAAAACAAAGAAATGAAACAAATTGTATTTTATTCAATATAAAGATTATTTTTAATTATTATAAAGAAAAATCTTAATTTTTAAAAATAACATTACCTAAGTGGCCGCCTCCATTTTGTATACAGTCGGTTATCCGTTTTTTCATACTGTCCATAACTCTTTGTAGGATATGCACATCGATGGCTGTAATTTCTCGTCTAATGTTTTCTTTTAACTCTAGTAGTGTATGTGGCTTATTAGTGAATACTTTAGATTTCAAATAACCCCACAAAAAGAAATCAGATGGAGTCAAATCAGGAGAACGTGGTGGCCAGGCAATATCACCATTCTGCGAAATCATACGATTCGGAAACATTTGTTTAAGAACAGCCAATGAAATACAAGCTGTATAGCTGGTAGCACCATCTTGTTGGTACCATAGATCTTTATCATGTCCTAATCGTTGTAATTCAGTTGGCAAAAAGTTGTTCAACATTTCCACATAACTGCCTGGCCACCACGTTCTCCTGATTTGACTCCACCTGATTTCTTTTTGTGGGGTTATTTGAAATCTAAAGTATTCACTAATAAGCCACATACACTACTAGAGTTAAAAGAAAACATTAGACGAGAAATTACCGACTGTATACAAAATGGAGGCGGCCACTTAAGTAATGTTATTTTTAAAAATTAAGATTTTTGTTTATAATAATTAAAAATAATCTTTATATTGAATAAAATACAATTTGTTTCATTACTTTGTTTTTAATACTTGACCAATAAACTACAATTAAAATTTGTCAGAACCCACTGCCCCACCCTGTATAATTATCGTTTATATTTTCACTTGATTTTTTAATGAAATCTAATAGTACCTACACACTAGAATATATGATATTATACATCAGATTTTTTTCTAATTATTTCTTACTATTTTAATAAATGGTGAATATATAATACATTTCCGTATAGAGTGCATACTACAATACAGTTTAATATAATTTAGTGCGAGTTATTATAAAATAAAATAATTTCTCTGAACTATTAACCATAGGTAATATCTGAACAAAGTGATCCACATTAAAAAATGATCTGGGTGTTGACGTAAATCTTTATAGACATGGAATTCACCATAAGTACCACGACACTGGTTCATCTGCAGTATGAACTGCTTGACGTTTTTTTTTTATTTATTTATTTAAATAATGTCTATGTAGCATTGGGTTTTTTTGATAGCATTGCTAGTTGAACTACTTTAGTTGGTGACATTTTGGTAAATGGTAAACTATATTTATGTTATATTTATTTATATTTATTTTTAATGTTATACACCGCTAAAGCGAATCGCTAGTGAATTTATAATCGCTATTTATAATATTATAATTAAATACAATTATTAAAATGTTATCTGATAGGTATAATAATACCTTAAACCAGGGGTCGGCAATAGGCGGCCCGCGGAAGGAAAATAACTGGACCGCCAAAAATTTTCTTAATTTTCCTATATATCCTATGCATCACTCCCCCACCCTTCATAACAAAAATTAAACTAATATTGAAATTGATTTCATGAGGCGCAGAGACAATAATAACGGTTTATCATTATCTGTATTGTTGAACGAGTCACGGCTGCGGGCCGAGTCGCTTGCATTCGCGTGTGTGTGTAAAATACAATATTCAGAGGCGATCTATTTTTATGATTTATTAGGAAATTACGATAGCGTTCATCGTATACCGCTGTTTATAATAATAGTCACGATAACAGAACACCATACATTGAACCTACTTCTTGAAACTTGAAATAATATTATTTAGTTCAATTTAATCGTTAACGCGTTGCGTTTGTCGTTCGTCGAGAAATTATTATTCGTATTCGTAGTCCGTCGCGTCGGTAGTGTTGACACTTATTAATTTATAAATATTATTCGTGTGCAATCGAGTATGTTTTCTGGCTGAGTGGACCGAACAATATTTTTTTACACTTCCGGTAAGAGCTGGAGCCGTTCCAGTTTGTCTCATATGCAACAGTACAGTTGCTGTCATTAAATGTGCTAATTTAAAGCGTCATTATGATACAATGCATAAAGATTTTGAAAAAAAATTTCCTCTTAACAGTGCAGCGCGTAAAGATAAGCTCCAAGCGTATCTCTTGTCTTATAAAAATAGTACGACTATGTTAGTACAAAGTATGAGTGGGCGAGAAAAGTCGGTAGAAGCAGCATTGCGTGTTTGCTGGACGTTAAATATGCACTAAAAGCCATTTACAGACTCGGAAATTCTAAAAGAGTGTATGTTGAAAGTAGCCACTGCACTTTTTGATGAAAAAAAGTACATTATTAATACTATTCAAAATATTCCTCTATCAGCAAGAAGCAATACAAGAAGAACAGAACTATTAGCCGATGACAACAAAAATAATTTAATTCATATTTTACAGATGGCTCCTAGCTACGCTATCGCAAATGATGAGTCATGTGATATTGTTGATTCTGAGCAGATGTCAATTTTCGTGCGCTTTTTAGACGTTGGATGTAAAGTATTTAGAGACGAGTTGTTAGCATTATTGCTATCGAAATGCAAGACTCGTGGAGAAGATTTGTTTAAAACTTTTGACGACTTCATGACTAAATCAAATATTAGTTATGATAAAATTGTGTATATTTCTACCGATGGCGCCCCAGCAATGATTGGTAAAGAAAAGGGATTTGTTTAGAGAATCAAGGACAAGAATGCTGAAATACTTTCATATCAATGTATAATTCATCAAACATCCCTGTGTGGCAAACTTAGTACAACACTAAAGGAAGTAATGGACATGATGATCAAGTTGATTAATTTTTTGAAGTCCCGATCTGCTCTTCAGCACAGGCAGTTTAAAGATTTTTTATTTGAATGTGATTCAGTGTATTCGGATTTACTTCAACATAACAATATCCGTTGGTTAAGTAAAGGCAAAGTGATCGAACGTTTTTGGAGTATAAAAGAAGAAGTAATCACGTTCTTGGTAAACTTGGATTCACAAGAATCAAAGCAGTATCATAAATTCTGAACAAACGAGAGCAATATGCTATCTGTGTCATTTTTAAAAGACATTCTTACATATTTAAACGTAGTTAATACTGAGTTACAAGGGCATAATAAGTTAATTTGTGATCTGATATCAAGTTTATCTGCTTTCCGACAAAAACTTGAAATCTTTGAAGAAGATTTAAAAAATCAAGATTTTATTCATTTTCCAACAATCCTTGAATATAAAAAGAATTCCGACATAGACTGCAGTATGTTTTTAAGTTTTTTGTTGGACCTTAGTGAAGAATTTAGTAAGAGATTCAAAGACTTTGCAGAAATTGGAAAACTGTCTCAATTTTTAAAAAATTCGTTTGAAGTTTCTCCGACTGGAGAATGGATTGACGTTGCTACAAAATTATTCAGACTTCCAAAATCTTCACTTCAAATGGAAATTATTGATTTGCAAGAAGATATCTCATTGCAAAAGAATAAGACTTCGTCTACTGAAGATTTTTGGATAAAACATGTCTTGGATAAATACATGAACTGTAAAACCCTTGCCATAAAATTATCTACTATGTTTGGCTCCACTTATGTATGTGAAACTTCATTTTCAAAAATGACGTTTTTAAAAAACCGATACCGTTCAAGATTAATAGATCACCACCTTGAAAACACTTTACGCATCAGTTGTTCTCCAAGAGTACCAGATTTTAAAAAATTAGCTCAAGAAAAGAAATGTCATTTTTCTCATTAAACTTAAGTATACAATTTTATTATTATTAGTATGAATGTATTAGTACTTTATAAATAATTAAATATTAAATACTTTGTCTTAAAATGTGTTTTTAATACAAAAATAAATACATTAATGATAAAATTATGTTTAAGATTTTTTTGGGCCCTCGAAATTTTTTTTTTAAATATCTGGCCCGCCATATAAATTAATTGCTGACGTCTGCCTTAAACAGTTATAAATGCAGCGATTATAGTTCTACCAATTATTAAGTTTCAGACATATATTAAAAAAATCACCATTTGACTTTCCTCCTCTTGTGTCTCTTGTCCCAACTGATTTTTCATCATATTATAGTAGGTAAATGAATACTATGTATTTTATTTATGTATTTATTATTTATTTTTACATAGCTACGCAGGTACCTATACTTTTATATTTAGGTATTATATCCAACTTATATTTTAAATTATTGTTTTTAAGAAGATAACAAAAATAATTTTTCAATTATAATATATTTATAATAATATATAATTATTATCACTTTTATCATAAAATGATTTGTGAGTTTTTAGGTAAGTACAACACTTTAAAAACTTGAATTTATTCAATTTATTTTAATTTATACTAACCAATTGACACGCATTAACATCTCTCATGGTTGGATAACTAATCAAATATTCTACCTCTTGGTTGCTTTCTAATAATTTCTTGTATCTATAAGCACTTATTTTGTCCCAATTGTCTAATATAGCAGTCATCGGTTCATCATTATTTGTTAGTCAAATTATACCTAATATGCATATTTATTATTACATAACCACATACTTATATGATGAACTGATTTAAAATAAACCCATTGATTAATTAGGCAATATTGAATTTTTACCATCAAAGAAAAATATTCATATAGATATAAGTAAAATTAAGGTATTAAATATAATTTAATTTGTAAATAAAAATAATAATACAAACACACAGGGCCTGATTAGCCCATCAGAATACTGGAAAACTTCCCAGTGGACTGGTGTTAATTTTTTTTAAATTTTAGTTCAATAAATATAAAAGTCGGTAAATAAAATTGTAAATTCAGTTGCTATTATCTATAAATATAAAATAATAAATTATCATTCCACTATTTTTATTGTTATATTTATTTTATAGTTATTATAACAGTTTACTACAGAACAAATATCAAATATTAGATTAATTTAATAAAAGATATTTTTTTAAAAAAATATTATGTTTTATGTATAAAAAAAATAATGTATGGGTAAATATTAGTTTTTATTTGCATGAACTTCATAATAGCTATTAATAGCTATTTCAATACCTACCATTAAAAATTGAAGGACAATTAAAATAAATATTATTGAATTAATTACATAAAATATTTAAACCTTAACAATGAATGTACCCCATTTTACGATACAAATATATTAAATTAAAATAGTAAACATAGATATCTACTTAAAGAACTCAATAATTGTATATTAATTTAAAATGGGTATGACAATAAAGAATTCTAAATTAATATAAATGTAATATAACTAATCAAAATTATAATTGTAAATTATGAAAAATAAGGTAATTTTTTTTTTTTATATATACAAATGAATATATATGATGTGCAAACTACAAAGAATACAAAAATATGAAATAAGAATAGCACTATTGCATTTGCACAGCAACTATAGCGTCTAGTGGCATATTACTGAAGTCCCAAACAGGGAAAAATAATTTTGACGAGTTCCTAGTACTTACTGAATATTTAGTTTACTGTTAATAGTTCCTGAATTTTATACTCATCGACCTACCAATAAAAACTTATTTTTGTCAATGTATTTATGTAGATTTGAGATGAACATTATAAGTTATTGGCTGGAACTGCTATCCATGTAATTATGGACTCCATAAAATAATTGAATTATGATAATATTACGTTATGGAATGGAAATGTCAAACAAAGTTCAAAGAAAAGTATAATGTAAACATCCAAACATGTGGTCTTATTATTGAAACTGACTTACCATATTTGGCTTTAAGTCCAGATAATTATTTCTTAAATTATTTATTTGTATTTTATAGTTATAAGTGATCTAACAATGCTCATACTTCAGTAAATCTAATCAAAGATTTTCATAGCAAACTTATAAGTGTAGGTAAATATAATTTTATTTTATTCAAAACTATTAATTAAAAATTATTCTGATACTCCAATACTTAAAATATACATAAATAATTATGTACTGATAAGAATTGAAATTATGTTTAAAACACCTGTAAAAGCTACTAAAATGGATAATAGATTTGTCAATTTTATTATAATATAATATTAGTAATTATTATCAAGTTATTGGACAACTGCAAATTACTAAACCCTATTTATTTTATTTGGTAGTATAAAGTAAAAAATAGACTATAGTGGAAAATAATTTACTATACTCATAAATTTTGGATACAAAATATGTGTGATAAATTAATATTGTAATTATTTTAAAATGCCATTACAATTCTTACATATTAAATTGACTATTAAAAGAATTTACATTTTATTATATTTTACTTTAAATTGTCTTGTCTGAATTCATCGTTCCTTTGTATAGCAAAATATTGTCAAATGATATCATAGATCCAGTTGACGTTTTAGAAAAACAGCAAGATGTAAAACATCAATGAAAAAAAATAAAAAAATCATATGAAAATTTTTTGTTTTTAATGTTTATTTAAATAATGTATATTATCAATATAATATCATTTAAAATGTTTGATTTATTTAGTATCTTCTTCTGTTTCTTTGGACTGATTTGGATTTGGATTTGGATTTGTAGAAGTATCATCAGAGTCGTCTTGGAGTATGGGTTGCATAGAATCATTTGCAACATCATCTTTTTTGGCAGCAACTCTACGTTTGGACTTTGCTTTTGCTTTTGCTTTTGGTTTTGCTTTTGCTTTTGGTTTTGCTTTTGCTTTTGGTTTTGCTTTTGCTTTTGGTTTTGCTTTTGCTTTTGGTTTTGCTTTTGATTTTGGATTTGCTTTTGCTTTTGATTTTGCTTTTGCTTTTGCTTTTGATTTTGGTTTTAGCAACCTCATCATTTTTCCAAAAGCATAATCCAAAGACACTTTTCTTTGTCCATAATATTTTAACATTTTCAATCCATTCCTAGGGTTAAAACCAGAATTATAAACCTGAAAATACATTTGTGATGTTGATAACTTGTTTCTTGTTTTTGACAGGGGTCCAGCACGTTCGGTTTTCCTAGAATAATTGAATCTAAAAGTTTGTTTTACCCTTGGGTGTATATAAAAGTTCTTATCTGGGTCCATATACTCATGATTGGCAGATTCTTCCTCACCTGAAGATATATATATTGCTTCTTCATTGATAATAACATATTTATTAACATCAATATCATTTTTATCAACATCAATATCATTTTTATCAACATCAATATCATTTTTATCAACATCAATAACATTTTTATCAACATCAATATCATTTTTATCAACATCAATATCATTTTTATCAACCTCAATAAATCCATCATTTTCTTCATGATTATCAGATTCTGTTTCAATACCAGTAAGGTCAATAACAGTCTGAATTGTATTACGGTCAACATCGAAGTAGACATTTTCTTCTTCAATACGCGCTTTGTTAATGTGGTCTTTATTGTCCTCTGTATTGTCATTTTCATCTTCATCCTCATCTCCAGAGGAAATATAAATAGTTTCCATAAATGTATGTCTATAGTTATTAATTACAACTACACTAATTTTATTTGAATCTTCAGTATCCATATTATTCTGATCATCATTATTTTCCTTATTAATCTGTTCATCATTATCTTCCATATTATTCTGCTCTTCATTATTTTCCATATTATTCTGATCATCATTATCCTCCATATTAATCTGTTCATCATCATCTTCTATAATGATCAGCTCATCATTAATTTCCATATTAATTTGCTCGTCATTATTTTTTATATTATTTTGATCATCATTATTTCCCATATTATTCTGCTCAACATTATTTTCAATATTATTCTTATCATCATTATTTTCCTTGTTAATCTGCTTATCATTATTTTCCATATTATTCAAATCATCATTATTTTCCTTATTATTCTGATCATCATTATCCTCCATATCAATCTGCTCACCATTATTTTCCATATTAATCTGATCATCATTATTTTCCATATTAATTTGCTTATCAATATTTTGACCATCATTATTCCCCATATTATTCTGCTCAACATTATTTTCCAGATTATTCTGCTCATCCATAATAAAATCAGACTCATCAATTGGAATGTCCATTTCCATTTTTCAATAGTATGCCTGAAACAAAAATAAATTTTTAAATTAAAACTGAAATAATAATTAAAAAACTAGTGAAATATATATCTACATAATGTAAGATTATATTTTCATTTAATTACATAATCTAACAGTTTAATACATTTTATTTTATAAATGGATTATTAGTAACTTTTGAAAAATTAATAATATCTATAATGTAATAATATAAGATAATGAAATATTTCTTTAATTTGTAAAAAATACTTTAATAAAAAGCGTAATACAAAAAAATATTGGTAAAATAATAGCTATAAAAAGTATTCACAAATTCACAACTATAATACAGTATCAAAACTGTTATTGACTGACTAAGAGAAAATAATAATAGGCAGGAAACTATAGCCAATTTTTATTTAATGATCTTACAATTCTTACCATTTCATATCTTAGTACAATGAATATTGATATAACATAACAATTTTAACATGACCTATGCTTAATTAAAAATATATGAACTATTCATGATTAAATGATTATTATTGAATGTACCTTAACACATTAAATGCAAAAAAATTTATATTATTTAAGAAAATTAGTTTTTTTTATGTGTATTACAGCATATCTACTCAAGTATAATGAATAACTATAAATTTGTTTGTGTACTTTATGTTAAAGTCAAATTAGAATTTTTTAAATAAAAATTCAAATCCAAGGGGCATTTGACTGAGTTGGTTGAGTATTACAAATGATTTAAGTTGAATAATGCTTTTATCATAAAATGATATTTAATAAAATAATAACATACAAATAGCAATAATATTATTAATTAAAGAAGTAGTCAAAAGTAAAAAAAAAAATTTTAATTTAAAAACCTTTATGCACAAAAATAATTTTCAATTTAAGTACCTACTTAATTGTTGTATGTTTAATTTTTAATTAAACATATTTGAGATCATAATATGTTATAAAAACAAATGTTTCAACTGATATTAACAATTTAAACTCATATTTTGCAAATAAGAATAATTTTATTATTTTTTATTTAAATATTAGATAAAATACTTAACATTTAGACCAGCTATTAGTTATATTAAATAACAACATTTTTTTTTATTTAATACATTTTATTGTACATAGTACTTACAGAATGTTGACTAAATAAGTTATTATTTTTAAGATTGATGGTTTTACAACAAATAGAATTAAGAAGAAGAATTCTAACCAAAATAGTGGTATTGTAGTTTTTGTTAATAATTAAGTTTAATCCGGCATCAAGTGGCTTCGGTCTTTTTGACCGACAGTTTTTTAATTTCTTAAATAATTTATAATTGGAACCATATCCGTCTTTTTTCTACTCAGTACCTTTTCTTCGACCCATAAAGAGTAGTTGTTTTGTGGTTTAAAGTAATTTTATATTGTTAATATGAACTTATACCGTTTATTGATAAAATTACGGTCAAAATGACCGATGCCACTATTTTCATTCATATGATTTCAACATTGTTTTCTTGATTATATAAATATTTTTATTTATTTATGGTATATTTAATTTTGACGTCAACATATTGTTTACGAAATTATAACTTGTCTATTTATAAGCAATGTGGCTAAACCCATAGATATATTATACTATCTGTAGACAAAACTGAAAATTTGGACGAATATGTGTAAATTATAAATATTATGCTTTTTTGTTAGTCACTCATTTTATAAAATAATATTTTTTTTTAAATCAAATCTATTTTTAATTTAAACAATTTATCATGTTATTTCTTAACTGTAGAATGAATTTTAATTTTAAAAAATGTATCGATGAATATAATTATTTATTAATATTACCTATTATGTATTTGGTTATTTTTGGGATTTTGAAAACTTATTTTATTACTTTAAAATTATAAAAAACGAAATGCAAAAAATTAGATGTAAGTAAAATATATATCATATTAAATACATATTGTGTTTACATGAAAAATAACAATATTAATCATTTTAGTTGACGGATAATAGATCAAAATGTATAATTTTGTATTGTTCGGTCAAAAAGACTGATGCCACCTCTCGCGTGTTTTTAAACGATGCCACTGATGCCGGGTTAACACGTTCACTGCCACCGCCAATCACGGATCGGCCCTAGTAGTAGCGCACTGACGACCGCCGGCGATCGTTGATCGTCACTAGCACTTTTATTTAAATATGTTTATGAATAATTTGGCCATACAGACACTGCTTAAATATTTATCATGGCCATTCAGAAAGTATCATATATATATAAAGCATAAGATAGTAATGATGAATCAAAAATAGAATACTTAAAACACTTAAATAAAAATAAATTAGAGTATATGAAATATAAAATTTCTTGCTCTTTGGTATTTTAAGTTATTTATTACTAATTAACTGTTATCTCAAAATACTTATATCTACAACTTTTTATTAAAGTAAATGTATGCAATTGTCATACAATAATATAATAAATAATAACTTTTAAAGTGAAAATATTAATTCTTCTTTGATAGAAAAAATATTAAATAAACAAATTATATCAAACAACATGCATAGTATAACACTCCCAACTGCATTTTCTACTCTACTTATTGAAAACTTACATAGAAATATTCCAGTTAATACTACTATTTATCAAATTAATGAAATTAAAGTTCATAATCTTTGTAATATATTAATTATTAGTTTATTATATTATATTTGTAATCAGAATAACATAATTTGAATAGGTAATCTTGAAGTTTATTTTAAAATAATGCAAGCCAGTTTTAAAATAATACTAACCAAATACTATGTTCGTTATACGTCATTATGTAAATTTATCACAAATAATACCAATTTGTACTATTTTTACACATCAATATATAATGTTAAATATGCAATCTATTAACTTTAATTATACATATATTAAAAAGTAATAATGTAATAGACATAAATAAAACTTTATTACAGAGTAGTTTTTAATAAACATTATACTGAAATATGTACTTAAACAAACAACAGCTTTAATTAAAATTAGTAAGTTCTGTGCAGTTAAATTAATAAATTAAATGATTGTAATGAATTGAACTTATGTGAAATATTATCATTGTTTCTTCTGTATATATTTGAGTGCCAAAATTAAGGAAGCAATAGGCAAAAATCTGCCTCCCTCTCAAAATATAGTGCACAACACATTGTATACAGCAGTATTTTATTAAACTATATATACTCAAAATATTAAAAAAAAAATGATTTGAAAACATTTTACTTAAGAGGACGCTACACCTGCATATATTGTCTTCGTCTTACAAACGCGTAACATAAAAAATTGTACTCTCAGCAGATCACGTTTATCTCCGTTAGTTTAAACATTAGAGTGAATTGATTCCTTATACAATTTAAAGGTAAGATTATTATCTAGGGCTTCTGAATGGCATTTTATTATATTTTAAATTTAAAGAGATTTATGAGTATTTTAAAATTGTAAATTGTTTGTACAACTTAAAATATTTATAACTAGCTTAAAAATTAAAATATAATAAAATTGTAAATTGTTTGTACAACTTAAAATATTTATAACTAGCTTAAAAATTAAAATATAATAAAATACCAATGAGAAGTCTTAGATAATTATCTTATCTTTAAATTTTATAAGGAATTAATTCACTCTAATTTTTAAACTAACAGAGATAAACATGATCGGCTAAGAGTACAATTTGCTATGTTACACATTTGTAAGACGAAGACAACACATGCGAATGTAGCGTCCTCTTAAGATTAGAAATCTCTAGTGGTAAATAGCCGTATTAGGCTTGCAAATTTATAAAATAATACTATATTTAAATTATACATAATAGTTAATGACAGAATACAGTGTACAAAAAATAATAACACAGAGTCAATAGTGTTTTATACTTATACAATATAAGAAAGATAGAAAAACTACCGTTAACAACGAAAAATTAGTATGTGCCATGTAATTATAACAGATAAACCTACAGTTTGGTTTTAATACAAATGTTAATTGTGCCTTATAATTTTCATACAGGAAAATAGGGGAATTCTAATTCACAGGCTAAAAAAATGCATAAAAAATTATTATTGTTTGGTGATCTCAAAAAGTATAAGAAACACTAGTATTTGGTATACCTGTATGCTAACATCATAATCCTTTTAACTAAACAATACAATAAAATGCAAATAAGCATACCTAACTCGACTAAAGATACTACCTACTTAAACGCTAGGGCTAGGATTAGGTTAAAAATGGTAATCAGAATGTAGCAGTATATATAAATAGTGCATAACAGAGAAGTAAATTAATTATAATACAAAACTTGTTACACGGATGATCAAATAAGATAGTTAATGAGAGGATTGTACAACAATATAACTTTATGGGTGATGAAAGAAAACAGCTTCTGCTGTTAATATAGTATAATTTGCAAGTCTCTTATTCACACAGCAAACAATTAAAGAATGTTGATATAATGATTAGACACCGGGCTGAGGTCTACATGCATTAAATAACCTCCATTTTCTGAGGTTAATGTCAAAAAGAACAAAAAAAAAAATTATGGCAACAATACTAATCAAAATAAAAAAATAGATTTAATAATAAATACTACAGATAAATTAGTTGTACGTGGCACACTAGTTATTAAGGTGAAATTGAATTAAAAAGAAAGCAGCAAATCACAGGCAACTGTAGCCAATAAAATGCATATTAGTTAATTAGTTTAAGGTACAAATCACTTGTAAATTCTTGTTTAGCCTAACGCACATATTTGCTGTAATGAACACGCAGCAATTGATTAAAACGTTCAAGACGACGGCCAAAGCAGATATTCAGATTCCAGATTTTAATTGAAATCAAATTACTGCTTACAAAAACTTATACATAATATACCTATAATTGTAGATAATATAAAATACAACTTTGACTGCATACTTACGACGTGTGTAAAGAACGTTTAAAGCGGCTTGGCCTGGCTAACTCGACAACCAACACAATCAGAAGTCGACGACAACCAATGGAGATATCACGTGAAGTTCGGAAGACAGGGAGTAGCAGATGTTGAACGGCGTACCTGAATGTGATAAAAAGATCGAAATGTTACAAATGCATTAGCCACAAATCGTTTACAAGACCATACGGAAAAAAAAAACCGAAACGCTATACAATAGGTTGTTCGGTATTCGAAACGGCGACGGCGGCGGCGGCGGCGGCGGCAGCAACGGCGGCAACGGCGACGGCGTCGAGGAACACGGTTTAAAAGAGCACGACAAGGATTCGGGTTAGCCCGTGAGCACGGCCCGCAGTAGAATCGAACAATCCAAACGACTAATAAAAAAATGAATTGAAATACGAAAAAGTGAAAAATGTAATAAAAAAAAAAAAGAAGCGTTTAAATACTCACCAGTACGATAGACAGCGGATGAACGTGCAGCAACAGGCAATCGAAAGCGGCGAAGAACGCGAGAATCGTGCACACCAAACAGCAGCAGCGACTATACTGACGATCAACAAATGTGGTATGGCGTCTCAGCAATCGGAACTGACCAGAACAGTCCGCCCCGAAGAAACGCCCGAAAAAACACAGGATCGCTGCTGTAGTCGAACACGGTATCACATGAGTGCCGCCGCGCGTCGTACCATCGATCAATGTAAGCGGGGATGGTGGGGGAGCATACGGTGGTGGGAACGCCTGTTGCGGTTCCGCCGCCGTATCCGATCGCAACGCTGTGGTGCGGCTCGCACGGAGGCGCGTGAGGAGGTAGAAAAAAAAAAATAATAATGAAATAAATCCGACGCCAAATGTCCGAACGTTATGGACAATGAAATGCGTACCTACAATGTTATATGCTTTGTTAACGTACGCCATATTTTTGAACCCATCGTTGTACATTTTATTCCGTACTTGTTATACACGACACGTTATTTTCGGTTGTTTCGCTATTTCAGCGGACCAAACCCGTTGATCTGCACTATTTTTACCCGTGTAATATTATTACGTGTACACGAACGAATGTATACGCTTCTAGTATTTACACGGGACCGAACATTTACCTACGATCGCCGTAGTAGAACATGAAAAAATAACGAAAACCACAAAATGGCGCGCGCAATGTGTCGTGTTCTTTTGCGCGTCGCGTCGAAATGCATTATCAAAACTATTTAACGTTCATCTGGTTCATTATTAACGATTATTAATTATTGTCTACCTTATTAACGAACGTTTTACGGACGCACGGCATTTCCGTCGGAGCGTTTGAAAACTATAGGCGTTTACAACGGTCGCCGTTCGTATTGCGTTGTATATATTGCAATATTCAATACTATTAATATTATTACGCTGTCGTTCATTTAAACGTATTTTATGCACGAATGTGCAACGGGTTTCGTAGCACGATTTGTGCCTACGTTGATTACTACTTTGTTCGACACCGTTGACATTCCTATGCGATAAAAGTAACGGGAATAATTTTTTCTCGTCTATCAGAGGGCTCCGGCATTTTAAATGTCGTCCGTACGGAATGCGGATGACGGAAATGGCGAATGGCGACAGCTGTACCACACGCCGAGCGCACAAAACAAATTCCGAATACATCGAAATAGGCCGCACCGCCCTACATCCCGGGCAAATAGAAACGTTATATATAATCAAGCAATATTTCTGTAAAAAATACGAATCGATCACGAATGTTGTGTCGCATTAGGTTTTGGATATTGAATACTTGGATTATTTGTTGCTTACTATTCAGTAAACGCCGTCCATAATTCTGTCAAGAATCTCGTAGGTTGTTATTTCGTGTCGATGTAGAAAAAAAAATTATCTCCACCGTAAGTGTCTTCTATAGCGGATGTAATGGACACTATGGCGACTGTCCGGGTATTTTATTTACTAATGAAAAAAATCGACAACCCACAACATGCTATATGCGTTTTATACGTAAAAAAAATACACTAATACTAGTTAGTAATTATTCACATATACAAATTATACATTAAGAAAAATACATTGAGAATATATCAAGAATACATTACATATATTTAGTATATATTTAGTTTATATATTTAGTAATGAATTAGTAATTACGTACACTATACCTCCATAAGCTCACCAACCACTAACACGATTTACGAATAGACACACGCATTAGCGTAGCCAGAAAAATATTTTGGGGATTTTTAATTTTCAATTCTCTGTCCTCGTAATGTATTAACTTTTTAATTTTAGTCCATTTACGTTCATAAATAAGTACATTAAACATTAGTAAAATATAATATTTTTTATCATTTAATTTGTTGAAACAGAAAAAATTGTTTGATGATGACATCACATAACATTATACCATAGGACATTTCATACTATGCGCGTTACACGTTTATTATTATTATTATTATTACGCGTTTTCGTATTTCGTACTTCGTGTTTTCACGTTTCGTGTAACTACGTGAATAGTGTGTATAATTTTTTCACGAAAAATGTTTTCGTGGCCGAGGCAATAAATTGACGAAATCAAAGAACACAAATAATAATTATTTCGTAAGATTTATGAAAAACGCGAAATACGCTTAGTGTGTATACCCTTTTCATAAAACGCTACAAAACGTGAAATACGAAACACGAAACGCGCATAGTGTGGAGCGACCTAATGTCTTAAAATGATTGTATACATTACAAAACTCCTCCTGACTAGTTCTCTGCATATGCGTATTGATTTATCGAAATGATAGTTAATTCGAATTTAGTATTACTGCTTATAAAATATGAATGTAAAAGTAATTACAATAATCCCTCGTTATCTGCGAACTTGGTATTCATGGTTTCGATTATCCATGTTTTACTTCGCAATTAACGAATTTTATGTTGAACAACTCCATGATACAAATCAAAATAGTAAAATATTGAAATTAAATGTCATGCAATTTTCGCGATACGATAGCCAGGCGACTAGCATTGCCGGTCGCGCATGTCGTCCGTCGCTCGCGTTTTAGTCGCGTTTCAATTGCGTCGTTAGGACTAAAACGAAGTCCTAACCCGATTCACTTCGTTAGGATATCGCGCGATGCAAAAATCGCGTCGCGTTAAACATAGGCGCGTATACATGTGCGAGCCGAACCTACCGCGAACCGCTCGCGAAGTGTTCGTGTCATGTTCGTTAATTTCACGTACTTACACACTTGCGATCCGCTAGCGAACCAATACCGACGGCGAACCAACTTACACTGGGTTCACGTTGTGTTCGTCAAAAAAAACCGACTTTCGATGGATCGTCGCGAGCTGCTCGTTGGACGTTCGACACGCCGTCTCAATTATTGTCGCTATCGGTTCGCGAGCGGTTCGCGGTGGGTTCGGCTCGCAGATGTATACGCGCCTTTAGGATTGCGTAGTTTGCCTAAATGATATTAATACGATAACATCTTAAAGCTGATCTACACGGGTCGATCGTGGTCGAACGACTTTGCACAACAACACGTCGAAACCCAATCGAAACTGCGCGATGTTTACGCGTTCAATTGTTTCTTGGCTATATTTTAGTAGAAATCGAAAAGTGTAGAAAAACATTTTAGCCATACGACGGTGGTCGAATTGTTCAAATCGACCTAAAGTAGACTGCTTTTCGACTTAAATTTAGCCGTGTGACTAAGCCGAAAACGAGTTTACACGTTCAATTTGTTTTCGATTTCGCCGCACGGCAACAGTCGTTCGACCGCGATCGACCCGTGTAAACCCGCCTTTATCGATATTATACGAGCACTGTAAATAGTTATTGTTTTTATATATTGTTGTTATAACATTGATTATGAATACCAGTACAGCAGATTCTCGTTATGTCGAATCTCAAGGGGAAGAGGAAGAAGTACGGGATATCAATAAATTCGACATATCGAGTTTTTAAAAATATTTTAAAAATATTTTTAAAAAATGAAAACAATTCGTAAATAATTTGAATTAAAATACGTTGCTTGAATACTTAAAATAATAACATACTTATCAATGAACTATAATATTTAACAAATTATTTTTTATTTTTAAAAATGTGTATGATACACATATTTTTATCTCGGCGCTGAATAAACTATTTTAATAAACATTTATCAATGTCCAAATAAGGAGTTATTCTCATTTCTTCATATTTTTTAATTAAAATGTTATCTTTTTGTTTAATAACTGCCGACAATGTAATTGGCGGAATATTGAATTCAATGGGGATTTGAATGAACCATGTCCTATATTTAATTAATACTTATTCTCAATTTATATGAAACTATATGCGTCGTACGTACGATAAACTACAAATCAATATTTGTAAACAATCTTCAAACACTATCATTATATCGAATGTACTACAATTGTCTTTTCTTATCGTAATAAAAATATTATTTGTATATCTACTCGAGATAACGAAAAATTAATTTTAACCGAGTTATCAAGACTAAACGCTATTGAGTTTAATGGTAGTTTCAAGGGAATCGCAGTGTACCTATAGTTCGAGATATGAAAAAATTCGACAAAAGAAGATTCTACTGTATTTATAATGAATGATATAAATATGTCTATATATATCTAAATACTTATTACAGATAAGCTACGTAAAGAAATAATACAGTTAATAATCGTCAATTATTCTGTTATCTATTGATATTTAGGAGATTGGAATAAAAATTAAAAGTGGCGATATCCTACGTAGCGTTACTTGCTAAAAAGTTCGAAATGAACGAATCTATCGTTCGAGAAATACGAAAAATAGAAGAAACAATACGACTCAGTATTATAGAAAAAGGTCGTATTTATTAAATATGTATGTACATTACGTAATTGTAAGAAATACATATTACTGTATTATGACTTTAAAATCAAAAAAATGAACTCCTTTTTACTTTATTTTACCTATTGTTTCATTATCCACGCAACTTCTCTGGAACGTAACCTTCGCGGACAACTTGGGATTACTGAATTACATGTTTTCAACAATAGCATTTTTACCATAGAACTGACTATTCTAATACTTGCGAGTATCATCGAATCGATCACAAATGTAAGCACATTTTGTTTTTCATTATATTAAATAATATTCAATATTATATTCGATATTCGAAATAATATTTCGATTATCGTTCTTAAAAAAAGCTTACGAAACGCTTATCGTCCTAACGAACGCTTTCGTCGGGTGCATTAAATTGCATTTTTTTATGTATTCGTACTAGTAAATGTTATTATTATATTATTTATCCTTATCAATGAGTACTCAAACGTATTGTAGTATCGGCTGTGTAACGGGTTTCATCGTTATTATATTTATGATTTGTACGTTTAATCCTACCATATCGTCGACGTTCCACTGCGATAAGAGTAACGGAAGTATTTATTTGTGTATCAAAGTAGGTAATGCTGTTTCCGAATATCATCCGTACGCAATTAGGATAAAAACGAGTTTTGACGGATATGGCGAATGGGCGGCGGCAATATCGCACGCAAGGCTAGGACGTTACGTCCTACGTGAGCGATTGCAATGCGAACGCGGTGAGACACGACGCGTAGCGAAATCGAAAGATCCAACGCGGTGCGTCGCGACGCGGCTCCACTGTCCTGTGTGCACGCGATTTTCGCGCTATTTCCGAATAATTAAAATTTCCGGCAACATGGATACATAAATCAAGTCGCGTTCCGATCGCGTAAAAATATCGATAAAGGTACGTTTTCCTAGGAGCACGTTTTTTGCACTGCAGAAACCGATCGCGTCGACGTAAAACGTATTAACGGCGTAAGGTAAAGGCGTAAAGGTGGTTTCACACAATGCGTTCTGGACGCAAATGAACGCGCGATCTAAAAACACTCCGTTTTGAACGTATGCGTTTATTAGTTGCACACTAGACGCTCACAACCGGATGATCAGCGTGTATTTAAGCGCCAAATTAAAAAAAATAGTATTGTAAATTTTATAACTTTACTGGAGAAACACATGCGTTAAATCGCATAATGTGAATGATGTCCGTTTAAAGTATTGTTTAATTTCAGATTGCGGTTGCGTTCGAACGCACCAAATTGAACTAGTCCGATCGCATACGCACGTTTTTTCCCGTAGTGTGATAGCATTAATTCATTTGCGGCTTACTATTTTTGTGTTGCATTTATGCGATTTAAAAACGCGCATTCGTTTGCGTCCAGAACGCGTAGTGTGAAACCACCTTAAAAGTGTTTTCCTATGAAACATAGTGGTGGCGCGTTAAACAATTCAGTTGACTACTGAAAGTGTGTGTTCAGTGTGTAGTGTAAATACAATATTACTAGTACAGTACTTTTATCAATTATTATTATATTATTATAATTATTAATTATTAATTTTGTAATTGCAATGAATCGTCTTGAAACGAACGCTCGGCCAAACAGAACTACTTTTTTGGCATTTTATTGTTTTGAAAACACTTTAATGCAATATGAAATAGCAAAAAAGAAAAATAGCAAATTTAAAACCAAATTAAAATCAAAAAACCACAGTTCCTATAAAACGCTGCGCGCAACGCAATAGATTGCCTTTCTCGTCAGTCGGCGAATCGCGCCGAGCTTAGTGCGCTGACACGCAACGTGTTACGGTCTGTAGGAAAACAGTGCGATTAGTTTCAAAAGAAAAAGTGGATGACGTACTAAGCGTAACACGCCATACACGATACAAAAAACGCGCTCCTAGGAAAACGTACCTTAAACATGATTTCGGTCACGTAGGACACGTCCCCAGGAATACCCGTGTTTGATATTTTCGCGTCGCGTCGCGCGGTACCGCGTTCGCATTGAAATCGCTCACGTAAAGGTACGGTTTCCCTTGTGCGAACGCGAACGCGAACCGCGAACGTGAACTACGAATTAATATCGCGTTTGCGTCATGTTGGTTTGCTCTAGACGATTCTACGTTGCGACCGAAAGATTTATAATTTATATTTTACAGTCCGTCAGTCGTACTCGATATTTTGAAGTGTTAAGTTCACGGCGCACGAGTACTGTTCGTTTTTAAAAATTATTATAATGGATACAGTCGATAAAGAAATTTTAAAAATTCTTTTACTAGAAGAAGAAGAAGATATTCATATATTTATAATCCCTATTTTCGGGACTATAAATTGGGGGATGTTTAGCTACACATTCAACTAATATCTCGTCTTGCTACTTACTAAACTTGACCATTGCAGAACATATGTTTGAATAACCAAAAACCGACGTCAACGAGTGTTCAAAGTTTCAAACGTAAATGAGACTATTGCATGATTGCATTATTATTAATAATTATTATCAAAACAACAAGTCGAACGTGGCGCGAACGCGATTTGACTGCTCTTGAAGCAGTCAGTTCGCGTTCGCGCTGCGATCGAATTTAGATCGCCCACCGCGATCGTGCAGGGGAAACCAACGCTATTTATTTTACATTGGATCGACAGCCGCGCGATCGGAGCGTGCGATCTTGGATCGCGGTTCGCATTCGCGTTCGCACAAGGGAAACCGTACCTTTAGACGACGCCGCGTAACAAACGAAGTATCGAAATCAACAGCGCGTGTCGCCGTGTATTGCCAGAAATCAACATGTTATTTTCAAACGATCGATAATTTTGTAAATAACACGCATACGCGTCATGGATACATAAAACAACAGGTTTATTTTCCAGATAAATCTCAATAATAATCGACCGCCATTTATTCGTCGGTATTAAATACGACGTCTCCGTTCAACAGTCGTGTTCTCCTCGCACGCTTGTTGCGCATGGAGGCAAATGTCGAAACGCTATATATCGAAGCGCTGAGCATGTAATGTCGTACGCATGTTGCTATATGTACACAGCATTATGTATTTAAATACATTATTATGTACGTCGTGTTTTTCGACCAATCATACTTTTTTCACATTTATTCCGTACTAAAACATCACTATCTTCGGTTATTTCGCGATTTTAATGAAAAAAACCCGTTGACCAACACTCTTCTAACCTGTGTAATATTGTTATGTTTACGCGAAAAATATATAGGCGTATTATGGAAAGGACTATAGTCTTTACGGGACTGAACAGTTACCGTTCGCCGAGTACAACATGAAAAAGTATCGAAAACCACAAAATGGCGTACGACGTCTGTCGATTACGTGCGCTACAAACGAATTTTACAATATTTTGTCGTATTGGTCAATAGTTTAATATATACAAATTATGACCGCAGAAGACATGAATCGGATAGAATATACTTGAAAACTACACCATATAAAGTACGTGATTGACTATAGTTAGTGATGACGCTAGCGGTCAAATGTGTCGACGGAAACAACATCAATCACGAATGGATACGACGATGAAAAACTTCGGTTATAATTGGAACGAGACACACAACACATAAATATTGAATAACTCACGGAACACACAATGTGATAACGGAGAAAGATTAAATACAAATTAATAAGTTGCCACAATTGTAAATGATGACAAATAAGTACAAATATGTATCAAAACAAAACGCTACTTTAATAGCGAACGGTGAATGATGGGCAAAAAATATAGATATCAAAACGAAGTACTAAATAATTGGGACGATGGACGCGTAATCAGTGTACGGTAATGCAAAGATATTAGATTAATTTACAAATAAAAATAATCTTAATAAATAAACAATAATAGTAATAATTCACATACTATTGAGTACTAGTGAGGACGAAAGAACGGTAAACAAATAAGATGAGTCTTCACCCGCACCATCTCGTTTTGTATTTCTTAGATCATATGTATAATAATAACAATAATAATTGAATAATTAAGGATTGCACTTGTCATTATAATTATATTTTTTGTATTCATCGGTGAAAAAACTTAACATTACTATTGACGTCTGTATAGACGTCGATAGTAATGTAAAGTTGGGTAAAACTGAATATTTTTACATTGTGACGAAGTGTTATACTCTAATTAGAGTCAATCTTTTAATACATTGAACGTATCACAAAAGTACAGGATTCCATCGAAGCGTTCGAAAACTATAGCTGTCCGTCAATGCTATAAAAACCAAATATTTTACCCGAGGAAAAACTTCAAATTATGCCCTTATGTATTTTTAATTTAAAAATATTATATTTATTAGGTATTATTTTCAACAATTTCTTCTATTAATGAAAAATAAGTTTAAGTTTTTGTAAATAAAATATATAAAAAAAATTGATTTTTTTTCACGCCCAGAAATTGGGTCTAGAACGTAGGCATTTCTCACCGCCCCCTTGTTACGACTCTGTCGTCCGTATAGGCGTTTTCATCGGTCACGTATACCATTCGTATAGTATTCGATTTCACTCGCATTCCAATGGGATTAAAGTAACGGAAGAATTTTTTCGTGTATCAAAGGACAATAGCTACAGCGAGCCCTTTAACGAGGCGAGCAATGCGGTCGCACCTACCAAATTTTGACCCTCCACAAATATTTTTAACTTTGAATAAAAGATTCAATAATCTACTACACGGACATTAATACCTAAAATATTTTCGTTAAAATAACCTGCATGACAACATTTTTACTTGAGTGCACGATTTTCGTTTTTAACAACAATGTAGACAGACAAAAAAAAAAGCAAAATACGAATTTATACGTACACACAAAATTAAATATACCTGCGCTAGGAGAAATCACATGTTAAGAATTTATTTCCGAAATATGTCTCAAAAATAAACATGACCGAAAAAAAAAAGCATATTTAATCAAAGCCACGAATGATGACAAATAGTACTGTGTAATTTACCACTCGAATTTGTCATAAACGGATCATTCGATCAATCGGCTTGAATAAAATCAGCTATTTCCAGTGGTTCATCGGTAAATATTATATAATGGGTATACGCACAAACAAAATATGTATATTTCAACTAAAAATGTTTTCTGGCTCGGCTCGAATATTATTTTCTCGTTATTGTAGTAACAATAATTTATAAATAAACTTATGAATAAGCCATGATAAACAATTAATAGCATCAGTGGTTTACAAAAACACATAACCGCAAGAAACACATTTTTCACGCGTTATGATGTAGGTTGAGAACCATGAGCTGAGCATTCATAGTACATAATGTTTATTTATTCATTTATTTATTTTTCAAAATGTTATTAATAAATTGAACTTAAAATACATTAAAAATAGCATATACAGATGTCAGGTATATTGTACTCGTATAATGTAAATAATTCGTTAAAACATTATAATAATATTTTCCTTTGAACAATAAAATATAATTTATTTGGTTTTCGAGTTATTATACTATACTATATTATTATTAGCGTGTACTAGTAAAATTATATTTTATATTGGGTATACACCGAAAATCGAAAATATGCTGACGGGTATACGGCGTATATCCCCCGCGCACCCGTATCGATACACCACTGGTTATTTCGAATGACAATAATAACAACAATAATGCGTGAAGACGACGACGACGACGGGCAAGGAACCAGTCGAGGTAGTAATGCGTAGTACACGAATAATAATGAAAAAAATAATAATAATAATAATAATAATAATAATGTTGCGCCCGTATCGAGACGACCGCATGCACGTCGTAAATATTCTGGGCCAAGGGATATATTGTAGAATGTTCTAGAACACTGTCTGTGTACGAAACGTCATCTGTTCCACTACCATCGAAAAATCGTGTTCACGATGGCCGATAAAACCACGGTTAGGGGAGCGATTCGTGCACCAACGTTGTTTTCTACTGCACGAACTGCAACATCGCAACGTTGCCGTTTCATCAATCGATTGATTTGCGCGGACGACGCGTTCGGACCACGCCTGGAGACGGGCGCGCCCTACAGAATTACCAACGTAAAAATCTTTTTCTGCGTCGTTGTCTGGCAAGCGACGAATTCGTAAACATTATTATTATTATTATTATTATTATTATGTTCAAAATGCCAAGCCGAGCGGCAATCGGTAAACGGCCAAAAGGAAGTGCGGGTAGGATTTACGGAGAAATCGTCCGAACCGGATGGCGGCGACGTGCGTTACATTTTACCGACGCCGCCGCCGCCGCCGCCATCACCACCACCACCACCGCACCACCACCGCACCCACCGTTATCGGACGGCTATACCGACGCAGCGGCAGTGTCCTCGGCGCACAAGGGGGATTAGAAACGGCGTTCTGCTACCCTCGCCCAACAACACACGATCAATACGAGATTAAATAGACCCGTTTCGTACACGATGCAGCTGCGGGGCGGTGGCGGTAAGACATAACAGATGTGTTTGTGTCACTACGCACGCACACCGCTGCGTCGAGACATGCGGCGGATCCCGCGATGAAACGCTACAAGACCGGTTTCGGCGTCCCGTCGGCCGTACCACGTATCGACATAGATTAAAATTCAACATTTATATATTATTATTTTATTTACATTTAATGTACTATGGTATTGATACGTGCGATATGCCGTACAGTATTAATTGCCGGAGGTCTTTTTTTTTTTTTTTTTTATCTATGCTACTGCGGTAGTTTTTAAACATTGTACTTTGTACGCACATCATACCGACGCATTCCATCGTTCTTCGACTTTTTCAACACATAATCATATCAATAAACATAATTATTAACAAGAGAATCTATCTCGCGTTCGCCGAATAAGTACACAAATTAACGTGTAAATATTTTGATCGTACCATTTACACTTATTCGTTATCGGCTACAACCAGTGGTGTTCCCATAGGGCACACTACTTTTACGTCGTACACTCTTTTAACGTTATTTTTAAAATTCCAGGGTGTTCTTATTTATTTTGTTGTTGTCCAATACCAGCCGACTACGCGAAATCGCGACTTAGCTGACACAATCTAAAGCCGTTCCCACACGATTCGTGTACTTGACGAGCATCGTAATCGCGTATGTTCGCCGAGTACTTTAACTTGACGGTTGTGTTGCTCCTGCACTACTCGTACACTTTCCGATCAATAAACGCTATTTTCTATAATTTCTTTGACTCGTGTCACTTTTACCGTCAACCGGTGGGAACCGACGAGTGATTCGGCGGGTAAAAATGATCACTATACTTGACGATTAAACGATGATTATTAAACGACACGTAAAGCATCACGATTGACAATTATTCGCCAAGTACACGACTCACATGGGACTGGCTTAACATAATATAATAGCTTACCCATAGCCTATAGGTCGTATTTATATAATTATAGTGATTAATCAATAGAAGTAATAGTTATATTTTAGGTTCCGTTTATGGAAAAATTTAAAAAATATCAAATTATAGGTTCCGGTTTTGGGAAAATAAAAAATACCGCCACCGCGGGATCCGCTGCATGTTTTTAACTCGGCGGTGTGCGTTTGTAATAAGTTATTATTACTAATAACAAATACGACCGTTATATCGCGGCAGTGTGCGCGAATAAAACACGTCTGCAGTGCTGTGTTGCGCGTGTGTTAGACAAAGACGGAAAACGCCATTTCCGATCCCCTTAAATGATAATCGGCAGACGGCAGCTGCTCGCGTCGTTATCGTTAACACCTTGTTTTGCTAATCGGTTTTGATACGAACGGATATTCTACTCTCCATGAATCATATATTATATATATATATATATATATAATGACTAGTATGTAGTCGTTACTATGAACAATAATATATCCGCATGTAGTTACTACTTACTTCTATAGTACTACTGTACTCGGACAAGGTATCGAATATTGTTAATTTATAAAATGCATATGTTACGCCGAATTTGTGAAATTGCTGATTTCATGAAATAGGCATACTTTTTTCTGCCGATTTCATAAATTCGGTGATACATTATTACGAACATAATTTATTACGAATAGTGATAGATATGTAAATAATCAATATTTGAACCCATTGGCGTTACCACATCATTATCTTTATAACCTATGATGATAGAAACATATGATTGTCGTACTTATAGTAAATGCTGTAGTAATAAATATTGCGATAAAAATGACGCGCGATATTATTGATCTGTAAAGTTGCTGCGGTGTTATTTCCGCGATACTTTTGCCGCGACATTATTGCCGCAATCATTTGACGGGACACAGTGTGCGCGGACTTGTACATAATGCATTATGTATGCATGCATGCATAACATGTATGACTAATACATGTTATACAATGTTACGGATGTGATAAATGCTTTGCGATAAGTACTAAATACAACTGAAAACACTGATAAAAATCATGACTAACCAATTATTTAAACTAACTAACTCGACTAATGCTTAAGATTTGTGATAAATACAAATAACATAAAAGTAAGTAATTATTTTGGATTACGATAATGCGTATTTGCTGTATACATATTACAGTCGTTTGTATAGTGTATAGGACATGGGCCATAAGGTTTATTAGGGTCTAGGACATTTCGCCGCGACTGCTTTGCCGCCGGAGAATTCGCCACAGACCGGCAGTGCCGTAACTAGAGGTTGGTGAAATGGGTGGTTGCCAATGGCACAGCAAAGTAAGTGGCACATTCAAGTTAAATAAAAATTGGTTTATTTACATAAAATAAGCGCCAAATAAAATTCGCCAAGGGCGCTACAGAGGGTAATTACGGCACTACAGACCGGTTCGCCGCCGGACTACCTCGCCGCCGGACCACCTAGCCGCAGACCATTTCGCCATGGAGTTCTATTGGTGGGCCGTGGGGATGTTAAAATGCACTTGATTTAAATTGAGAAACAAATCAACATTTACGTTTCGCTACTCAAAGAGTGTCAATCAGGGATGAACGCATTCAAAAATTCGAGTGGTGAGGTTTGAAAAATTATCATAACCTTAGTATTGTTGTTGTTTATCAATCTTTAATGATAAGTACATTATTAGTAATAATAATATTTCTTGGGGAGGTTCTTTTCGTAGCGGCGAAACGGTTGCGGCGAATAGTCCAGTGGCGTAAAAGTCCGCGGCGAAACGGTAAGGTGGCGAAACGATCTGCGGTGAAACGGTCGCGGCGAATTGTTCGGCGGCGAAATGTCCGGGTCCGGGTTTATTATACGTTTAATGTATACCAACTACTAAATACGTCTATCAAATGATTTTATACAATTTCACAATCACAATAACAGATTAACATGACAGACACAAGATTAAAAACAGCAAACACCAAATACCGTAGTTATCATGAATCATGAATTAAGATAATAATTTTTCGGATTTATACGCTTCAAGATATAAGTGTTATTAGTATCCAGAACAGATTCAGTTTAACGGTCACCTTATCATGACTCGTTGGGCATTTATACTTTCTTAATTCATAATAATATTTATGTAATAATTTATTTCTCACACATAGACACGGCCAAATACGTATAAAACGCCTATTCCATACTCTTTAAAATCTGCCGTAATCAGTAGCCCTAAATATAATAATAAATGCGAGAACAACATTCAATGATAGTCGAACAACTCTACAGTAAGAAATAATTACGATTGATTGTAATTTTATCAATACCAATTTTTTAGTGCAGATAAAGGCTATTTCATGTCAGTTTATCTGGTTCATTATTAATTATTATTAATTATAGTCCATTTTATTAATGAACGTTACGCGAACGCACGGCATTCCCGTTGGAACGTTTGAAAACTACAGCCGTCTATATAAGCGTTTACATAGGTCGCCATTCGTATTGCGTTGTATGTATTGTAATATTCAATAATATTAACATTATTGCGAGGACTCGGGACTTTATACTTTTGCATATTTGTTCGGGAAGTAAATACAATAAATCTGATCCGGTACAAATTTGTGTTGTGGTGTTTGAAGTTTAAAAGTATATTGTGCATATTTTTGCATATTTTGGATTTTTTTTCTTCAATTGCATATTTTTGATATTTAGTGATTTAAACTGCATATTTTAAAATAATTTTTGATAATTTACTCGTAAATCAATTTTTTTAGTAAATCAAAAATATTATTGTAACTGTTCATTTTCGAAATGTTATAATAATATTATTTAAACGGAAAAAAAAGTATTGTTGGAAGAACCAAAATATAGTATTAATAACTGTGAAATTTAGTTGCCTCAGTGACAACATTACGTTTAGTTAAATATACAAATTGATTTTTGTTGATAATATATTGTTGAAGGAACAACATATTAAGCACTTGCAACTGAATACATTTGATTATATGTACAAAATAATTAGTTGTAGTAACATAATTAAATATTTAGCATGGCATATTATTTTGTACTAATTACAGAACATGTTTGTATTGATTCAAGGAATTTTTGTTATACTTACAAATTTACTCTTAATTCACAACTAATAATTTTGTTAATAATACTTAAATTTGTTATTGTTGGTGTACAATTTTCAGTTACCGTTACAATATTTATTTTGTTAATATTACTCATTAACCGGTTACATATACAGAATATTTTGTTAGTTAAAATTAACTTTTGTTTGTTATAGTTATAACACTTTTAGTTAATTAAATAATCAAAATGCAGATAAATATACTAAAATAATCGTATTTAAATATTCACAACAGTTAACTTATTAAATAACTTAATATTTATAAAATATTTTAATATAATCTTAATTTTTAAATGTCATATATTATATAAAAACGAATACATCAAAATATGCAAGTACAGCAATATATATACATATGTTATTTGATTAAAAATAAAATACAATTTAATTAAACAAATTTTACAATACAAATATAAATATTTTATAATTATAATTTATTTTACAGATTCCTATTTCAAGTTTAACTTAAAAAATCATGATATAATATATAATATATTATTATAATAATATAAAATATTGTACTAATGTCTAAATCTAATATATTTTGTAATCGTTAGATTTTACAATGGTAATTGTACACCACCTATATTTATATTATTTTTGTGTACAATTTACTGTACAATTTTGCTATCGTTACAAATAGTTTTGTATTATTAACTAAAGCCCATTTGTTCATCTTAAATGTCTACTGTAAAGGATACCAAATATTTCGTTAAAAATAGCATTTGTTGTATGTGCATAATGAAATATAATTACAATACACCTTTGGATATGTACAACAAAACACCAATAAACAATAACATAATTGTTTCTTTAACAAATTACTTAGTTACGTGTATCAGTACGTCTGGTGTAATCGACATTTTTTTGTTTGGGCCTACACTTTATCATATAACAAAATAATTTTGTGATTTGTAAAGTAATATTTTTTTCAGTGTAGAAAACAAAACGTGCTGGAATATTATTCATTCAACATCAATTTTGTGTATATGAATTTATCTGAAATAATGCCGATAAGGCGATACTCAATTGCGCGATACTGAATAGCTTTTAGCGATACTCAATTCATTTTAATTGCTAGGTGTAGAAGAATATTAAGAAAATCCATAGAAATTTCAACAGTTTGGCCTTTTTTTTAATAATATTGTATTTATAACATATGTTTTATTAGTATTGTGTATATTGTATTATGTATGTTAAACATATTATATTTCTTAGTAGTAGGTATATACAAAATATGTTTTTTTTTAAATTAAATTTTAATTAGTACGTCTTCTTAAATTAAAAATAAATGCATATTTAAGCGTATATTTTGATATTTTTTGGTGCATATGTATGCGTATATTATTAAGATTTAAAGCACACAAAGTCCCGATCCCTGATTATTACACTATCGTTCATTTAAACGTATTTTTATCACAACTGTACAACGGGTTTCATAGTATTATATAGATTTGTGCCTACATTGATTACTACTTTGTTCGACACCGTTGACTTTCCTATGCGATAAAAGTAATGGGAATATTTTTTTCTCGTCTATCAGAAGGCTCCGGCGTTTTAAAGGTCGCCCATACGGAATGCGAACGATGGAAATGGCGAATGGCGGTAGCTGTACCGCACGCCGAGCAAACAAAAAAAAAATCCGAAAACATCGGAATAGGCCGCACCGCCGTACATCCCGGAAAATAAAAACGTTATATCTAATCAAGTAATGTTTCTGTAAAAAATACGAATCAATCACGAATGTTGTGCTGAATTAGTTTTTGGATAAATCACTTGGATTATTCGTTGTTTACTATTCAGTAAACGCCGTCCATAATTCTGTCATTAGTCTCGTCGGTTGTCGGCGACTGTCCGACGAAATATCGATGGGAACAAACTATTCGGGTATTGTATTTACTAATGAACAAAATCGACAACCCAAAATATGCTAAATGCGTTTTATACGCGAAAAAAAGTACACTATAATACTAATTACGTATACTATATCTCCACAAGCACAACAGCCACTAATACGATTTCCGAAAAGACACGCAGAAATCCGAATAGATACACGCAGAAAACACGTCAAATCTGAAATATAAGGCGTAATTGAAAAACTGCGATATTTATTTTTTACATAGGTTAGAGTAGAAAAGCATTCTAGCAAATATATATTGATCTAAATCTGCTTGAATTTGGCAAGGCAAGATCATACGTTGCATGGAAGTCTTCCTTTGGTACTAATTTCCAAAATTGTATTTATTTTTATTTATTTTATTTCGTAACTGGCTTAAATATACAAGTAAAAAAACAAAGAATAAAGGCAATTATTACAAAATAATATAAAATATTATTATCTATATTAAAATACGACCGTATTTAATATTATTTACGTATTATTACGTAACAAAATGTGAGTGAGTAGCGACTGAGTTTGGTCACTATAATAACAAAACTTCGAATAAATATTTACTCTCTAATCTCGCCGAGTCAATACACGACGACTATGTCAATGGACAAACAGTCGAGTATTTTATAATCATGAAAATAATATTGTTAAATTCACGTCAAATACCTATACACGCCACATTTTAGGTTTTCACAGGTCCTAGTAACCCCGATTACATTGGTTCTTACTATAAATGCCACACTATTACATTTTATCAGGACTAATTCACATGTTTAGACGCAGTGCAGCATGGTTACATATGCTAATTAAAATTATTTTACATACATGCAATACATGCCTATATCAAAATTAAATACACAACAACATTTTAAGAAATAATGATAATTAAAAATGCAATAGAATATTGGCGGGTATTCTAATTCAAATGCGTCGACGAGACACTTTGGGATCCGCGGGTATGGGTTTAGGTATACTTGTTCTAATCAGTTTATTTTCCATCAACCGTCAAATCTAACTGTGTACCATAAATTAGTGATTGGCACTGTCGAATTATACTATCGAACTATTCGATAACCCCAGACATTCGAACTATATAATTTTTTCAAATAGTCGATAGTTCCGAATTATACGAAACTATTCGGAATATTCGATAGTTCCAAGTATTCGAAACTATAAAGGTCGCTACACATTATGCGTGTTTCGCGTTTCGTATTTCGTGATTTCACGTTTCGTGTAATTTCGTCAATAGTGTGTACGACTTTTTTACGAAAACATTTTTTGTGATAACTGATTCACGGTGTTTCGCGACCGAGGCGGTAAATCTAAGAAATCAAAGGACACGAAAAAATCATTTCGTATTGTTTCGTGACATTTCGTATGGTTTCGTGTTGTTCCGCGTTGAGCATGTCTTCGTGAATATTATAATATTATTTTTGGATAAATGAAATCGAATAGTAAATGTATGTTACCCCATCGCTATCAACAATTATTAATATGATGATATCGTGTTGAATAACATTTCGTTTCCTATTTAGTTTAGTATTAGTAGTTTAGTATTCATCATGGCGTCCATGATAATGAGTGTAATCATTTATCGATGAATTTAAAAAGATCCGATATATGTGGGATCAAACCACAACGAACTACCAGTATGTTTACACGAACTTAACGTAATTTAACAAAAGTAGTCACAAAACATTACAAAATACTGTGAAACGCGAAATGCGAAACATACGAGAATACCGCGTACGCCCGTAACGAGTCGTAGAGTTAGCGCGGTAGACACTCATTGCCTACATACGAGAACCACCATCACCGGTAGGGAGCAGCACGCAGCGGTCCGTCATCGCATACTACGCATTTTTATTATTACTATTACTTAACGTATTTTTATTATTACTATTACTTAACGTGTTTAGATTACGGGCCTTTTCGGAGGTACGGACTCCGAGGAATTAAACCCTTCTGTAAACGCTCTCCTCGCCCTGCTAATCTACGGTCCCAAGTAAACATGTCTTAAAAAAGAGGCGACGGCGGCAACGGTGACACTCTCATGCATAGGTGGACCGTGAATTCGTAGCGAGAATACCGCGTACGCCCGTAACGAGTCATAGAGTTAACGCGGTAGACACTCATTGCCTACATACGAGAACCACCACCGCCGGTAGGGAGCAGCACGCAGCGGTCCGTCATCGCATACTACGCATTTTTATTATTACTATTACTAAACGTATTTTTATTATTACTATTACTTAACGTATTTTCATTATTACTATTACGTTACGCAGGGGCGGATTTACGGCACTGCGAACTATGCGGCCGCACAGGGCGGCAAATTTTGGAGGGCGGCAAAATTATGTTGAAAATTTATTTTGATTTTGTAAAATTAGGTACATAATTTTTAAATTGTATTTATCACTTCAATATCTTGAAATTGTGGATTTTGTATTTGCTTATTTTTAGCAAAATAATATTTATATTTTCCCAGGAACTCGTCTACGACAACGACGATAGTATTGTATTATAGCTTATCTTATTGTTTAAGAAATGTCTCGTAAAACTATAATAAGCAAAAATTGCATATTAGGTAGATATTGAAAAAATTAATTTATTTGAGGATATTTTATTAAAGAGGTAGTAAGTTTATTTTAGATAGGGGCGGCAAATTTAATTTGGCATAGGGGCGGAAAATTGTTAAATCCGCCCCTGACTTTACGTATTTTTATTATGATTAATACTTTACGTATTATAAAAATGTTTATTATTACTATTATTTGACGTATTTTTATTATTATTTTGCGTGTTCTAATCATTACTCTTTTTCACCGATTCTATACTGAATACGGAGGGCCGACATGGGTTTTCTAGGGACTCAGGGTTGATCCTTTTCAGGCCCCTTTATAATTCTTTGGGCAAGATATACATGCTCTAGTACACTTAAACCATTAACATTTGTATCTTATGCTTCGGTAAATGAGATTATAAAATAATTTTGAATAAAAGCTGAGAACCCGGGCCATTCCGGAGTTACGAGCCCAGATGCTTTAGACCTTAATACACCACCCTCTCATCGCCCTCTCATTCTACGAGTCAAATAAACTACATTAAGACGTAGAGACGACGGCGGTACAGTGACATTGTCATGCAGTGGTGGGCCATAAATTTGTAGAGAGAATATCGCCCACGTCCGCAATTGGCCGTGGCGGTTACCAAGCCGACGAGAACCGCCGCCACCAATAGGGAGCAGCATGTGACTGATCGTTATCGAATCGTACGTATTTTTATTAATAACAAAGCTCGGAAGTTTTAGCAAATACATATTTTTCCTAGTTCGTCCTAGAACATCCAAAATAAGATACAAGTATCACACTTCTCTGATGTCGTACACGAAATGTAATTTTGCTATTTTTTGTATATTTACGATTTTTACTGCTATTTTGCTAATTAAAGGTTTTTAGTGCTATTTTTGTGAATATTTTCACATAAGTACATGGTTTAGGAGCTATCTTGCTATTTTGGAGTTATAAATGCTGTTTATGGACATATTTTTAGACAATAAAGGATATAAACACATATTGTTGAAAAATTAAATTACCGACTTAACAGCGGTATGTGAACGAAAACAAATGGTTTGATGGTATTCATCCGAAATAAACGGCCTTAGACGGTTGATATCGTCGATTAATTGATAAATAATTTGTTTATACGTTATGGGTCTGTACGGTCCGGTACCAGTCTGTGACTATCGGATCAGTGTGAATCATTCTTAAATCGAATTCCTTTCGTTTCCAATAAATTGTTTTTTTTTTTTTAAATCGTATCAGTCACATCGCACCATCATCGGATTCGTTGTATTATTGTGATGTCGTTTTAACTATGTACTAATGACTGAACACAATAATTTTATTTTAATACGTAAAATAATAGTAATAATAAAAATACGTAATGTAATAGTAATAATAAAATACGTAAAATAATAGTAATAATAACAACACGTAAAGTAATAGTAATAATAAAATACGTAAAGTAATAGTAATAATAGAAATACGTAAAGTAATAGTAATAATAAAAATACGTAAAATAATAGTAATAATAACAACACGTAAAGTAATAATAATAATAAAATACGTAAAGTAATAGTAATTATATAAATACGTAAAATAATAGTAATAATAAAAATACGTTAAATAATAGTAATAATACCATCACGTAAAGTAATAGTAATAATAACAACACGTAAAGTAATAGTAATAATAACAACACGTAAAGTAATAGTAATAATAAAATACGTAAAGTAATAGTAATAATAAAATACGTAAAATAATAGTAATAATAAAAATACGTTAAATAATAGTAATAATACCAACACGTAAAGTAATAGTAATAATAACAACACGTAAAGTAATAGTAATAATATAAATACGTACGATGCGTTGACGGACTGCTGTGTGCTGCTCTCTAGGTACCAATGGCGATGTCCTTAAGCGTCCTTAAGCGGTGAGTGTCTACCTCTCTACCACTAAAGCTCGCCATGGACTTGCGCGCTATTCTCACTACGAATTTAAGGGGCACCACTGCATGACAATGTCATCTGTTACCGTCGTCGTCTCTACGTGTTAATGTAGTTTATTTGACTCGTAGAATGAGAGGGCGATGAGAGGATGGTGTATTAAGGTCTAAAGCATCTGGGCTCGTAACTCCGGAATGACCCGGGGTCTCAGCTTTTATACAAAATTATTTTAAAATCTCATTTGCCGAAGCGTAAGATACAATTTTTAATCGTTTAAGTGTACTACAGTATGTATATCTTGCCCAAAGAATTAAAAAGGGACTGAAACTGATCAGCCCTGGGTCCTTAAAAAGCCGTTGTCGGCCCTACGAATTCAGTATATAATTGGTAAAAAATAGTAATATTAAGAACACGTAAAATAATAATAAAAATACGTCAAATAATAGTAATAATAAAAATACGTAAAGTAATAGTAATAATAAAAATACGTTAAGTAATAGTAATAATACCAACACGTAAAGTAATAGTAATAATAAAAATACGTAAAGTAATAGTAATAATAAAAATACGTTAAGTAATAGTAATAATAAAAATGCGTAGTATGCGACGATGGTCCGCTACGTGCTGCTCTCTACCAGTGATGGCGGTTCTTGTCCGTAAGCGACGAGTGTCTACCGCGCTACCGCTATGGCTCACTATGGACGTGCGCATTATTCTCACAACGAATTCACGGGCCACTGATGCATGACAATGTCACTTTGCCGCCGTCACCTCTTTGTTTAAAAGATGTTTACTTGTCACCGTAGATTAGCATTAGAGCGTTTACAGAAAGGGCTAAGTCCTCGGAGTCCGTACCTCCGAAAAGGCCCTTGATTTTAGCTGTTTATTCTAAATTATTTTTTAATATTATTCGCTGAGCATAAGATACGAACTTTAATATTTTAATTGTACTAAAGTATGTACAAGTTGTATGTATAGTTTGTATAAACAAGTATAAGGGGGCCTGGATTTGATCAGCTCCGGGGCCCTAAAAAGTTCTCGTCGGCCATCCGAATTCAGTATACAAATCGGTTTTGGTTAATTCAATGTAAGATACAATTATTTTTCACGCTTCTTTGATGTCATATACGAAACTTTATTTTGCTATTTCTTGTATGTTTACGATTTTTATTGCTATTTTGCTAATTAAAGGTTTTTAGTGCAATTTTTGGGAATTTTATCACATAAATACATACTATAGGAGCTGTTTTGCTAATTTGGAGTTATAAATGCTGTTTATTGGCATATTTTTAGATAATAAAGGAAAGAAACACATATTGTAGAAAAACTGAATTACCTACTAAACAGCCGTATGTGAACGAAAACAAATTGTTTTATGGTACTCATCCGAAATAAACGGCCTTAGACCGCTGTTAATGTCGATTAATTGATAAATAATTTGTCAGTACGGTATGGGTCTCTGCGGTCCGGTACCAGTCTGTGACTGTCATTTCAGTGTGAATCATTCGAATTCCTTTCGTTTCCAATAAATTGTTTATTTTTAAAATCCTGTCAGTCACATAATACTATCGCACCATTATCGGATTCGTTGTATTATCGTGCTGTCATTTTAACTATGTACCAATGACTGAACACTGTAATTTTATTTTAATGTTCCGTCATTATTGGATGTGTCACGTGTTCGTGATTGATCATGAACTATTGTAAATATCTCAACTCGTACCTAGTTCTTACATACCAACCACCATATTATATGAAACATATAAAAAATCTGTAAGATTAAAAACTACAACCTTTTCAATACTTTTTAAAAAAATCGAAAAAAACGATAATAAAAATTACGAAAAAACGGGAAATTTTACGCAAAATCACGTTTTTACAAATTACATGTTTTCAAAATGCTCCAAACAAAAAACAAAAATCGCAACAACTTGAAATATTCACCAAATCTTTATATTGGCATTATCTATACATGGTTAAGTTTTCAAAGTATTTTGACTCATTTATAGACAATTTGAATTTTCGATTTTTGTAAAATTTTTGTTATTAAACATCTATCAAATTTAATTGGCAGACCGAAAAATCTTGAAAATTTAATATAAGGTTTACAATAAATCAAACTTATCGTAACTAAAAAATATCGGTGATCGGTTTACTCAAATTTTTTTTATAAGCCCTTAATGCTCAAATTTGTATAAAATGTGTAAAAATCACGATAATTTGCAAGTTATTTTGTAGATAAAAATTGATAAAATTTTTTTTGTTCATACTAAAGGTTCAAAATTTTAACACTATGTTATCTATAATTTACTCTTTAATAATCCTTAAAGAAATTTCTACCGGACTTAGAGGAAAAATTTTATGACTGATTGAAATTTAAATATTGACGAAATTGCATAAAATAGCGATTTATTCTCAAACGATTTTAAATATTTGTTATAATTCAAAAAGTATAAGTCGCAGATTTTTTGAAATTTCTACCAGCTGTTAAGATTGGTATTTCCTTTATGTCATATTTTTTTCAAAATATTATATTGATTTTTAAGCCACTTATAGGCATTTAAAATATTCGATTTTTTTACATTTTTTTTTATAATCAGTGATGAAAAAAATTGGGCTCCTGTGACACCCGATAGTTGTGAAGCAACATTTGTTATTAAACAAGTCATTAATTTTAAATGATTTTAAATATTTTTCTATGTATAACATCTACTGGCGCGTCTACAATGCCGTAATAGTCAGATGCCGCGACGGTCTAAAGTCTAAAGCTATGCGCTCCATCTCCGTCGTTGTCGTTGTTCTAGTGTGACGACGGCGGCACTTATCAACAAATTTAGCTCAAAATAATCCCGGTGTGTGTCATCGTCCCTATGTACCATTTTCATAATATAACAACGTGTGTTGTTTTCTAGCAATATTACCAATATTATGTTCTCCGCTTGTTTACATAGTAAATACTAACTTTCTTTGCAATATTATTATAGTGCTTTAAATCTCTGTGGTCCTATTAAGTACGAAATTAATACCTTCAAATGCACCCGTTCAACCAATATATTTTTAAACAATTTTTTACTAAAAATTAGATGGTCAGCAGTACTAACCATCGTGACGGAAAGTTAACTCTTTTTTACGTTGACTTATTTGACACGTATAACGCCGACCGTTATTTCGGAGGTTAGGTCGCGTCGAGAATGCCGTGATGGCATTTGAAGCACAACACTATAGATATATAAAATTATTTTAAAGTTTGTTGTTATTAATTTTTACAGTTTTTTTTGGATCTATGGCAGCCTTTATCTATATGAAATACTTGTACTGCCACTACATACTATAGATACTTGTAGCTACGTAATAAACAATAATTAAATCGAAATGAAATAACTCACAGTTATTATTATTATTATCGTATCTCTCGTGATTTCTATATTTTGTAACTATAAAAAACCGAGGCAGCGTCTCCACAATAATTATAATTTATAACGTTGTACCAAATTAAATATTTTAACTCTTTTTTATGTTGCCTTATTGAACACGTTCAACACCGTTCGGTATTTCGGAGGTTACGCGTTCACACGTCGATAATAGCATTTGAAGCACAACTCTATTGATTTATAAAATTGTATTACATTTTGTTGTTATTAGTTTTTACAGTTTTAAGCAGTTTGCCAAAATAATTGGTACTACAAGTAAGTAAAATATATTTTATTTTATTTTTGACACAATATATTGTATAATATCTAATATTATTATATAATTTTAGATTCTGAACGAAGTGATGGAATCTATTGGTTTTACAATGATGTGTGTTTTTATTTAATTTTTTTATTTTTATGTCTGACGACACCTTTTTTGGCAGTAAAAATGCTTCGATTTGCTTAAGTAGCAACTTTTCTGAAAGGAAAGTGAATGTAGATGATACTTTTGCTAGTCTTAAATCCAACTTTTCAATATTTTTTAAAAAAATCGAAAAAAACGATAAAAAAATTACGAAAAAACGGGAAATTTTACGCAAAATCACGTTTTTACAAATTACATTTTTATAAAATGCTCTAACTCAAAATTCAAAAATCGCAACAACTTGAAATTTTCACCAAATCTTTATATTGACGTTTTCTATACATGGTTAAGTTTTCAAAGTATTTTGACATATTTTGACTTATTTATAGACAATTTAAATTTTCGATTTTTGTAAAATTTTTGTTTTCAAACATCTATAAAATTTAATTGGCAGACCGAAAACTCTTGAAAATTTAATACAAGGTTTATAATAAGTTAAAATTATCGTAACTAAAAAATATCGGTGATCGGTTAAGTCAAATTTTTTTATAAGCCCTTAAAGCTCAAATTTGTATAAAATGTGTAAAAATCACGATAATTTGCAAGTTATTTTGTAGATAAAAATTCATAAAATTTTTTCTGTTCATACTTAAGGTTCAAAATTTGAACACTAGGTTATCTATAAGCTACTCTTCAAAAATCTTTAAAAAAATTTCTTCCGGACTTAGAGGAAAAAATTTTATGACTGTTTGAAATTTAAATATTTACGAAATTGCATAAAATAGCGATTTATTCTCAAACGATTTTAAATATTTGTTATAATTCAAAAAGTATAAGTCGGAGATTTTTGAAATTTTTACCAACTGTTAAGATTGGCATTTCCTTTATGTCATATTTTTTTCAAAATATCATATTGATTTTTAAGCCACTTACAGGCATTTAAAATATTGGATTTTTTTTTACATTTTTTTTTTTATAATAGGTAATTTGGCTCGTACAAAATACTTGTAAATGTAATAGAAGATTCCGCAGAAGTAGTTCTTATTGTCATTCAAAAATTATTAAAATCCATAGGCACAATTTTTTTTTATAAGCGTTTGAACAGCGAATATTGACTTAAATTACATGTAAAATATAATATAATGTATAATATTCTAGACTGATAAATGATATCGGTTTTTTAAAAAGCTCTAACTCAAAAACCAAAATTCGCAACAACTTGAAATTTTCACCAAATTTTTATATTGACGTTTTCTATACATGGTTATGTTTTCAAAGTATTTTGACATGTTTTGACTCATTTATATTTTCGATTTTTTTTAAATTTTTCGTTTCAAAAAATATATACTTATTACAATATTATAAATAACAATGTATTATACTCTAGACTAACATATCATCTCCGTCCAGAATCGTTTTTCGTATACAATGATACCTATCATTGAATTCAAATTTAACAAATAAATCTATTGTAACGACCTATCCAATAAACGAGTCGCACTCCATCCCCAACTGTACAGCAGAGCGAGGCCCATCCGGTTCTTTTTAAATTTAATTACACTAAATTGTCAATATAAAAAACTTGTATACATACCAATCTATCTAGACTTTAATTTAATAAAATATCTTTATGATAGACTGACAATCGTATTAAATTAATTTTTACTTATATTAGACCTATTATAGCTATAAATTAAATTAATTTTAATTTTAGATTTAAAAATTATAAATTGGACCATCAATAAATAACAAATATTAAAATATATAAGATTTGAAAAGTAATTGTTATATTTATTATAATTATTACAAAATGTAATATTTAACATTTTTACACACTGCAGTTGTTGTTAATATATAATAAACTTAATATATTGGATTATATAATAAAATACTAAGAATATCAAACATTAAATATAATAATATTATAGTATTGCAATTGTTACAAATGGTAGGTTATAATTTTTGTGTGTTCCTTTTTACGTTAAAAGGTGCTTGTGCTAGGACATTTTTAATCACTTCTTCCATTTCACTTTGAGAAACTTTATTTTTATACTTGGATTGTTGTTTAAAAGCATTTAGAACATAATATTTGCTAAATTATTATACCTTATATATATTTATTACAAAAGAAATACATATTGAAATTATAAATATCACTAGTCATTAAATGTAATGACATTTTTTAAATAATTTTACCTAAAATTACAGAACAAACAGCTAAGTTTGAAAATTTTAACTTCTTTCCAGATATTCCAGAATATGAAAAGTATTGTAATAACTCATCTGAAAATAGCTTGTTCATAATTCTTTTAATCATCGATTTGAAATGTTTCCCACCAATACAACTCAGTTGATTTGTCTTACATGAAACAAAAAATAACAATATCTACTTTTTATTCAACTATCTAAGTATAATAGGTAACTAAAGGCAAATCAACAATATTGATAATTGAAAATTGAAAATATGGTGTAGGTATTGTTTTCTTACCAAATTAATTTTAAAGGCTCTATCTCCAGATATTTTGTCATTGAATGTATCAAGGTCTGTTGTGTTATCCAATGGTAAAATGCAATCACTTATTTTATTTAATGATGATGTATTATTACAGTTGCTACTTGTACTTGAAATGGTATTAACTTCAAGACGTGTTTCAATTGATTCAATTCTTTGTGCAATGTCCATTTGATTATTGACAAGTCTTTTAAGTTCATGTTTACATGAGCCAATCTATACAGTACCTCTTTTTGAAAATCACGATCTGTATAGTAAGAAACTAGACTTTATTATAAAGATATTTGAAATATGTCTATGAAGCAATTAGCATTCAATAGTTAATAGATATAGTTTTGTAGTTTTATATTGTTAATCATAATATTATGGGAATATTAATGAATACCCAAAAAGTTATTTATAAATATTACTTTTTAATTTTTTGGAGAAGGTGACCAACCATTTACTCGTGGCTCAGTAACTTTAAATGTAGTAACAATATCATCATTACAATTGTCATTGGATTCATCTTCAAATGCTAAGCATTAAAGATCACATTAAACATTTACTAACTACCTATTATTTAACTTATATAAAAATATATATTTAGTATTTACTATTCAGCTATGCAATACCTGAATAAGTAGGACATAATAATGATTCTATAGTAATTGGAAGTATTGTCTTTTGTTTGCATTTACGCTTATGTATTAAATCATAATTTTCAGCAGATGATATATCGGTTTTTGTAAGCCCTTCTTTAGTCATTTCTCTTGCTTTTATTAATGAATCTATTCATATAAAAATATATCTATAAATGTGTAATATTATAAGGTATGTCAATACATTGAGTAGTAAATAAATTTAATATAAAAGTCAAAATATTAACTTTATTTTAAATGAATAAATTGAGAAATACCACTTTTATCACTTACTAGTTGTTTTTAATACTTTAATTTTGTATTGATTATATTCTATGTTATTTGAAAGACTTTTTCTTTCTATTAGCATTCTAAGAGTAGAATCATTTTTTGTAGTAGGCTATGCATATATACCATTTTTTATCCAATTGGTTGGTACAGCCTCAATTGTACAGTCATCAATAAATTCCACAACTGAATATGTTATGATTATGATTTTTATAATTTTCAATAACAATATATGAAACTATTCTAAGTAAATACAATAGCTGTTATTAATTGAAACATTTTAAAATAAAGCAATAAATTATACATATTATACAGTACACAATTATTAATACAAATTAAACACATTTTTTCCAAAATTATAGGTTTAAATGTATTTATAATTCAATATTAACAGATTTAATATAAAAAAAATTATGTACAACTATTAAAAACCTAATACTTAATACCTATTATGTGATTTAACAAAGTTAACATTTAAAATTCAAACAATTTATATACAAATTAAATTTGTTCATCTAATTCTAAAATTCATGTGAATGTATAATTGGATATGCAATACTATTATTAAGATTATCAAATATTATCATGTATTTACAAAAATTTGTTTTTTCAATATTTATAGCAGTAAAATTGTTTGATAAATCATCAACTATAGCAATACCTAATTTTAAACTATCAATAGGTTTATAAAAAAATGATATAACCTGATTAAAGATTTTACATAGAAACACAGTATTATTTATGTTGGGATCATAACAAATGTTAAATACTTTAAAAACACAAAGTTTATTTTGTTTTTTAAAACCTATATAAATATCTGAAAGAGATTTAATATTAATTTTAATGTTGTTTTTAAAAACTATTTGGTATTGAGGACTAGTATAATATTCAACTAATGGACCTTTACTGTATTCTTTTTTATAAATAATTTTACTTTGATCTGTGTCAACAGCTGGATTATTGAATGTTAATAACTCCCTGTAACGATTAATGACCTGCTATAAAGTCTTCTCATGTTTCCTGACCATTACCTTTAAAAATTTCATGAAGTTTTCGAATGGAAAACATGAGCAATTATCAAGGGAACCGTAATTTCTCTATTCATCTGCTAAATGTATTAAGCTATGAATATTATGAGATGAAAACTGAGCCCTATGTATATATATCTTCAAATGTTTCAACAAAATATACTAAAAGTTTTTCAGCAAAATCGACAAGTTTTTTATTACTAAGTTTTTTATATAATATGAAGGTAGGTATCTAATATAAATAACTTGCCTTTGTTGTTGTGTCTCACTCAGAATAAATATATTTTTTTTATCTTTGGATAAGGACATACATTTAATTTTGTATTAAAATGTTTGTCAAATTCTTTGTTATAGCCTATAATATTTTTTATATAAATTTTAAGTAAAATAGGTTCAAACGAAATAATAATATTATTATTGGGAATTCTTGGATTTGATTGAAAATGTTGCTGGTGTTGTGCAATTTTAATCGCAAATTACCTATATTAACTACTGTGAATTTAAAATTATTTATTTTTTTTATAAATTAACAAAAGAGGAAAAATAAATATTGAATGAAAGTATTGAGTAAATCATGCGAAATAAATAATTATTTAAATATATTGAATAATTATTGAATTTTAAATGTACATGTTGTATTTAATTTTGATTGAAAAAAGAATATTGCATTTAAAATCATTATTAACCATTATCAAATACTTCGAATACAGTATAAACAATTACAATTTACAAACAATATTGTATAAATCTTTTAATTTAATATTTGAAATTCAATGAACTTCAAATATTTATAAAATTGTATGGATTGACAAATGCTGTGTGGGTTTTACTACAATTAAAATATTAAAATTTGTATTAAATGCTACGGCGAATAAGATTATAAAATAATTTTGAATAAAAAGCTGAGATCACGGGACTTTTCGGAGTTAAGGGCCCAGAGGCCTTAGCCCTTAGGCTGGGGCTATACACGGCGGATTCCGCCGCGTTTCGAACGCTGCGTAGTCCGCGGCGTTTTCCGACGGACGAGCTATAGCTGTATATATACAAGACGTATTCGCCGAGCCCATTACACCTCATATATCTATACAATATTTAAAAAAAATGGTAAACCCCATGATTATTGTATCAGTAATATAAACATATTTATCGCAATCGAATAGCACAATTTAATAATAGACACTCATCGATCGATCATTTGCACTAGTCACTTCGTAAGAGTAGGTTATCATTATGCCTAAAATTACACCTGCGCTAATAATTGCCATAAATGAGGCATTGGAAAAAAAAGAGAGAAAACTATACACAAGAAGTTTGCGGTACACCCTTACGAGAAAAAAAGGACAGAAAAGGATCAGTTTAATATAATATATGAGGACCTACGACGATTTCCTGAAAAGTGCTTTAGTAGTTGCAAAATGTCTGTATTAACCAATTTCTTTCGACACCACCTTCAATTGAACTTTTCTACGATTGTTACATTGTTACAAAACTGTTCTTAATACTTCAATTAATAAAAATTATGTAAAAAACACAAATTGTAATTACCAATTATAAATAAAAATAATTTATTTACTTAGATATGTTGATAGAACTTATCAAATATGAAATTGTTAAACATTTTTATTTATGTTATATATTACCTAACCTAATAACCTAATATATAATCTATTTATTATTTATTGACTAGGTAAGTTGGATCAAATTAAATAGATGAGATATTGAATATACACTTAAAATTATCGTATTCATAAAATGATGGTGTAAACGCAGCGTTTACCGTCACCAGTATAGCCCATCCTAATTTAAAACAACGTAAAATTAGGAGTTTACGTTTTTATTACTTCGGCGGTCGTCCGTCAAAACGCAAGCCGACCGGCGTTTTCCGCCGCGGATGAAAACGCTGCGTACTACATCCGTCGTGTATAGCTGCTCCGATATAAATCAATGCATATTGAATTTGACGGTAAACGCGGAGGAATCCGCCGTGTATAGCCCCGGCCTTATTGTAAACCAGTAGCGGCTCGTGAGTAAATATTCTGGGGAGACTTAAATTATATAACATAAATCCCATATAACAACGAACAAGAAAAACCTTTTTATTGAAAAAATTAATTATATTAATACTTCAATTAATATTCAGTTAATATTTTTAACTTAATTCAATATTAATATTCAATATTTGTTTATAAACTAATTCGATTTCGCAATCAAATGTTGCAATACTTCTAAAAATGTAAAAAAATGTAAATATCAGACGGATATACGTATAATAATTGTTCAATAATTAATAAACCATGAACAAAACGTCTAGTAAAATTAATTAAACACGGGCTACAAGGCGCAGCGGCTAGGCAGTTACTGTACTGAACCCAGGTTCAATAGCGTCTAAGATACGCAGCTTTTTCTCCCCGGCACCCTCCGACCAATCAGTCATGCCATTTCATGTTACGATTGCAACTGACGGGCTTCAGTTTCACAAAACCGACGACCGTCATAATGAGCTGTAACGACCCGCAGAAATTACTAAAATAGTGTATCTATCGAGATAACTATTAATAGGTTTTCGATTTTGTGACTTTCAATTTATAATAATAAACAATGAAAACGGTACATTTTAAATAAAAATATTTCTATACATTGTTATTTTTAATTAATTATATTATTTACAAGTGGCCGGTTTATTTTTAAGGGGAGACGCAGTTTCAAAGTCTCCCCTGACGAGCCGCCCCTGCTGTAAACGCTTTCATCACCCTGCTGATATACGGTATACCGTGTATACCTACTGATACATCAAGTAAACATCTTTTAAACAAAGAGGCGACGGCGGCATCGGTGACACTCTCAGGCGGACCGTGAATTCGTAGCGAGAATAGAGTACGCCCGTAACGAGCCATAGAGTTAGTAGCGCGGTAGACACTCATCGCCTACGTACGAGAAACACCGCCGCCGCCGGTAGGGAGCAGCACGCAGCGGTCCGTCATCGCATCGAACGTATTTTTATTATTACTATTACTTTACGTATTTTTATTATTACCATTACTTTACGTATTTTTATTATTACTATTACTTTACGTATTTTAATTATTACTATTACTTTACGTATATTTATTATTACTATTACTTTTCGTATTGTAATTATTACATTTAATTTACGTATTTTTATTATTATTTTGCGTATTTATTATTTACGTATTATTATGAACATTACCTTACTTATTATTATTATTACTATTGTTTTACCGATTTTTATTATTATAATTATACGTATTTTTAGTTGTGGTACATACAGTCATGTATTTATTTCGGAATTAGAAAGTTTGTACAAAAAAAACCATATTCGTCGGAGTCATGTAGACAACGTTGAACCAAACCGACGGCGGCGGCGGCGGCTCGTAAATTCGTAACGAGAATAGTGCGCACGTCCGCAACCGCCGCTACCGGTAAGGAGCAGCTAGCGGGGGTTCGTTATCGCGTCGTACGTATTTTTATTATTACCACCGTTTTACGTATTTTTATTATTATTTTGCGTATTCTTATTATTACTATTATTTTACCGATTTTGAAACTGATTTTGTAGGGCGAACGGCAGCCGTTGTGTGCCCCGAGGCTGATCAGTTCCTTTACACTTGTTTGTACAGATATATAATACTACTTGTACGTACTTTAGTATAATTAAAATATTAAAATTTGTATCTTATGCTACGATTAATGAGAATATACAATAATTTTGAATAAAAATGTAAGACGACGTGCTTTTGCGGAGGTACGTGTTCCGAGGCTATAGCCCTCACTGCCCCACCCTCTCGTATATCGTCTCGGGAAGCTCCGAGAGGCTGTTGCTCGGGACATCGTGCGCCCAACCGCGGTGCAATACGATTGCGAACTTTTTACCTTTTTACCTGAAAAAAACATAAAACGATTGCGGAATTTTTACCTTTTTATATTTAAGAAAAAACAATACGATTGCGCACCTTGAATTTTTTTTCTTTGAGCAAACATAAATATTTAAATAAATTTACCAACATTAATAATAACTTAATACGTATAGTAAAAAAAAAAAAAAATCTTATAATATATCACAGTAATTACGCGTCAAAAAAAGGAATAATATGTCGATATTTATTTATAAAAAATCAAGTTCTTATAACTTTTTAGCACAAAAACGTGGTCCTAATGTCAGCAAAGATATTTCATTATTTTTATATTTTTCCAATTGTTAATTATAAATGCAATATTCTTTTCTTGCTCTTTACGAGGCTAGTTAATATTTTGTTGTTTTATACTATATATTTTTAAATAAATTTTACTTTGAATATCCAATAAAATATGTAGAACTTAATATTTAAGGTGCGCAATCGTTTTGTTTTTTCTCAAATATTAAAAGCTAAAAAGTCCGCGATCGTGCTATGTTTTTTTCAGGTAAAAAGGTAAAAAGTCCGCAATCGTGTTACACCCCCCAACCGACGGATACAAATCTCGGTGTGAAACTGGACGGCAACACAAGTTGTCGGACGGCCCAGTAGGTTCTGGCGCTCTCGAACAACCGATACGCGAAACCCATGCCACGGGATCTCGGAGATGCTCCACTTTCCTTTACCGGACAGTGGTTCGAGGCTGGGGCGCGTCCCGATCTTTGGATTGGGCCGCAATCCATGAGGTCGGACTCGTGGCGGCACCGGTTTCACTGGAGAACGGTGGGAACCAAAAATCTGGGGACCGAACCAGCTTTCAGTCACGTCTGTATGTTAAAGCTGGGCTGATGCCATACGGCGACGACAGCGAAACGGGCGGATTGCTCTCTCTCTCTTCACGTGGAGGATGCAGCCTCTTTTAGCGCGAATTCAAGTCCCACCCTCTCATCGGCTCTGGCCATACGAGTATGAAAATTAAATGTAAGATACATAAAGCATTCGATTGTTTTTACCGTGGCATGTTTATTTTGTTATGATTATCACCACCTATTTTTATCATATGAATGTTTTCTTCGATTAATTCATTCGAATGATTTCATTCGATTATTCCCATCATTGGCTTTTAGTTAAGGACATTGTTTAACTGTTTCATAGTATTTCTTAGAATTATTTTTATGTACTTAGTTATATAGTATTTGAATACATATTATTATATTATAATACGCATTTTCCAGAGTTTACTTATTGGTCATCATTAGGTATTTTTGATCATTAACTTTTTTTCGATTATCAAAATATTCGGGCACCCGTAATTACTTAAAGATAACGATGACGCCATGCCGGTCGGTTTTTTGAGCTGTTTCAGTGATGAGTCATCGTAAAAGCGCAACTTGTGTTTTATTTTTGTGGAGATAATTTTTTTTTTTCTGGTTTACATTTTAATTTTTATTTGTATGTATTATGTGAAGAAGAGATAAATATTTAGGGGGGCGAGAAAAATATCGGAGGGCTTTACCCTCCACTCCCCTTCTTGTGGCTATGCTGATAGTTAATGGTAGTATGACACTGAAAGCAGTGTTAGCCACGGAGTAGTATTTTCCATTAACTCATAACAATTAACCGTAAAACATAAAAAAAAAATGTTTACACGATTTATTTTTTACATGGACTACATTCTAGATAAATTTATAAAATGATTGCACTGGATTAAGGAGAATCAGTAGTAAATTGTTTTCATTTTTTTCCTATCCGATGTTATGTCATAAACATTTTAAAAACACATAAAATCATTGATGTGTAAATCATAAAACTTTTTTTTCATGATCATTGAGCAGAGAAAAAAAGTGAGGTATCGTGAGACACCCGATAGGTGTGAAGCAACATTTGTTATCAAACAAGTCATTAATTTTAAATGATTTTAAATAATTTTAAATATTTTTCTATGTATAACATCTACTGGCGCGTCCTACAATGCCGTGATAGTCAGATGCCGCGACGGTCTAAAGTCTAATGCTATGCGCTCCATCTCCGTCGTTGTCGTTGTTCTAGTGTGACGACGGCGGCACTTATCAACAAATTTAGCTCAAAATAATCCCGGTGTGTGTCATCGTCCCTATGTACCATTTTCATAATATAACAACGTGTGTTGTTTTCTAGCAATATTACCAATATTATGTTCTCCGCTTGTTTACATAGTAAATACTAACTTTCTTTGCAATATTATTATAGTGCTTTAAATCTCTGTGGTCCTATTAAGTACGAAATTAATACCTTCAAATGCACCCGTTCAACCAATATATTTTTAAACAATTTTTTACTAAAAATTAGATGGTCAGCAGTACTAACCATCGTGACGGAAAGTTAACTCTTTTTTACGTTGACTTATTTGACACGTATAACGCCGACCGTTATTTCGGAGGTTAGGTCGCGTCGAGAATGCCGTGATGGCATTTGAAGCACAACACTATAGATTTATAAAATTATTTTAAATTTTGTTGCTATTAATTTTTACAGTTTTTTTTGGATCTATGGCAGCCTTTATCTATATGAAATACTTGTACTGCCACTACATACTATAGATACTTGTAGCTACGTAATAAACAATAATTAAATCGAAATGAAATAACTCACCGTTATTATTATTATTATCGTATCTCTCGTGATTTCTATATTTTGTAACTATAAAAAACCGAGGCAGCGTCTCCACAATAATTATAATTTATAACGTAGTACCAAATTAAATATTTTAACTCTTTTTTATGTTGCCTTATTGAACACGTTCAACACCGTTCGTTATTTCGGAGGTTACGCGTTCACACATCGATAATGGCATTTGAAGCACAACTCTATTGATTTATAAAATTGTATTACATTTTATTGTTATTAGTTTTTACAGTTTTAAGCAGTTTGCCAAAATAATTGATACTACAAGTAAGTAAAATATATTTTATTTTATTTTTGACACAATATATTGTATAATATCTAATATTATTATATAATTTTAGATTCTGAACGGAGTGATGGAATCTATTGGTTTTACAATGATGTGTGTTTTTTTTTTATTATTTTTTATTTTTATGTCTGACAACACCTTTTTTGGCAGTAAAAATGCTTCGATTTGCTTAAGTAGCAACTTTTCTGAAAGGAAAGTGAATGTAGATGGTACTTTTGCTAGTCTAAAATCCAAATTTTTCAATACTTTTTAAAAAAATCGAAAAAACGATAAAAAATTACGAAAAAACGGGAAATTTTACGCAAAATCACGTTTTTACAAATTACATTTATTTAAAATGCTCTAAATTAAAAATCAAAAATCGCAACAACTTGAAATTTTCACCAAATCTTTATATTGACGTTTTCTATACATGGTTAAGTTTTCAATGTATTTTGACATATTTTGACTTATTTATAGACAATTTAAATATTCGATTTTTGTAAAATTTTTGTTTTCAAACATATATAAAATTTAATTGGCAGACCAAAAACTCTTGAAAATTTAATACAAGGTTTATAATAAGTTAAAATAATCGTAACTAAAAAATATCGGTGATCGGTTAAGTCAATTTTTTTTTACAAGCCCTTAAAGCTCAAATTTGTATAAAATGTGTAAAAATCACGATAATTTGCAAGTTATTTTGTAGATAAATATTCATAAAATTTTTTCTGTTCATACTTAAGATTTAAAATTTTAACACTAGGTTATCTATAAGCTACTCTTCAAAAATCTTTAAAAAAATTTCTTCCGGACTTAGAGGGAAAAATTTTATGACTGTTTGAAATTTAAATATTTACGAAATTGCATAAAATAGCGATTTATTCTCAAACGATTTTAAATATTTGTTATAATTCAAAAAGTATAAGTCGCAGATTTTTTGAAATTTCTACCAGCTGTTAAGATTGGTATTTCCTTTATGTCATATTTTTTTCAAAATATTATATTGATTTTTAAGCCACTTATAGGCATTTAAAATATTCGATTTTTTTACATTTTTTTTTATAATCAGTGATGAAAAAAATTGGGCTCCTACAAAATACTTGAAAATTTAATAAAAGATTCCATAGAATTAGATCTTATTGTCATTCAAAAATTATTAAAATCCATAAGCACAATTTTTTTTTATAAGCGTTTGAACAGCGAATATTGACATAAAATTACATGTAAAATATAATATAATGTATAATATTCTAGACTGACAAACTATGTCGCTGTATGCAAATGCCAACCCATCCTAATTGAAAAATATATTTATCGTTTCAAAATAAAATATACTTTTTACAACATTTATAAATAACAATGTATTATATCCTAGACAAACATATTAACTCCGTTCAGAATCCGTTCAGAATCGTTATTCGTTTACAATGATATCTATCATTGCATTCAAATTTAACAAACCCATTGTAATAATGACCAATCCTATAAACGAGGTGCACTCCACCCCCAACTGTACAGCAGAGCGAGGCCCATCCGGTACTTTTTTCATTTGAAAACACAAATACATACATACTTAATTTTATATTTTATTTTATTTGTTTGCTTTTTTTGTTTTTTAATATGTTGATACTAAGGTACGAGTTTTCCGTTAAAAATGCTTTTCTTCCGTCCATGATCAATGCGTACTACGAATTAAGATATGATGAATTAATATGATCTTAAACCGTAATGCGTGCTGTTTATAAAATGATAAAATGATAAAATCTGATAATGGAAATTGATAGTTAATATTCTGAAATAGAGCGAAAATCGCGTGCACGTAAAGGTACGGATTGAACGCGATTTGTGATTTTGCGTTTTGCGATTGTGTTTTGCGTTTTTACGATTTTATCAAAACTATAGAATAACTATGACATGGCCACACTGTCAGCGTTTCGCGTTTTGCGTTTTACGATATACCACTTTTAACGCAGATAAATCAAAATAGTTTGTTTTCATGCGATTAATCGCTCTTGAAAAGTCCACGATGTCGGTTAATCCAGAAAAATTAGCTGCAGCAGTTTTTTTAAAAGAACCAATTTAGAACCCTCGCCATGCTGGTCATAAAAGTAGGACCATTTTTCAACAGTGTTGGTCTGATTTAAGTAAAGAGATGATTGTAGATGGTAAGTAGTTACAATACAGGTTATATTACAAAAATATAAATTATCCAAGTTCACTTTATTTTAATATTTTACATTTTACGTATATTGACATATAGCTTTATTTATTAAACACTTAAAAGTAAGTATAAGTTATATAAACTTATAAAGAACAAATGATAAAATAATATTACAATCAATATTGCAAACTTTATAAAAAGTATATAGGTACATCGTACATCAGTCATTAGGTACCTATTGATATTACAATATAATATTATTCTGATACTAATAACTTTTTGAACATAATATACAACCATATACATTGATAATAAATAAAAATTATTAAAAATTATTATTAATCAATAAAATGTATACATATAGTATGTATAAACTTACTAGAAATTATAAATTTTACTATAGTCCTAAATTCATTACACAGTAGGTACATACGCTTACCATATTATGTAATTATTTTATTTTTAATAATAAAGTCGAAGTATAATATTTATAGTATTTACCTATACGAGCAGTTACTTATAAATTATAATGTACACAAATACAAATACCAAATACCAAATATAGGTTTAAAATAATGATTATTCCTGTTTATTTTTGGTTTAAAAATAGTAACACGATTTGAATGAAATTTAAAATTGACGAACAATTACATTGTTGCAGTATATTTTGCTATACCTATATCTATATGATATTATCAAAGTTATATTATCTACCAACTAAATATAGTCCATTTGCCAAGGAACTGAACCATACTCACTAATAAAATAGTCGGCGTATATTTTTCTAGTGTCTCTGGCATCTGTACTAAATCTATTATTTCTTCTGCCGTCAGAGATATTAGCAACTTTTTCTTCAGATAAATTTCGAATAATATTTTGTATTGGTTGTTTATTATGCGTTAATACTACATTGTGTAATATGCATACTGCTTTTGTAATTATAATAGCATTTTCAATATTAGTTTCGATGGCTTTATTTAATATTCTCCACTTCGAGGAAGAACACCAAAAGTATTTTCAACTGTGCGCCTTGCCCGAGAAAGTCTGTAATTAAGACAGTAAAACCGCGTCGGATCGCTCGAATTTCGTTACGCGTCGCATCGCATTGCAATCGCTTACGTAGGACGCCGCGTTAGGTTTACTTATTTAATCAATGTTCAAATATGGTGTGTACAATACAGCATTTATTACATTAAGGATTTGCGATAACAACGGTAAACGCACAACTACATGGTTGTGAAACGTTTTAGGCTGGATATAATGCTCGACCGACGGATACGCTGATGGATCATCGGTCGTCACCGAGCGTTTAGTGCTTAGCCGACGGCAAATTCGGTCGGTTATAAATAAAAATTGTAATATTAAAAAAAACATCATTCAATTTATAATTTAATTTTATAAATTTGTGTACGCGCGTACGGTCGGTCGGTCATTAGCGTGAAACTAAACGCATTTACTGAAATAGCTCGTCGGTCAACCGACGTTCGTCCGACGGTCCTCGTCAGCGCGACGTAGCTGTACGCGCATATATGCGCTATAGCGTAATAATTATAATATTATAATTAAATAATACAATTATAATAATATTAATTAAATAAGTATTATTAAGTAATAATTAAATATTAATTATAATAAACAATAATCATGAACTGTCAATGTGATTTATAATAATATTCTACTGTTATAATAATTCTTATTTTATTATTTTTAGTTTGAGTTATTCAATTGTTTTTATTCAATTGTAACCGAATATAATTAATTTTATATTACGCTTGAAATAATACGTTAATTTGTCTAACGAAATGTCGATGGAAAATATTGCTAGAGTTTACAATGAGTTAAACTGATAAATTTTGTTTATTCGAGTATCAAAAATGTGTATTTTAAGTATATGCCGTCCAACGCTTACAAGTTGTTAAAAATATTTATTTAACACATATTTAACAAAATATATAGGCTTCGACTCAGACTCCATTTATCGAAACTCTATACGTTTTGTTCTTCTCACATGTATATGGCGGGAAAGTTGTACGAATTCAGTCGGATGACCCTCCGCTAGTGAACTCGGTGTCGTCGCTGCGACGGCGGCTACCACTTCTCCTTTTCCTTCTCGAAGATCTCCTACGGCTAACCCTTCGACGACTTCTCCTGGCCATCATCAATTCCTTTGCCTCTCCGTCAGTGTTATCCTCATCATCATCGTCACTGACTACGCCTCCGCTCTGATGCTGTCGACGACGTCTACTTCCTCTTCTCCTACCCCTGCGTCTGGACACCGCGTCCCTGGCCTGTTGATCATCATCGTCTTCATCGTGCTCAGTGTCACGGTTCTCGTCCTCATCGTCCGTCTCGCCTTCCGAAGTATCCAAGTTCACTGCACGGCTCCTGGTCCGTCTACGACCTGATCGAGACCTTTTGGACGAACGTCTCCTTCTTCGGCTGCCACTTCTTGACCTATTCCGTCGAGACCGATTGGTGCGTTTTCTACGGACGCTACGTCGTAAGCCGACTATGACGCCAGCGGCGGCCGAAGTTTCCTCCGGCACGGTATTGACGTCGTCGTCCTCAATATTTGCACTAGTATCCGACGACAACTTACGGCTTCGTTTCGCAGTCTTTTTGTTCACCGTTATACCGGATGACATTTGATTATTTCCTCTCATATTAAAATAAGGTTACGTGAACTTAATTTAACTAGATGCAGTTCATGTAAAAATTTAAACGATATGATTTCACAGCCGTGTCTTACGTGCGAGTTGATAAATAAATAAACAAATCGAATAATTAAATTTTAATGGATTTTATGAAATGTAGTTAGGTTTCTTTTTTAGCCAACGTTAGTAATAGTTTTCAAAAAATTACATTTTTAAAAAAAAAAAAAAAAAAACAAGTAAATCAAAGTAAATCATTTATCAATCAAATAGTTTGTATTATGCATATGCACTTAGCAGTGACATAAGAATTAGTCCACAAGAAATATATACATTTAAAAGTCATATGCTTTATAGTCTGAATTTTATATTATATTTAATGGAATTACAAAATCTGTCTACTCTAGTAATTTATTTAATAATTTATATATTTCTAAACATAAATAATTTATTTACACATTAATAATAATAATCTACATGCATATTACTTTAACTATTAAAACAAATTATATTATACTATCAACAATCATAATGTTGGGGTATTGACAAAAGGTGTAATGTACGGATTATTAATAATTTAATATAATTTTAATATAAAAGTATAAATACATTATAGACTTATACGTATTTATATATATATATATATATATGTTATATAGCTATTTATGTGCCCATATGTACCGTGGAGAGTACATAGTGGAGAGGGGAGGGTACTCCATGGATGACGGAAAATTGTGGACATGCGTAATTGTACCCCGAAATATTCACGATTGCGCTATGCGTGTGGTTCTGACGGAACGTGTTTTCCTCAGGGAAATAGACGTCGAGGCCGCATCGGTACTTAGATACTTGAAAACCATGAAACGTTAAACGAAACAATATGTTCTTTTGGAGTTATATCTCAACGATGAACAACGAAGGTCATTAAAAATATATGAAATTAATAAAATTACTATTCAATTTCTTAATTTAAAAATCACATCTTCTTCTTCTTCTTCTTCTTCTTCTTCTGCCTCGCCTTCCTCCCAACTATTTTGGGTCGGCCACCCTTGTCTTACACCTCCACTTCACTCGGTCAATCACATCTCCTCTACACACACCGACAGCCCTCATGTCATTCTCCAAAGTCTCCAACCATCTCTTTTTTGGTCTTCCTCTTCCTCTTTTCAATCACATAAGAATATTAAATTATTATAAATAAAATAAAAATTTAAAAAGTACACGTTTTAACTGATTTACTAATTAAATGTATTTAAATGTATTAATATAATTATATTTATTATATTAATATTGTCAAAATCGAAACCTATATATATTTATATTCGTTATTATCGCGAGGAAAATGGGTGGAGGTGGAGAACCGGTATCCACCGCCGGATCGGCGGAGGGTAAAAGTGACGGACGATAGTGTGATTGGACGACGGGACGTTGACGAGAGAGCGTAACAATTGTGACGGTAAACTTGAACTTAAACAACAGCTACTTCCTTCCAGGCCCGAAGACACTGGCTGCGTGGTATACTTGTACAACACATACTTTATGTATGATTATTTCAAATGATTCGTATGTTATTTTATTTATGAGTTCATGGCACATGACTCATATGTCTTTGGGGCCAAGGATATTGTACATTGGACGTAGCGAACTCACCGCAAATGCTCAATTTGTGGACATTTTATGAAAACAATATTATTTTACTGTATATATTTTAATTATTAATTTAAGTTTTGATTAAGCTAATGGTTATTTTAACTTCATTGAAAATAAAAAATTAAAAATACTTGATATAACTGAGTAAAAAAATATTATTATATACCTAATATTGAATTAAAATCAAAAATCAAAATATAAAATGTTTATATTATCCATTGATCTTTTTTTGTCCTAGTTAATTTTAAAAAATATTTGGTTCATTTAATAAATAAAAATAAATGTATTATTCTTAAATTTAAATCGAAATAAACTTCAGTTTATCTACAGTTGACAAAAAGTAAGCTGTATCAAAATTACAAATATTATACAAATAACACGTATAAAATAATACGATGTATACAAAAATATTTAAACTTTTCAAAACTGATAGGAGGTCTTAATTTAATACTAAAAACCTATATTTATTATTAACTGTAATCGACATAAGAAGTAATCATTAAAATGTCATGTTTTCATATTTATATAAAAAAAACATTTTACAGAATGCAACGTATGTGGATAATGAATATTACGTATATAAGATGTACACAGTAGTCATAAGCGCCCTAGGCGAATAAACAAATGTACACCATTTTCCATTTAATTATTAGTTGTTTTATTTTAAATCGTCATCTGATACTACTAACGTCGAAATTCTAAATAAATAGCGATTACGGCGACTGACATTAATAATAATAGTTTATTATTATTATTATTATTATTATTATTATTATGGACTAAATCATTATTGTGAAATTACTTTGCAATTTAAGTTTTTATTGTTGGTATCCGAGGTATTCGAGAAAGTTATAAGTATATGAGAAAAATACTTTTTAGCGTTGTTCATAGTAAAATGTTGAGATCAAAGTGGAATATAATGTTCTGTGTATGTTTACCGGCAACTGTTGATTTTGATAAAAATATGTGATTATTATTTTAATTTACTTAGATATTGGTAGGTAATCATTACTTCTGCAATAAAATAAAAAAAGTAAAAATAAATAAATAAAAAAGGCCTAAGGCCGCGTGTACATTGGCGATCGGCGAGCGGCAAAGTGTGTATATTGGGTGAGCGGTGAGCGTCTTGGTATTGCGTATTGGTATCTGTGTCCAATGTGAACGCGGCGAACGCGAATTTGCGGCTAAACCATATTCAGATATTTTTTACTTTTTTTTAGATGTAGTGTAGTTTGAAGTGAGTTGTGCAAAGGTTGTGCGGAATATTTTACACGTTTATTCTACTCTTTTAAAAACAAAAACAACTAAAAACGTATTTTATCCATATCGACCATACAACAATATGTAATATATATCTTATATATAAATATACAATATTATTATAGTTCAAATAGGTACTATACATATATTATAATTTAATAAGTTATATTACCCGTTTACCTATTCGTATCGTAAAATAATCCTTTAATCGTATAATAATAAATCGTGAATTGTAATTGAAATATTTTAACGTCTGTTCGCTTAAACGCGCGACCAAAAACAAAACGATTTGATTTTCAAACCGTGCGGCGAACGCATACGAATTAATTCGAATTAAAAATTCGTTCGCGTCGCCCGCGTTATCGCGTACGATGGACAATCTAATCTATTTTTATATGTTTGATTATTTTATTTACCGCGTCGCCCGCACCGCACCTTTGCCTTTGCCGCGTTCACGTTGGACACAGCGTAAAATATAAATGCATATCGTTTTCTCAACTTCATTCCGATTATATGCTCAAAACTGTAATTATGTCAGTATATCGTTTATCAATTTTTTTCGATAATCCAATTTTACGTAATAAAATATTTTTTTAAAAAATAGTAATAAAATACTATGTTTATGAATACCTATTTTAAATTGTATGCATACCTGTTATTCCAATCAATTTTCCAATCTCACATCATATATTTTTTGTTTTTTTCAACATTTTTTTATTTTGGATGTGTGTCATCCCATAATCATGGTCTGGTTTAAACGTTTCATGAGCGGCGAGCGGCGAAATTCAAACATGTTTGATTTGTGACGCGTCGCGTCGCTACCGCTCGCCGTGAGTAATCAATGTACACACTTTGATTTAAATTATATGGGCTTAAATTTTTTTTTTCCGACGCGCCGCTTAACGCCGTTCGCCGTTCGCCAATGTACACGCGGCCCTTAGGGTCATTGGAGATTTTATCAAGGAGTAAAACGTTGGCACCATCGTGTTATTTTGTCCTTTCTTTTCGAGAATATACACTAGACGTCATGTCGATATGGTACATAGATATACGGTTGAAATTCCATTGGAAAAATAAGAGCGTGGGTGTAACACAATAAAGAAATAATGTTATTGTAATGACATTTTTACGGCCTAACATTTTTTCCTTTTTGTGTAGACTAACCACGATGCTCATACAAGAAGCCAGGTGTACATGTTATTATAGTTTCGTATTTTGTTGTGTACAGCGTATGAAATGTACATCGCGTGAAAATACGTTTTAAAACGGGTGATTGAAAAACTGTAGTGTTCGTATTCTGTGTTGAGTCATGTGTGTAACTATAATATATATGTTTAAATTATTATAAAGGTATGTATATTTAATGTTTGTCATAACGTTCGTTGCAGAAATAAATAAAAAATGGTCTTTTAAATTTGATTAAAATGTTGGTTTTATTAAAATTTATCATATAAATGCATACATAGTATGTATGACTTATGACCTGTAAGATAATAATAATCGTTATAATTATTTATTTTAAGGATTTTAATGTTATTTTGTCAACACTGAATTGTGTCTTTTAACAATTTTCTGATTAGTTCATTATTACGTGAATGTATGAAATCGCTGTAGTCTATGTTAAAATGTTGTGCTAAACCTTAAGGCGCGTACACGCTATGTAACAAAACGGCGAACATGCAACGCGTAATAATTTGACGAACTGTTACAACAGAACAACTGTAACAATAGCCTGTAACATGTAACATTTCCATTTTTCCATTTATTATTGAAATAAACTTCAGTGTCGATTTATTCATACTCAGTAGTGAGCCACATAATTAAACAACAACAGTAATTCAAACAGTATTTCAAATTAAAAACTGTCCCCTTGATTTTTAAATAAATATATTTCAAGAACCCTAGCACCTTCCTAGAGCCGCCCTTGTAGGGCCTATGTGTGGCATCTTCTTAATAATGAATTATTAAAGTGAACTACAAACCTAAAATGAATAAGTAGGTAGATCCTCTCTGAAGGTTCATAATTCATATGTGATAAATGTATAATGTTACACGGCTATGTTCGTCAGAGCGTCCAAACATATTGTAACGTGGTCGCGTAACAGCCTTTGATGTTTCGCCAAAACACCGACAATTGGTGTATCGCCGGTTTGTTACAGAAGTATAATACAAATACGCCGATTTGTTACACAAGAACACTGTTCGCGAACTCATGTTCGCCGTTTTGTTACATAGTGTGTACGCGCCTTAAAGGTTTTACACCGAAAATCACCCTCTTCGTCGGCGGCAAATTATTGGTGTGCAGGTGTGCGTGCGTGTATTGTATGTGCATTAAATTCATGTATTGTTTCATCGATGATAGCCGCCATATAACAGTTGATAAATCAAACGATTTCACAAAAAAATTGTTTGTGTTGTGTATAAGTAGTATGCCATGTGCCATGCATCCTATTGTGGCCTTTAGTATTTTCCACGTACTATGCTCGAGCGAACATCCTGTTTGTGAACATTTTGCTTGACATTTTTATGGGTCTATATCAGTGTTGTGAAAAAAAGTTAAGAATTATTGATATATATATACATATTGATATACAACTATAATTTAACCATTAGACAAGTACCTTAATTTGTAATTATCTTTTTTCCCACCAGGGCCACTGTGAATGAAAGGTATGCGATATCATTAGTCGCAGACCGACGTATAATTGTGCTTAGTACCAGTTTAGTATTGATTTCAGTATCATTCATGTGTGGTCAAGTGCTTCGTCGTCACTGGTGCAAGAACTGTTGTTTTATTCAAACTATTATCAACTGAAATAAAATGGGACCTCCTAAGAAGGATTCGAAAAAGCCAGCTCAACGTAAGTATTCATATTTTATTTGTTTTACTTTAAATAAATAAGTTAGCAAAAATAATGTACAAATTTTTTCAAAATAAGTCATATTTAAAATTACACGATTTTATGTAATAATAAATCCATACGGCATCCAACTGGCTGCGATCAGCCAGAAGAAAACAACGTGAATGTATGTGGCTCAGTGGCGGCTCGTGATGATTTGACAAAGAGTTGCGATAATTTTTTTTTTTTAATTTACTTAGAATGTTAAATTAAAATTATAAATAATGTATTTATTATGTATACAACTATATGTTATTTAATATCATTGATCAGTTATAATTTGTATACCTTAAACAAAATGAAATATGAAATAAATACAAAATAAATATTAATAAATATTTATTATATTAAAATAATACTTTTAATTCGAGTATACTAAACGTATTTAGAATAACTAAAATTAAAACATTCACCGTTTTCATACGTATCTGATCACTTTTACGTCTTCTCAAACGGTAAATGATAAAATTAATTCGATATTTATCGCCACAACCACTACACTACTTCAAACTGACACTACCGCGCCACCCGAATTGTTCGACAGAAATCTTCGCACTTCATAGTTATATGGCCATCATCAATGCCGATAAAATACAATTATATTTAGGTATAGTCTATATACTGTGTTTAGAATATGTGTGATTCGTGGTAAAGCACATTATAACACATGACCTATTGTAGTGATAGCATCAGGTCGCGTTTCATCGCCCGAATTGTACGACAGAAATCATCGCACATCGTACCCATCATAGGCTTTAATCAGCACGGTCAACGTCGACGAAATAAAATTATACTCGTTTTTAGGTTTACCCATTAGAGTGTTTGTTCTATTTTTGGATTAATCACACCTGCCACACCATCTAATGATTGCAACGGTCCGCGTTCCGCCGCCCGAATTGTACGACAGAAATCATCGCACATCATAGTTATTACGACTACTGCCGACGCCGCCGATAATAAGATGTTTTATCTTCCATAAAAACCGGTTTTTATAAGTGCGATTCACAACGTAGCACACATCACGTAATAATATCGACGGCCGCGCTGTAACTATACAAACACATACATACATACATATATATATTATGTATGAAGATATGAAATAATAAATTCTAATAATATTAAATATAAAATCAAATATTTTGTCATTTCAGTGCGATAGTATCGCACATAGGCACGAGCCGCCACTGATGTGGCTACCTGCCGTATCCGCTCACTACTTTGAGCAGCCGGTTGTATTTTGCGTTGTTTTCGAGTAGTTTTTCCTCGGTTAATACGATCACCAGGCCCTGATTTAGTAAAATAGGAGCCCTGTGCACTATAAACTTTGGGGGCCTTTTTTAACAAAAAATTTAAAAAATAAAATAATAGGTACATATTTAACAATAAAAAGTCTAAATACATTTATTTAATAAGAATAGTCATTTTTTTCTCGTTTTTTTTTTTTGCAAATTCAGCAATTACGTCTCCAAATGTTAGAATTTATGTAATAAAATTCATAATGTTTACTAGATTTTGGTAAATGGTTTTTATTGTTTTTAAACATTATTACCATTGTATTATAATATTATCACTGACCGATAACTTATCTACTGATATAACTATCGATAGCTAATTAGTCTAAAACGTATGAAAACTGTCTGCTGCGGCCTCCTTAAATAGGTTATAGCTACCAAATCTTATTGAAAATATCTTTTATTTATGGTATTTTCAATAAGATTTGGTAGCTACAACCTATTTTGCTATCTTTTATTTATGGTAGCAAAGTATGGAATGGGAAGGGGCCCTTCAAATTTGGGGGCCCTGTGCTAGTGCACTGCCTGCACATGCGTAAATCAGGGCCTGACGATCACGTTGACCAACTGCTTAAATGGCCGCCGCAGCCTAGTGCACCACGGGCCTTAAAAAATTCATCATCAAATTTATACTAAGTCAACAAAATTGCGACTCTTTGTTTTCTTTTATTTAGTTACTTCTACGTGTGATATTATTTTCATGTTTTTCATGCAACCAATAGCTGTGGCGTCATTTCAGTTTTTTCCTGGAGTAGGATAGTCGACATGTTCTTATTAAATTGCCGACTCGACAGCTCATTTTTCCGAAATACCGATTAACGTGGGTAAAGGGAGACGTCAAAACAGTTAAAAATATATTGATTTGTATTTTGTACTTATGTACCCGTATAGTAAGGTCGCGCGCACATTGGATACGAATTTGTATCGTACGAAAACGTACGAATACTGGTCGTACGAATTGAGTGCGCACAGCAGTACGTTTTTGTCGGTGAAATAGTCACATTAATAGTGTTCGTGATATCGCCTAATGGACCTTATTATCCATTTCCGACGTACAACGTTGATGAAATCCGGACAAGTACGAATTTATTTCGTACGTCTAAGTTACACGTACGTATACGTACGAACAAATCGCACCCAGTCTGCGCGCTCACATAGTATTTGGTAGGTCGGTATCGTTCGTGCGTGTATGTACAGGTGTATGTACGAATCAAATTCGTATGAAACGCACCCAATGTGCGCGGCCTAAACGTCTTATTTTTCTGATTTATGACACGTCAAGTGGTTTTAAAAAAGACGTATTTATATTTTGATGATGTGCCGGACTTTCTAATAGTTGAAATAGACTGCAGTACGTAAAACGATAGTAATAATACGTAAAATATATTTATAGTAATAATAATAGCAATACGTAAAATAATAGTAATAATAAAAATACGTAAAGTAATAGTAATAATAAAAATACGTAAAATAATAGTAATAAAAATACATACGATGGTCCACTGCGTGCTGCTCTCTAGCGGTGGGGGGCGGGTTCTTGTCCGTAGGCGATGAGTGTCTGCTTGGCCACCGCCACGGCCAATTGCGGACGTGGGCTATATTCTCTCTACAAATTCACGGGCCACCACTGTATGACAATGTCACTATTACCGTCGTCGACTCTATGTGTTAATGTAGTCATCGTATCGTACGTATTATTATTATTATTATTATTTTGCGTTTTCTTATTATTATTATTATGCTTATACTTAGTTGTGGTACATACAGTCAAGTATTTATTTCGGAATTAGAAAGTGTGTACAAAAAAAAACGGTATTCGTCGGAGTCATGAAAACAACGATGAACAAATCGGAGGTGCCCATTAATTTGTAGCTAGAATAGTGCACAAGTCCGCAGCGAACCGCAGCGGTGGTTCAGCAAACATTCAACGCTAACGGACGAGAACCGCTGCCACTGGTAGAGAGCAGCACGTGGCGAAACGACATCGCGTCGTACGTATTTGTATTATTACTATTACTTTACGTGTTGTTATTATTACTATTATTTTACGTATTTTTATTATTACTATTACTTTACGTATTTATATTATTACTATTACTTTACGTATTTTATTATTACTATTACTTTACGTGTTTTTATTATTACTATTATTTTACGTATTTGTATTATTACTATTACTTTACGTATTTTATTATTACTATTATTTTACGTATTTGTATTATTACTATTACTTTACGTATTTTATTATTACTATTACTTTACGTGTTTTTATTATTACTATTATTTTACGTATTTTTATTATTACTATTATTTTACGTATTAAAATAAAATTATTGTGTTCAATCATTAGTACATAGTTAAAACGACAGCACGATAATAAAACGAATCCGATGATGGTGCGATGTGACTGACCCGATTTAAAAAAAAAAAACAATTTATTGGAAACAAAAGGAATTCGATTTAAGAATGATTCACACTGATTCGATAGTCACAGACTGGTACCGGACCGTACAGACCCATACCGTATAAACAAATTATTTATCAATTAAAGAATGATTTACACTGAACCGACAGTCACAGACCGGTACCGGACCGTTCAGACCCATACTGTATAAACAAATTATTTATCAATTAATCGACGATATCAACCGTCTAAGGCCGTTTATTTCGGATGAATACCATCAAACCATTTGTTTTCGTTCACATACCACTGTTAAGTCGGTAATTTAATTTTTCAACAATATGTGTTTATTTCCTTTATTGTCTAAAAATATGCCCATAAACAGCATTTATAACTCCAAATTAGCAAAATAGCAGTAAAAATCATGTATATGCAAAAAAAAAAAAAAATAGCAAAATTAAATTTCGTGTACGACATCAGAGAAGTGTGAAACATACATTTATCTTACTTTGGATGCTCTAGGACAAACTAGGAAAAATATGCATTTGTTAGAACTTCCGAGCCTTGTAATTAATATAAATACGTGCGATTCGATGACATTTAGTTGCATGCTGCTCCTTATTGGTGGCGACGGTTTTCGTCGGCTTGGCCACCGCCACGGTCTATTGCAGACGTGGGCGATATTCTCTCTACAAATTCATGGACCATTCACCACTGCATGGCAATGTCACTGTTACCACCGTCGATTCTATGTGTTAATGTAGATTATTTGACTCGTAAATTGAGAGGGCGATAAGAGGGTGGTGCATTAAGGTATAGAGCCTTTGGGCTCGTAACTCCGGAATGGCCCGGGATTTCAGATTTTATTCAAAATTATTTTATAATCTCATTTACCTAAGCAAAAGATAACAATTTTTATAGTTTAAGTGTACTAGAGTATGTACATCTTGCCCAAAGAATTATAAAGGGGACTGACACTGATCAGCTCTGGGTCTCTATAAAACCGTCGTCAGCCCTCCGAATTCAGTATATAAATCGGTAAAAAAAAATATTAGTAATGATAAGAATACGCAAAATAATAATAAAAAAATAAAAAAAGAACCGGATGGGCCTCGCCCTGCTGTACAGTTGGGGTTGGAGTGCACCTCGTTTATAGGATTGGTCATTATTCCAATGGATTTGTTAAATTTGAATGCAATGATAGATATCATTGTATACGAATAACGATTCTGAACGCAGTAAATGTGTTTGTCTAGGATATAATACATTGTTATTTATGAATATTGTAAAAAGTATATTTTATTTTGAAACGATAAATATATTTTTCAGTTAGGATGGGTTGGCAGTTGCATACAGCGACATAGTTAAATTATTTAAAAATAATGCATGTAGTTATTATAATAATACCTTATATTAACATATAGCATCAATTTTTATATTTATATATGTGATATCGTATAATGTATGTTGGTCATTACACATGTTGACGACGTTGACGTTGATACTTGATTGCGACTTTTAAAATTAACAACGGATTTATGTAATTGATAAATTAAATAATTTCAACATCTCAAAAATTTTTTAGTTACGATAAGTTTAACTTATTATAAACCTTGTATTAAATTTTCAAGAGTTTTCGGTATACCAATTAAATTTTATAGATGTTTTAAAAAAAATTTTACAAAAATCGAAAATTTAAATTGTCTATAAATAAGTCAAAATACTTTGAAAACTTAACCATGTATAGAGAACGCCAATATAAAGATTTGGTGAATATTTCAAGTTGTTGCGATTTTTGGTTTTTGAATTAGAGCATTTTAAAAAAATGTAATTTGTAATAACGTGATTTTGCGTAAAATTTCACGTTTTTTCGTAATTTTTTTATCGTTTTTTCGATTTTTTTAAAAAGTATTGAAAAAGTTGGATTTTTGACTCACCATAGTATCATCTACATTCACTTTCCTTTCAGAAAAGTTCTTGTTTAAGCAAATCGAATTTTTACTGCCAAAAAAAGATGTCGTCAGACACATAAAAAAATAAAAAAATAAAAAAAAACACACATCATTGTAAAACCAATAGATTCCATCACTCCGTTCAGAATCTAAAACGTAAAATAATAGTAATGATAAAAATACGTAAATTTATAGTAACAATATAAATACGTAAAGTAATAGTAATAATTAGGGTTCGGATTTGAAGGAAAATGCCTTTCTTTTATTAATCATAATTGAAAAATAATTTGTATACAAAAATGTGTTTTATTTAATTTCTTAGACGATGGACCTTTTTTTTTTTTGCCTTTTTTTGCCTTTTTACTTATAAATGCCTTTTTGCCTTTTTTTGACCTTTTGTACTTATAAATGTCTATTTTGTGTTTAATTTTTCAGTTGATTTTATAATTTTATACACAGCTTGCGTATTATCGCTACAAATAGGTTTTATTATTCGCAATATTTATCGACATAGCATATCAAAATACATGGTAGTCAATTTTTTTTTTAATACCAACTAGTTTATTTTGCATTAAATTAACTGGTATAACTCAAGTAAGTTAATATTTAAAATTGTTTTTAACTAATTCGTAGGACAAACCTGGTTGAAGAAAAAGGTATCTAATCTATTTATACAAAATAGCATAAGCTTATTGTAGTTTAGTATTCATGTTCATTTTTAATATGTATTTTTCTCAAAATGTATGCATTTGCAAGTGTTTACAAAATGTTCTCTATTTTATTTTGTAGTATATTTATGAATTGCTTTTTTATATAAATTAAATGCCTTTTTTTTGCCTTTTTTTACATTTTAAATGCTTTTTTTATTAATTATATTGCCTTCAAATCCGAACCCTAGTAATAATAAAAATACGTACTATGCGACGATGGTTACAAAAAAAAAAAAAAAAACACACATTATTGTAAAACTAATAGATTCAATCACTCCGTTCAGAATCTAAAAAAAAATACATCAACAGTATATGATTATGATGTATAATACCACATTTGCTGTTTAAGCAAATTAAAGCATTTTTACTGCCAAAAAAGGTGTCGTCAGACACAAAAATAAAATAAAAACACACATCATTGTAAAACCAATAGATTCCATCACTCCATTCAGAATCTAATACGTAAAATAATAGTCATGATAAAAATATGTAAATTTTAGTAACAATATGAATACGTAAAGTAATAGTAATAATAAAAATACGTACTATGCGACGATGGTCCGCTGCGTGCTGCTCTCCAACGATGGTGGCGGTTCTCGTCCTTAAGCGATGAGTGTGTACCGCGCTACCGCTGTGGCTTGCTATAGACCTACACACTATTCTCACTATGAATTAACGGGCCACCGCTGCATGTCAATCTTACCGTTGTCGTCTCTTTGTTTCAACGTTGTTTGCTTGATTCCAACGAATCAGCAGGGCTGATGAGATGGTGGGCAGTGAGGGAAAAGTCTCTGAAATGGCCGGTCGTCTTAGCTTTTTATTCAAAACTATTTTATAATATCTTTCGCCGTAGCATAAGATCCAATTTTTAATATTTTTATTATACTAAAGTATGTACAAATAATATGTATATCTTGGCCAAACAAGTGTAAAGTCCTGGAACTGATCAGCCCCGGGGCCCCTAAAAGCTCTCGTTGACCCTGGTTACATCATGCATAGTATATACGCTGATATCTGGATAATGTTTAAATTTTTTAAGTCAATTACAACAAAGTATTCGTGATGACCCTTAAGTACTCAAAACTATTTGTAAGAACAAAGGGGTTGAGCTTGTAGATTTTATTGACGAATCTAAATATAATCATACTGTACAAATATAAATATATATGTGATATTGGCATCGATTATTTTTTTAGGTACAAGAAAATCAAAGTCAAGAGAATCTAATAAGAAACTCGCAGATGTAATAGTTCTTACCAAGACGAAAAATCCGATGGATCTCAATGATCCAAAAATTTTAAATACGGACAGTTCGGTGAGTCGACTTCTTTTTAATAATAAAAAACCAAACATTTAATTTTGCAAAACTGGTATGAAAAGCTTGATTACTTAAATCCATTCTGATTTAATTATGAACAATACGTGCTAATAATGAATTATATTTACTGAATTCAAAAGATTACTAGGTATTCATAATAATTTAATGAATTTTAATAATCTACAAATATTATTTTAGATTATATTTTTTCCATTGATATTATTTAGGAAACATTTAATTGTTTATCATTTGAGTTGAAAAGTTTTTTATATTGCAGAATTTAAAAAAATTTTATTCAAGCAAATAATTACTTTTATTTTTAAAATCTGTACAAAATTTTGTAACAATTAATAAGTTAGTTAAGTAAAATATGGAATAATATGCGCAGGAGAAAAAGAGGTGCTACAGTTGCTATGGTTCTACAGTGTGATAAATACATTTTTTTATCTTTAATAATTTATCTTTTTAAGTTTTATATTGAAAATTTCAATCAATTTTTATTTTTTAGCATTCGAATATATTTCCAAAAATGTGGGTTGTGGCACAATTGGAAATATTAGGATTTGCGTAGTTAAAGACTTTTTTTATCCTTATCTTGTGTTTTTTTTCTTTTTATAAAATAGTGAAGTAAGTGCTTAGGGAGCAATAGAGCATTACGTCAGTATACCAGTGAGAGGGGTTTGAGAAATCTGACAGTAGATACCTTACATGGTAAGAGGAGTTCTAAATTTAAAATCTGATGTTAGTATCATATTCATCATAATTCAAAATAACGCACGAAAAATGCAATATTCAATTAACTGCAGTCAGTATCGAAGATGTCCCGATCTTATTATTCTTATTATCTTTATTTTGATAATCGAAGTAATTATTTTTATTAATAGGAATAAAATAATTTAGGAGGCGAGGGTTTTGAAAATTGTATCGTTAGATAGGAAACTTAGTAGTCACTGTGTTACGTACGCTTATATGGGAAGGGGGGGTATCAAAAATATTAATAAATATGCCGACGTAATACTTGAATGCTCCCTAAAAGTGAGGAGAATGCAAATGTTCTTATGAAGTCATTTAGTTTGTTAACTGTTAGTTATTAATATACAACATTAATCATACTTATATGCCTAAAAATAGTTAATGTAATTATTATATTTGTAGGTAAAATTGGTAAACATTATAAAATATCCCAGCGTACTGACGGAAAATTCAAATGCGGAATTAAATTTGCTTGCGGATGCTGTCTTAAGAGTGAGTGTTTATAGTTTTAAAATATTAACATTAAATAGTATAGACAATAGATATTTAAATAATAGTTCTGATTTTATGTCAAAAATTAAAAACTAGTTGTATTGAAAAATTTGTTTTTTTTTTTTTTAGTACGTATCCGATTCGGATGATATCATCGGTGCGGCAGAGCTGTTAAAGAATCTAAGTCTACAAGTTATCGATTTGTTGATCGATAGAATTATATGTATATATATTGCGATTAATAAATAGATTTATAATTATGAAATAAATACCAAACAATTATATAGTTACTTGAGATTTTCATTGTAAGATAACTTTTAATATGGATAGTATGAATTTATGAAAATATATTATTTATTAATACGCTGATATATAAAATAATGATTTACATGTTGTATATAACAGATCATGACTTTGTCTTATAATTATATTTATTAATGTTTTTTATTAAGTGCTTAATGTTATTATTTAATCCTCAGTTCAAAACAAATAATGGTTATAAATTGGTCAACAAGTAACAATAAAATACATACAAATTTTAACATTAATGAAGAATGAGTGTTCTTTGGGTAATTAATTTTTTTTATATTTTATGAGCTATGTACATTTTTATATAATTTCAATTTATAAGTATTATTTTTGAAATTCTAATAATGAACAACTGTTTATGTATCTAAAGAAGTGTCTTTCAGTAAGTATCAATGTATATATATGGTATATATTTAAAAGTAATCTAAACATTGTCGCTCGATTTTATTTCAAAATAAAACGGCCTATATAACATAAATAATTTATTAATTTAAGCGTAGAACCACATAGAATTTTGTTAATGTTAATGATACTTTCATACTCAGATTGTCATAATTAAGACTATGAATTTAATGCACTTAAAAACTATTAAATATGCATGCACATATGCACTAAAAACTGACAACATATGCATAATAATATGCTCTAAAAATTCTTAAAATATGTTTTACATATTACACTTTTTTTTGCCGTATAGAATAGACAAATTTTTTTTATATTTTTATTTATTTTATACCATTTTTATGAAAAATAAAAGCGAGTCGACACATAGTGGTCCCTTTCAACTATTTCAATTCAACGGGCATTTTCCGTAGATTTCATTAAATTAGTTGGCCAAAAATCATCTTTTATTTTTTTAACATTTTTTTTTTAAAGCTTATGAATTAAAATAAATGTAAATCTACTTGTAGATTAAACATTACACACATTGTTATACGAGACAAAATTGCGTTAACTGATGGATTGAAATTGTATTACACCTAAATACTTTAGTAAACTTAAATACTTCATACGTATTATCAAATTCAAACGCGCCTTCCGCGTACCGACTTTGTTTTTTTATCCTCGGTTGATTCCGTTGATTTTCTCATTCAACACTGGAACGTGTATGAAATCATTCCGTTGTTATCTTAAAATCATTTTTAATAACTACTCATTTAAGAAGTGCTATACAACATTTTTTATATTATAAATATAAGGTATACCTTTGGGGGTCACTATCACGCGAATCCAAGCATACTTACTACCATCGTAACTCAGACTCCACTCTAGAGAATAACACCAATTTATTAATTTCTAAATTGCCGACTGTACTAGTATCGAATCAAATATCTGACTTATATATTATTATTATTTTGTCACTATACTAAGCATAATTCGTTAAACTAATATTCTTTTTTTAATTTAAATTAGGTACCTAGTTAGTTATCATAATATATACTTCAGTGGCGTATTTGAGAGTTCATGTCGGTGGGGGCGAATTTAAAAAGAGTTTACCCAACTATTCACACAAACTTACCAAGACATAATGCATTTTATATTGCACCTGTATAACCTATAAAGTAATAAGTTAAACAAATATGATAAAAAAAGAAACATATTAAGCAACATTATTAATAAAACAAAATCTATATTTCTATTTATTTTATTAGCAAATCTATTTATAACATCATCTATTGATATAGTATGATGTATTTTTAGCAAAGCCAAACCAGTCAAGCGTTCTTGTCCCATTTTGGATCTTAACCATGTTTTCAATCTAACAAAAAAAAGCAACAAAAATAAGCAAAGAGATGAATTATAAGTTTGTTTTTAATGTAATTTAAGAAAAAGAACAAGTCCTTAATTTTAAGCAATGTAAATATATAAATACATATATACGACATGTGTACCACAAAGAAAAATGTATGTACATTTTTACCATGGTTATCTAGATAACCGTAATTTTTACCAATAATTTGTTATCATCAACACAATTTATCGGAATTTTTGTTTTTTAATGAAATACTCAAATACTCTATACCAATTAGTTATAAAAAAATTTTCTGGTCTAAAAATTCTCGGGGGGGGGGGATTGCCCCCATCGCCCCTCCCCCCCCTCAAATACGCCACTGATATACTTAATAATGTCAACAGTGAAATACACCTAAGAGTAAGCTTTTAGTACAGTTCTAAAATGTATTTAAAATGTATTTAATGGTTAAACCCTGCCGTAACTCGTCTAACACTGGTGCGAATGCGACGTGTACATATAACAACATCGTAATACAGACTATATGTGGGAAACTGTAGTCTGATGTTATTGAATGTTTCAAATGTTCAACACCGATAATACTAGCTAATCAACCGGACAAGAGTGATGGAATGTAAACGTTTTTGATTGGATTGCTCAAGTATAATCAATCGGAAAAACGAAATTATGCGACCTATTCGCCATGTGCAACTGACATTGCAGTTTATGTTACATATTTTTCTTCTCTCAGGATTGCACACAATGGATAACATAATATGTTATCCATATTATGTAGAATAACGACATTGTGTATCTCGTTGTATATATATATTATATATAATATAATAATATATAGTATTAAAAATAATTATAATGATAAACAAATTACAAAGAGATAATAAAAATTGTCAAAAAGAAAGAGTCATCATTGGTGAACAACATTAAAAGTTTCATTATAGTTTTTTTTTTTTTTTATATAATTATTTTTGAATTGGGAAATATAAAAATACATAGATATTATATGATATCAGTGGTTAAAGTGAGAAAAATGTTGAGGGGGACTAACGTCACCAAAAATTGAGGAGCGTTCTTCATTCAAAATCTATTTCTAACCACTTTTTTAAGAAACCACCAAAAATTAAAACTCACCAACTGGTAAATATTAAAACTAATCATACATAAATCATAACTCATTAGTTATTATTGTTTATCACAGCCATTCTCATTATTACATCAGTATGCAATTAAATATCAATAGTATTATGAATTATGATTTATGTTATATTATTGCGTCTTGGTGACCAGTGATATGTGTGTACGTGTTACCAAGTGGTTTACACGAGCGAAGGGTATCTATAATGAAACACAGTATGAATGTGGATTATACACTACTACACAATAATTTATTATTTAATAATCGTTTATCATACTAAACTGAACCAACTTCAGAAACGTATAGATTATTCGCGCGAAATAACATACGTTTAAATTCGATGTTTAATCAATGTGTGTGTGTCTACGTAAGCCATTTAATAAATTATAAAAATTAACCTACAACATAAAATTACAACACATTTTTCTTAAGCGTCTCCCCGGACTTTGGAAACTTAAATTAAAGGGGAACGCATAATCTTACTGTAAATAAGAAGTTACTCTGTCCCCCTCCACTTTAACGGCTGTATAATATTATACAGTAGAATCCGCTTAAAACGATCTTCCAGGAAATTAAGAATTAGATCGTAATATCCGAAATTCGTTGTATCCGGATGACGAAAACATTACCTACGTGGGATATAAAACCAAGCGAATACATGGCTATGAATCGTTTTATCCAGAATATCGTTATATACGGCATCGTAATAAGCGGATTCTAATGAATATGTATTAATTTACTAATATTTACATATAAGATAGGAGTGATGGGATTATTAAATTATTTTAACATTAACGTATTGGTTATCGGCTAACTCCTTATTGGAATTTTGTTCACGGACAAAAAAAACTTACATTATGAAAAAACCAATATATACATATATATTCCTCGTATCACACTAAAAAAATGATAATAGAAAATTGTTATTTCTTTTAGTTTGAATGTACGAGTAAATTATGTATTTTTGAATAATTTCATACTGATTATATATATACTATATTTCTAACGTGTTTTGATAAAAATTAATTTTTTACGTAAACGTAGTGTTTTTGTAGTATGTTTTTTGAATAAACATTAAAAGCGTGAACAAATAAATTTCAATTTTACGATTTGAAGGATAATGACCGAAGAAATGTAGTACATT